>CM033715.1:75055917-75553568 GCA_019671005.1 Hibiscus mutabilis | reverse complement strand
AAAATACTAAATATGCCATGTACGAATTAACTAAAACATAACATGCTTGGTACGGATAACCGGATAAAAAAAAACATAAATATTATATTTAACACATACATAAAACATAAAACGAAGTCATATGGGGAGGCATAAAATAAAATAATATCAACATATACGATTATAATTCGAACAATAATATTTACAAAGAAAATAGGATGAAATGAAAGGAAAATGAAAATCGGTGGCGAGAAATTGAAGAGCAATAACATGTAATTTAGGGACGAAATTGAAAAACAAATAAAACCTACAAAGACAGAGTTGTAATTATACCAAGGGGACTCAAAATGAAAATTTCAAAAAACGCGGGGTGATTAAGGCGTAATTTTACCATTCGAAATTGATCCGTGTAATTTAATGACTAAATTGTGACTTTTTGAAAACTCGGGGACTGGGATCTGTGATTATACCATGCGGCAAGACAAAAATGAAAATATTGAAAACGCGGTGGGATTAAGTGTGTAATTTACCCATTTAGTAAAATAATAACACCTATATAACGGCTATTTTGGATCAAACCAAATTTTCCCCATTTTTTCGTTTCATTCCTCGGTTTCCAAATATCCCATGCTCATCTTTTTCTCTCAAGTGTTCTTGAGAAACCCGTAATCCGCGGCCGGCGCCGTATTATTCTCCCGCCCCGCCCTTAACCCGGCCGGTAGGCTCCCAAAATACACCAAAACCTTCCTCTTGTCGTCCTCAACATGAATCCATGGTTGGATTCAGAGAGGATCCCCTTTATTTACCCTAGATCTAAGAAATACGAACCCAAAAATATATTTTCTTTAGACCAAAACGAGACCACAAGGGTCTTCCCTCCCTTTGTTCACGGATCTCGGCTTTAGAAGCCGAAAGGCTTGTCACAGAGGAAAGGAAGACCCACGGACAAAGCAGTAAGACTTCTTTACTTGTTTTCCTTTTTTTCTTTTTGTGTTTTGTATATACATGCAATACATGCAATGAAAAAGTAAAAAAAAAAAGAGACAAAAAATTACCACTGGACTGCCTTTTTGATTATCTTGGTGGTTAAAAGTTTCGGTTTTACAAGCTTTTTTGTTTTTTTTTGTGTTATTACTCTCTCTATTTTTTTTTGCTCGCTCCTCTAAAAACTATCCGTTACAATGCCCCGTTTCATATATATCATATCATCTCTCGTATTTTGGTTGCAACTTGTATCTTCTTTTCCAGATCGACATTTGCTTGTTGTCTTTGGCATAATCAACGCTGGGACTGAATATCGGCGTGATGGTGGCGGTGTGGCCATTCTCGCAGAGGCCGACGATTTTCTCGCCGTTAGATCGATCCGATCTAACGGTTGAGATGGCTTGAAGAACGATCGGCTGGATGAAGCCTCGATCCGATGAAACGGCTTCGATTTCGCCACGAGAGCACCGCAATGAGGAGTCGAACGCGTGGATCTTACGCGTGGGATAATAAAGCGTCCGCGCGTGGACCCACGCGCGCTGGCGTGGCACTCGAACGGTCCATACGTGTGGAGTACGCTACCGCGAGATATTTTCAACTTCCATTGCATCGTGGCGTTGGATCGATCTTGATCCAACGCCCATAGTTACCCGCACATTGTAATTAGATAGGATTGATTTGGGCCAAACGGGCTTTGTAATTGGATTTTGTAATTGGACTCGGACTTTTTACTTGGGTTTAATATATATATTTAATTTTTCATTTAGTCAGCCCAATAATAATAATTATTATTATAATAGCTGTACATGTACATACGAAAATATATACTTTATATTATACGATCATTAATTAATAATATTCTAGTATATATAATCATACATATAATTAACATAACATTTATATATTAATCAAATACATACGCGACATACATATACCCCTAATACGTATACATAACTTATACATGCACACATCACCTTATATTAGTAACATTCATATAATAACTATACATGCAATATTAATATATTTACAAGTAAAAATGAGTGATTACAATATCATGCCCTTCAGTTTGGTGGAATTCGCAATACACTCCACATCCCTTCTGCCTTGTTATCATGCCTTTGTCGATCACACGGGCCATGCATAACTGTTGAAATACCCACCGTAAAGGAGATTCGATTTCTGACACATCATCCTTAATTCTCCTGGTAAAGTATTCTTCAATAACATTTACCCCTCTGCTCCCATGATTAGGCAGCGGGTTATTGGCTACACTCGGTTCTTCAAACTTCAATATCCCAAAATCGATTAAATTCTGCACAAGTTTTTTGAAAGCAAGACAGTTCTTAGTGGGATGTCCAGGGGTACCGCCGTGATAGTCGCAATGCACGTTCGGATTATACCAAGAAGGGAAGGGTGGATTGATAGGAGTAACGATGTATGGACGGACCAGATCTGCTTCATACAACTGGGAATAAAGTTCTGAGTACGAAACAGGTAGGGGAGTGAAAGTTCTTCTCTCTTTCTCTTTTCTGGCGATTCTCTCATATCTTTGATTTGAGTTTTGTGTTTTTCCCACAGGTGCTTGTGGCTGTGAGACTGTGAAGTTCTTCGGGGTGGTATAAGTGCTGGTGGCGTTTACTTCATTTCTCTTGTTATATTTCCGAGACCCTTCCCCGCCATCAATCCTACCACTCTTAATTGCCAATTCAAGGGACTCCCCAGTCCTAATTAAGTCAGCAAAGCACTGCGTTGTGTTATTAATGAGGCGATCAAAGAGTGCCCCTTTCAGAGTATTAACAAATAACGGCGTGATTTCATGTTCCGGGATGGGTGGCTGAATTTGGGCTGCCACTTCCCGCCATCTTTGGGCGTATTGCCGCAGGCTTTCGTTGGACTTCTGCCCCATATTTTCCAACATAATTCTACTGGGGGTCATGTCTGTTACATGCTTGTATTGCCCAGTAAATGCTTTTGACAGATCTTTCCATGTCTTAACATTTGCCTTGCTCAATCGGGTGTACCACCATAACGCCGCTCGATTAGGCGATCCTGAAACAATGGATCGTAGCTTTTCGTCCTTATGGTAGGCCGCCATCTTTCGACAGTACATTGTTATGTGCGCGAAAGGACACGTGGTTCCATCGTATTTGTCGAACTCTGGCATTTTAAATTTTGGCGGTAGGACAAGATCGGACACCAGACTTAAGTCGCTAGCGTCATTTCCTGATTCTTCATTAGATTGTAACGTTTTAAAATTTTCCTCCATGAGGCGAAACCTCTCCTCCCACTTTTTCTCTACCTCGGTCATGATCCTTTCAACCATATTCAGGTCCGACACTTCTTCTTCATAGAGTGCTTCAGCGTCGAGGGGTTGAGTTTCAGGTGCCCCTATTTGAAAACTAGATGACATTCCTGCAGGGTCGATATACACCTTTCTAGCCGGATTCGGGGCAGTTGGTTGAACCTTGTAGTGAGCTGGGGTACCATCTGGCTCTTGAACGTTTTCTCCTTCCACTCTTTTTCCAAGACTCTTAGCCAACAATACGGTTATGTCGGATACTATAGATGCTTGCGACTGTGCAATCTGATCACTGAGGCTTCTTTGGGCCTTTTCAAGTCTTGTCTCGAGCTCTTTTTGCCCTTTTTCTAGACTGATTATCCTGTCTTCCATGAACTTGCTTTGTAACCGAGTAAGGTATGGGTGATGAATGATTGCGGGTTAACTACACACAATGCCACAATATTCATAATGTTAATATGGTTGCAGGAAATAAATTCATGTATAATGATGCGAATATCATGATGTAAATGCAAGAATGTATGCAGATAAGGTACTGATTCCGCTGGTAATCACCCTTTTGAACTACTTCCACGGGAATTAAAGGGTCTAGATTACAACAGAGTTCGTATTACAAAATAAAGATCCCTAATACAAAAGATCTAATTACAACACAGAGTCCTATAGATAAGCTCTAGCTCTATCTCCTAATTTTCCAATTGTCCCGAGCAGCTTGAGGAACCTGAGAGCTTCTTCCATTTCTGGGACTATGAAAGGTCGGAGTGTTTTGGCCTCGATGGCCAAATCATTCACATGCCTGGCGACTCGCTGTATGTCCACCATCAAGTTTGCATAATACTGGTCCCTGTCCTGTACCATCCGGGCAGCGTCACGCAGTCTCTTTTGCCAATAGGTGTCCCCTCCGGCTGCAGCCTCCTCGAACACACTAATTCTTTCCTTGTAATCCTCAACAGTTGCTTCGAGGGACTTAATTCGTGCTCGTAACACGTCCACTTCGTGCTCTCTTTCTTGAAGCTCAGTGAAACCATTTCTGTGGCAGTACATTCGAAGGGAGTGTTCAACTTCCGCCACCTTTCCTTTTAATTCGCCATTCTAACTTTGGCTCTGCTCCAGACTTTGAATAATGTCATCGTATAGTTTTTGCATCTCTAACAGTCTATTTCGGCTACTTATGGACTTTCTTTTCCATATGGCGACGTTTTCTCTCTCATGATGGACAGCTTGTTTTCCCTTGCTGATTTCTTGCCTGAATCTTTCCTTTTCCTGGTCGATGGCCTTCTTGGAGGACCGTTTTTCTTCTTCCATAGCCAACCGGCAACTTTCTACCTCTTTCTCAATCGCTCTCTTGCTAATTTCTCGTTCTTCTTCCACCAAACGGATACCATCCATTCTTTCTCTTTCCACGGCTATGAATTTACTCCGGCCGGCCTTCTGTATTTTCGCTTGTAGTAGAAGGGCATCTTTTTGATAAAGGGCATTCTTGTCACTCAAATCTGCATTTAATTTCTTCAACTGCCTAATGATCCTGTCCCGCTTGTCAGCCTCTAAGCTTGCCTTATAGAGCTCGCTCGCATGTTGGGTATGTTGGATGTCCATTTTCCTTTTAATTTCTTCGAGTTCATTCCTTAAGATGTCAGCTTCAGACGGTACCACCCTTGTAAGCTCTTCGAGTGATACTGCTGGTCCTTGATCAGATTCGGGAATCGCATTATTAACCCTCAAGCGTCTCCAAAGATCGTAGTCTGGGGTAGTCATGTGCTCGATATCTCCTTCCACCCTGATCCGGTAACAATGGTCCCAGGCCCTCATGATGGTCTGAATATTTCCTTTGAACTCCCCTTTGAAAAGAAATTCAGTTTGGCTTAGCCCGGCGGTATTGGGAATGAACTGTCGTGATCCAAACTGTCGAGACACTAAAAGCGGAGCACAGGCGATCCCTCCGTGCAATCCCATCATCATCAGCCAGTTAAAATCACCACAACTGTATAGAAAATAATGAACTAGTCCACATTTTTGTTTTCAAATCCTCTCGCCATTCCTTTGCTAAGTACTCCCGTAAAGGCAAAAAACCTTGGAAGGATATCCCCGGCAGGACCCTCGTCGGTGTCTTCCACATGTGACTCTGAATCCATACTTGTAACAGCTATGCGCATCCTCGAAAACATCCTTCTTCATGTTTCCGGCTAGCATTTAAGGAAATGAAAGTCTCGACCAAGATTGCTGGTACTGGGTTTGCTTTCCGTTTTACCCGCTCAAACAAGTCCATAATGGCTATGTCAATGTTCCCGAGTACTCTTTGAAAGATCACCAAGCCATATATTCCTAAAGCGAACAGGTCCATTTTCTTTGCCTCGTCTGGATGTGTCGGTATGATGTCCCGAATACTTTCCCATGAAAAAACTGTATTGTCTCCTCGGATCTGAAGCAGGCCATTAACCCAATCATCACTCATTCCCGCAAAGGTTTTGAGTTTTGCAGTGTAATTCTGATTCCTCGGAGGCTTCGCGTAGATCCAATCTTCCTGAATGTTTTTCTGGTTAAGTAAAGCAATGTATTCTTCTACTGTAGGCATCATGTCCTGCCCATTGAAGGTGAAGCAGCAAAAAGCCGGATTCTAGAACTGGACTATAGCTCGGAATAGGGGCTGGTTAACCCGAACATATAACAACTGTGCAATATCGCCAAAACTATCGCAGAACAAGTCTTGTAGTCTTCGGTCCCATCTTTCCCAAATGCTTTGAAGATCCCATAAGTCGTTCTGTTGGAGACTCACATAGGTGTACCCTACTACTACGCGTTCGTTCGGCAAACTGTCCCCTTGGGTTTTCTGGTTGACCTCTGACCAATGTCTGACTGACAAATTAAGCTCTTCTTTCCTAAGACAACTTTTTTCCATGGTGAAAGACTTTCTGATCAGGCAAACCACTTGATCCAGTACCTTTATGTGATGCAAATGCATGATGTATGAAAAAAAAGCGAAAAGAAAACAAGTCAGTACCAGATAAAATTAATAAATATATAAATAAAAGGACAAAATTAAACATAATAAACACACAAAACAATCCTATTTATCCCGTCTAAAACCTAAGGTTATCCGCATGGCTCTAAATGGGTAGGTTTCTATGTATTCTCTACATGCAGTCTTAGTTCTAGGAGGTACCCGAATTGTCCTTGCTGTCCTCTACTAAGAGTAGCAAGGCCCCCGATCATCACCCATTATAGGCTCCTTTCAACCGGGTTCAATTCAGGGGGACTCATTCGCTTATGCCCGTACGAAGGAACGATATCCTTACGAAAGCATAAGGTACTCGAGCCCCGAAGGTACTTGCTAGGCCCATACAGGAGAACGATATCTCCACGAAAGCATTAGCGTTTCCCCCCACTTAAAAACGGGTTTATATGCCATATTTTAAATGCGTTAAAATAAACGCGCAATTATAACCGAATGTTAATTTAATAGTCACTTTAAACTGGAACTTCCAATATTAGTAAAGCGGTAATTATTTTAAAAGCTTGACTCTCATTTGTTTTTTTAAAAACAAAAATAGTCCCCAGCGGAGTCGCCATCTGTAGCGATGTCTTTTTTTTCGCTAAAAAAACGTGGATTTTTGAGGTGTTTGTAATTTTTTGGATATAAAACGTTTATTCCGTGGGGTTTAAAAACCGCATTTTAAAAAATTGGAGTCGCCACCGGCCACTTAGGTAGGCCGGACACCATAAAACCAGAGATTCAAAAAATATTGGGTTCGGGAGTCGGTTACGGATGGGGAAGGATTAGCACCCCCACACCGCCCAAAATTGGTACTTTAATAATTACCACTTTATTAATATTGGATTTTCCAGATTAAAGTGACGATTAATTTAAAATTCGGTTATAATTGCGAATAAATTTTAAAGGCCCCGTTATCCGAGAGTAAACGCCCAACCACTATCACTACGCCTGATACTGGCCCCGTTTACGCTCGGATAAAAGGGCACCGCATTAACAATTTATATATCATATGCAATCTTAGTGGCAAAAATATAAAAACATGGCAGATAATTTAAAGACAGTAAATATTCACATAACAGAATACTAATCTAACATAAATAAAATACGTAATTAAAACACACATATACATCAAGCTTAATAGTAGATAAAAGCAAATTTAACATGTCACAATAACAAGGCAGGAATAAATACATGTATAGACAAAAATATATATTTCAAGAAGACATACATATTAGAAATAAAACACATTTCAACACATATAAAGCAATATATTACACATAAAAAGAAAATATACTAGCATGTAACCTAAAAGCCAAGAAAACATACAATATGTACAAAAATACAAAACATGTTGTGTACGAGCCGACTGGAACATAATATGCGTAATACGAATAACCAAACAAATACATAAAGATACATAATCATCATAAACTTAACACACATATATATGTAAACATAAAAATACAAGGCATATACGAGGGATATATAATAGGGCAAAAGAATACATCAACATATACGATTATAATACGATCATGAATATTTACATGGAAACAGGACTGAAATGAAAAGAAATAAACATCAGTGGCAGAAATTAAAGGATAATAATATGCAATTTAAGGACGAAAATGTAAACAGGACCGAACTTGAAAGGACTAATACTATAATTAGACCAAGGGGCAGACCCGAAATGAAAAGTTCAAAAACGCGGGATGGTTAAAGGGGTAATTTTACCATTTAAAAACTGATTCGGTGTAATTTAGGGACTGGATTGCAAGATTTTGAAATACAAGGGGGACCAGAGTTGTAAATATACCATGCGGCGAGACAGAAGTGAAAATTCCAAAAACGCGGGGGGATTTATTACGTAATTTCCCCATTTCACGAAATAATAACACCTATAAAACGCATTTTTTGGCCCGGCTCAAATTTCCCTCATTTCATTTCATTTTTCAGTTTTATAACAACGCTTCCTTCTTCATTTTCTCTCAACCTTCCTGATGAACCCAGAATCCGGCGGCCGGCCGCCGCTAACCGGCGCCGGCGAGCCCAAAAAATCACACCAAAATGAACCCTTCTTCACCCTCGACACGAATCCGAACTTGGATTCGGAGAAAAAGCTTTCATCCGTCCTAGATCTAAGAAATACAAAACAAAAAAAACCCCATCTTTTTTATTTCAACCCAAAACGAAACCAAAAGAGGTCTCCCACTCCTTTTAGTTCACCACGTTCGGCTTGGGAAAGCCGAAAAGGCTTATCACTGGTGAGGAGAGATCCACCGACGATGATGGTACGACTTCTAACCCTCTTTTTTTATTTTACTACGTATCTTTTTGTGTATGCATGCAACAAAGTAAGAAAAAGAAGAGTATTTACCACTGAAGACTTTTGTATTTTTTCTTTCGATTACAACTTGGCTCTTTCGATTACAACTTGTTGTTCGTTTACAAAATATTTGTTTCGTACATATATGCCTGTCTTTGGTTTGGTACAAGTAATATAATATTTTCTTTTTCAGATCTGGACTGATTACTAACATAATATTTTCTTGTGTTTTGACATGTCTGAGCGCGGTGGTTGAAGATCGGCATGGTGCAGCATGGTGGCGGTGTGGGGGTTCTGTCTTCGGC
Source organism: Hibiscus mutabilis (assembly GCA_019671005.1). Taxonomy (NCBI): domain Eukaryota; kingdom Viridiplantae; phylum Streptophyta; class Magnoliopsida; order Malvales; family Malvaceae; genus Hibiscus; species Hibiscus mutabilis. The sequence goes on along the minus strand of CM033715.1, from coordinate 75,544,686 downwards.
CAGAGGTGTTCTCGGCCGTTAGATCAGATCTGATCTAACGGTCAGGCTGGCTTGAAGGATGAACGGCCCAGATGAAGCCTCGATTGGTGAAACGACTCTAGATCGTGCCACGTGGGGCTCAGCAGTCGAGGGGTCAAAGCGCGTGGGGCTCACGCACGCGTGGTATATCAAAGAGTCTGCGCGTGGACTGGACGCGCGCGTGGCAGTCGAACCGTCCAGACGTGTAGTGCACGCGGCTGGCATATTTTTTTCCTTGCTCGATCGTGGCCGTTGGATCAGATCTTGATCCAACGGCCCATAGTCACCTGCACACAAAATAATTGTAATTAAATAGAGTTTGGGTTTGGGCCAACCGGGCCTTGTAATAATATTAGACTTGTAATTGGACTTGGACTGGCAATTTATTTATTTGGATTTAATATATTTTTTTGGATTTTCATCTTACATTAGCCCAATAATAATAACATTGGTTATAATTATAACAGCAATAGACATACAACATAACATACGTATATACCTATGCAAACATTAATTATAACATACCAGTATACATACACATAATTAACATAACATCTACACATATTATCCGTAAAATCAAATACGCTCGTACTAACTATAGATACATGCGTGACACAAATACTTTTAATACGTATACATACATAGTTTATAATATACATGCACACACCACACATTATATATATATTAGTAACACTCATGCACATAATAAACATATAATATAATATAATACAATGTATACATGCAACACTAATATACTAATAATTATACTAATATGTATTTACAGACCAGATAAAAATGAGTGATTACACAAGCCCAACATAATAAAAAAATCCTAGAACCTAAGTCTTTTCTTTGTTGTGCCGCCCTCATCACCGTTGGATCAAGTTCGATCCAACGTCTGATTTAAACACAGAAACCCTAGCCCCTTTAAGCCATTGCACCGCATGGTTATACACTATTAGATCTGTAGGTGATCGACGGCCCAGATCGCACAGATGAGCCTCACTTGGATCGCCACTTGCGTGTGGCTCTCACGCGCCCGACGCTTTGGCTCTTATTCAGCCGGCCGACTTCTCCGTTCAACGCCAACAGTCACGAGCCACCATCGCCGCCGCCTCTGTGCACTTTCCCCTCGACCAGCCGTGATATGCAAGCAAGAAAAAGGGATTAGCATTCGAACTAAAACTGAAAATGAAGGAAATACATGTTCGAGTCAAGTAAATATGGAAGGAATCGGCCAAACATGGTAGTAATCGGACCAAATCAGATCAAACAAGATTGGGCAAGAATCAATACTGAATCAAGCAATAATCTTTTAGATACTAGGGTTTTTTATTGTAAATCCGGGAAGGATTTTTCCCTTGTTTATATACATGTAACCGTCTTATAAAAAGGCCTTGAATCATCCATTATAAAGATACAATTTTTAGAAGCAATACAAGAATCTTTCAGATGAATTTTTGAGGTATTTTGTATACCAAAACTTTATTCTTTTTTGCACATATATTTTTGGTGTTTTGGTTCGAATCAAAGAAAGAAGGGTGTGGGTTTTTACCGGTCATTAAGGGAGAAGCCGCCGTCAGAGTATCGAACCATCGCTGTCGTTGGAGTCAGAAGCTAAAGCCGATGATGATTGTTTCCAGAGAACCGCCGCCGGTCGAAGGCCACGACGGCCGACGTGGAGGAGCGTGGTGGTCCGAACCAGAATCTGGAAAAGCCGACAGTGTTATTCATCCCGTGAAGAACACCTTTGAATATTTTCAGATGATTTGAAGGAGGTGCATTTGATCCATTTGTTAAAGAGTGAAACAAATTTCTGTTTCTGGTTTTAAGTTTTATACCTGACCAGTGGAACGACCCGGATCTGACCCGCGCCATGGCTTGACCCGCGCCCTTCTTCTGCCAAGTTCACACATTTTCCCATTGTTTGCAATTTCTACACTATAGTCCTTCTTTTATTTTAATTCATTTCTTTAAATTTTATTTTCATGCAATTTGACCCGTTATTTCGTGCTTAATGTTTTTTGTTTCTTTAAAGAACTCCCATAAAATATAGGTTAAAAAGACTCCACTCCATTTAATAATATGATTTCCTTGTAAATTAAAATCATGCAATAATTAAAATAAATACTCTAGTTTAAACAATTAGAACACCATTAATTAAATGAGGTAACTTTAGTTTTTTTAGTTGGCCTTATAGGTTTAGGTTCTTTAAATAACTTATTCTCTTAATTAAACTTGGTAATATTGTAAATAGAAAATTTAAATACACAATTAAGTCTAAAATCTATTAAATAGAGCCTTTTAGGAGTAGTTAAATCATTTAATCGTTAGGTCTTAGAAATTAATAAAGGCAAATAAAATATCATTCATGAAAGATTTTTCTTACACCATGAAAATGAGATACATTTTCAATTAGAGTTAATTTGGTCTTCCCCTAGCCGTTGTGGGAATGGTCGAGACTCCTATGCGAAAGTGCATTTTCGAACTTTAAGGACCAATACCTTAATCCCTTTGAGTCTAGATTGATTCGGATTTTCTCAGCTGTGAGCGAGTTCGAGCCAATTTTAGAACTTTGTGGATTTTTGTATTAACCTTTGCATGCACGCATCCAGATTATAAGGAAAATATTAGTGATCAAGTGAGCGCCAGTTTCTGAGCCTGATGGGGGTGCTAATCCTTTCCCACACGTAACAGTGCCCTCAAACCTTTGAGATTTCGTAATCTCTAGTTTGTTTTTAGGTTTTCAGTCCGCCCAATACAATAAAAGGGACCGGTGGCGACTTCGTTGTTATAGCTTGGCGACTCCGCTGAGGACTACTTAAGAGGGCACAACTTTTACTTGATCACGAGTTATTTTCTATTGTAATCCGTTGTTTTTGTGTGTGTGCATTTTTAGTGCTTTAAACTGTCATTGCATCATGACATAAACCTTCTACCTGGGCTTTATAAAATCTAAGTGGAAGAAAATAGCTATGCCTTTATGAGTAACCCTCCGTACGGGCTAGTGAAAAGTCTTCCGGGGTCCAAAGTACTTATGCTTTCATGAGTAATCCTCCGCACGGGCATAACAGAAACGCATCCCCTCGAGTCGTGTTCGATTCGCAAGCCTGTGATGTGCTAGAATCAAACATCTTATCAACCTTGGAGTAGGGGATAGGGACGATTCGAGAACCTTTTCTAGATCCAAACCCACATGAGTGTATGTTTTAGAAGGCCCACCCCCATTAAGCTTTATGAAGCCATAAGTTTTACTTTCCGTTTTATTCATTGCTTTCCTTTCGGTATCTTACCATTGTTATTTTATCTCATTATTTGTACATACTAACACTTTTTTTAAAATTTTTTAGAGCATACATCACATTGCATCCAGTTGGTATTCTGAGATATTGTTCAATTAGAGATCATCAGTATTCGGGTCACATTATCCAGTTTCGGAGTCTTCCGCTTGAACATGGAGGTCCAAAGTGAGTCCATGAAGCTTCAACGCTAACATGGAGATAGCGTGCAGAAAGAAACCATCGTAGATCTGACGAAACAAGTACATATGAGATTGCCTCATAATCATTTGTCAAGATTGGTCACTGTATAGGAAAGCCTGGAAGCCCAAGATCGAGCCGTATTCACAAAAAGGTATGGAGATATAGCTCTTTTACTTGGGGTGGAAATAGACGAGTCGATGTTACTGGCAACCATCGAGTTTTGGGATACGGCTTATCGTTGTTTTGGGATACGGCTTATCATTGTTTTGACTTCAATCAAGAGGACATGACTCCCACCGTTGAAGAATACATGGTCTTGCTGCGCCTAGATCTAGAGAAACCTGATAAAATATACTAGAATGAGAAAAACTCAGGATATCGGAAGAAATTTGCCAAGCTTGCTGGTATAAATGTTGAAGAAATAGATGCCCATGTTAATGAGAAGAATAAAAGCCCTTGCTTCACATGGGAGTTCATCTACACCCAGATCATGAAGGATGTAAAGAACGAAAGAGTCAATGACTTGCTCGCTTTGGTTATTTATGGGTTAGTGATGTTCCCTAAAGTTTTGGGGCACATTGAGATAACCTTGGTGGACTTACTAGCCCAGAAAAATATGAATCCGATCCCAACTATTTTAGCAAAAACCTTTAAGTCCCTGAATTTTTACCGAACTCAAGGAAGAGGACGCCTCACCGGGTGCTCACAACTTCTCTACTTGTGGCTGCGAAGTCACTTTTGGGACAATAAGAAGATAAGTAGACATCCCACATCCAAAGATCTGGCCCCGATCAAAGAGGTCGCCAGAAAATAGTGGTCGTGAAATGGGAAGCAGGAACAATGGACAACGTTCTTTAAAAACCTCACTGATGCCGACATAACATGGTGGGTTCCTCTCATAGGCCTATGGGGAGCTACCAGTTATGCTCCTTTGCTCGTACAATGCCAGTACAGTTCTCGACAATTCATTCATGTTACCCATGGGTTACGCGAGGAATAATTCTTTTACACATAAGTTAATTCAACAAGATGAGTCACGAAGTTGGATAAGGAGTGGAAGCAAACCTTCCAGATGGAGGTAGCTTTATTTGCTGGTGTTATGCCCGAATATGCCAGTTGGAGGAAGCAACGAGTCGACAATATAGGTGTTCCAATCTTGGGGAGTGCATCGGGTAATCCTCAGCCTGACATTGTGCTAACCGAGCTAGAAATGTATAAACAAGACTATGAGAGGGAGAAAGAGAAGCTGTGGGATAGAGTGACCGAACTTGAAGGCAAGCTCATCGCAGAAAAAGTCTAGAGAGAAGTTTTTTAGAAGAAGGTGAAAACCTTGCTGTCGAACCAAGAGCTTTAACTAAAGGATTTGTAGGAGCTAACGCGAGAAAACAACCTCTTAAAGGCTCGAGGGGCACAAGGGGGCAGTTTTAAGAAAGAAAAGGCACAACTAGGAGAAATAAAGAAGGAGTTGAAAGACTGACAACATGAGGCCCAAAAATAAAAAGAGAAGGCAGATCGACTTGTCGAAGAAAAACAACATTTGGAAAGATGTTATTCAGATGCACGCTGTAGCCTCAGAAAATACCGAGATTAGAATCAAGAGATCCAAGGGAAGTTGAAGGAGGAAGAGGTCAAGGGAGTCGAAACTGAGCTGCTCCGTTTAGGTATCGAAGACTTGAAGAGGCAATTGCAAGCACATAAAGACCATATCTATACCCTTATTGATGATTGGGATTATGAAAAGATTCAGTGGGCCGATACAAAGTGGGCTGTGGATGTCGCATGCTTAGGTCGATATTTCTATATTGATCATTTGAAGCGTCAAATCCAGAAGGCAGTCTCCAAGGCCCACGAGATGAAAAACGGGTCAGAGATCTGAGATTGAGATTTCTCCCAGCTGGGGAGGATGGACAACATTTGTTGGACTTCTTGGATGAAGCAGTTGAGCAATACCAACAACTCAGCCAGTTTTTCGACCGTATTCAGAGAGAGTCCGCGCCAGTGGATGGAGTGGAGCCGCCAACACCAAAGCGTCTTAAAACAGGAGAATAGAAGACTATTTTATCTTTTCTTAGAATGATGTGTACTCAAAATTCTACAATCTATGAAGTGCACTTTTATTTCGGGATACCATTGGTCTTTGCATCATTTGCATTTGCATTCGCACATTTATACTTTGCATTAAAATAAATAAATAAATAAATAAAAGAATTAACTACGGGAAGTTTCATCGCAATATGACAAAATTACGCATCCGTACGGAACCCGCTCCCAAACCCGAAAGATGGATATAGAAAATAGAATATCCGTAATGGAGGCCGGTTTGAAGGGTACTCAGGATAAGCTAGAAAAGATTGAAGGCGACCTGAAGAATGAAATTACCAACGCCCAGGAAATTATAGTGCTACAGATAGCAGCCATGCTCAGAAAAAGCCTTGAAACTGTCAAGGCCCTCAAAGATGCGAAAGTTGCAATACCCCCACATGAGGTAAATCGCAAGGCCCTCAAAGGAAAGGTCCAAATTCATATTCTAGGAACCTCGACTAATGCCCTGGTGGAGTCTGGGTAGGTCAGGGTGATGGTCAAGATTTTGAGGCGCCTAACCTCGACGAAATGGCTAGAAAGAGTCATATTGATAAGAAACTGGAAGACCGTTGTTGCGCGTAATAAGTGCTTCACAATTGTGCAAGTGTACACGTCGCAAGTTATAGTGTAAAGATATCGTCTCCACATGGATTAGTGCCACTTCAAGAATCTAATCTCTTGCGCTGTAAAAAGTAAAAGAACACAAGCAGGTGATTGTAGGAGTTTTAACTAATAACTAAACTAGAAAGCAATAAAGTAAAAGAAGATGTAATCAAATGAGAGAGAATAGGCCAGGTTATCGTGAGTTGATGTGTGATAGCCGATTGGATCGTCTTGGTAAAAGAGTGCAAGGGCAACTCAGTTGTCGTGGCAAATTGCACAGCGGGGTTGCCTTGGCAACTAATCGATGGTTGCCTGGGTGACTAGTTGGGCAACTACTTGGGCGTCTGGGCAGCAACTTCAAGGTTCGGCGGAGCATTCTTCAATGGTTTCTTCTTATCCCTAAGTTAAAACTCTAGCTATTTGTGCATGCCTTGACAATACATCCCTGTGTGAATCAAGGGTGAACAACAACCAATCTTGCGCTCCTCTTAGCCTTTGAAATCCTTAACTTATTCCTAAGCCGGATTAATCTTCACCATCAATAGATTGAATAAAGATCATACTCATTCATTTCTTGAATCTAACTCTCCCGATATTAGATAAATAGATGAAGTTACGAGATCCTCTCCCAATTCACTCGCAAACAATAATAAGAACCAAGATAATGTTTTGGAGCGGCATCTTATGTCGTCTAGAGATATTGCCCGTCCTCTTGGGCATCTTTGTACAGTGTTGGCCAATATAAGCTAGATTGCAAAACTTTGGCCGCAGTACGTGTTCCTCCAAAATATCCTCCATAGGGTGAAGAATGGCATTGCCGGAGTACATTCTGCTGCTCTTCTTCAGGGACACATCGACGTATAACCTGATATGCACATTGTTTAAACAAAAGAGGCTCGTCCCAAAAGTAATGCTTAGCATCATGGCGGAACCGCTTCTTCCCTTGGTGAGTAAGGCCATAAGGTAAAATACCACAAATAAGGAAATTAACTAAATTCGTGTACCAGGGTATTGCCGAGGCATGTCTGGCCGTGGCAACTGCTTCCATGGTTGCCAAGGCGTGCGCGTCTAGAGTTTCCGCGACATGCGCGTTAAGGGTTGCCAAGGCATGCGCGTCAAGGGTTGTTGAGGCATACGCTTCTATGGTTTCCGAGGCGTGCGTATTAGTGGTTGCCGCGGCGTACGCGTCTGGAGTTGTCGAGGCGTGCGCGTCAATGGTTTTCGCAGCGTACGCATCTGGAATTGCTGAGGCGTGCGCGTCAAGAGTTGCTGTGGCGTCGAGGGTTGCCGAGGCTTGTGCATCCATGGTTTTTGAGGCATTAGGGGTTGCCGAGGCGTACGCATCCATGGTTGCCGAGGCAACTAACAGTTCCTCATCCGGGAATGCATCGCATATCTCCAAATCTGTGTCCTCCTCCCTATTGTGTTCTAGGCGTGATAAGTGATCGGCCACTTGATTTTCTGTTCCTTTTCTGTCCTTAATTTCAATGTCAAATTCTTGTAAAAGCAATATCCAAAGAATCAAACGAGGTTTGGCATCCTTTTTAGCAAATAGATACTTAATTGCATAATGGTCCGTATGAGCAATTACCTTTGTACCAATCAAATAGGACCGAAACTTGTCAAATGCGAAAACTATGGCTAGTAACTCTTTCTTCGTTGTTGTGTAATTCACTTGAGCACTATTAAGAGTTTTACTAGCGTAGTATATCACATGAAAGGTCTTACCTGTGCGTTGGCCTAGGACTGCTCCTACCGCGAAATCACTTGCATCACACATGATCTCAAAAGGTAGTGTCCAATCTGGTGGAACGACAATGGGTACCGAGGCAAGCTTTTCCTTTAGGGTTTCGAATGCTTGGGCGCAAGAATTATCAAAATTGAAGACTTTATCCTATTCAAGAAAATTGCACAAGGGTTTAGTAATTTTAGAAAAATTATGAATAAACCTCCTGTAAAAACCTACATTTCCAAGAAAGCTTCAGATTCCTTTAACCGAACTTGGTGGGGGTAATCTCTCGATCACGTCCACCTTGGCTTTGTCTACTTCAATTCCCTTGGATGAAATCTTGTGGCCGGGCACTATTCCTTCATCTACCATAAAATGGCATTTCTCCCAATTAAGGACTAAATCGGTTTCTTCACATCTTGCCAACACATTCTCTAAATTACCGAGGCAACTGTCAAAGTCATTACCAAAAATGGAAAAATCATCCATGAAGATCTCAAGGAAGTCTTCGACCATGTCTGAAAAGAGTGCCATCATGCATCTTTGGAAGGTTGCCGGGGCATTACACAATCCGAATGGCATCATTCGGAAAGCATAAGTATCGTATGGGCATGTGAAGGTTGTATTTTCTTGATCTTCTAATGCTACGGCAATTTGATTGTAACCTGAATAACCATCAAGAAAACAATAAAAGGGTTTACCTGCAAGACGGTCAAGCATTTGATCAATAAAGGGTAATGGGAAGTGGTCTTTCCTAGTGGCTTTGTTTAGCTTTCGATAATCCATACAAACCCTCCAACCGGTCACAGTCCTGGTTGGAATGAGTTCAATGTTTTTATTACTTACCACCGTTATACCTCATTTTTTCGGTACACATTGTATCGGACTTACCCATGTATTATTAGAGATAGGGTATATGATGCCGACATCAAGCCACTTGATGATTTCTTTCATTACAACCCCTTTCATGGCATGATTCAGTCTCCTCTGGGCCTCAATCGAAGGTTTGTGATCATCTTCCAACAAAATCTTGTGCATGCACACTGCCAGGCTAATTCCCTTCAAGTCGGCAATTGTCCACCCTATTGTCTTCTTGTGTAGCATCAACATTTTGATCAGCTTCTTTTCCTTCTTAGGCTGTAACTTAGAGGAAATAATTACAGGCGATGTATTATCGATTCCCAAGTAAGCATATTTTAGTTGTCTTGGCAATTGTTTCAACTCAAGAATCGGTGGTTGTTCAATAGAGGGCTTTTCGAGTTTACCTTCCTTACCTGAGTAATCCAGTGGTTCAAAGTATGTACCTGGTCGATTGACTAACCAATTTGCCTCTTCTTTTTGTTCCTCATCGATCGGTTCTTCATACTCCTCAGGTTCCTCTTGATCGGCAATGTAGTTGCCTAGGCAACTAAATTCCTCGTCGAAGTTAAACTCTACCTTGGCATGAAGAAGTTGGCATTCTTCTGGATCATCGGCATGCCTTAGTGTTTGGAACACATTTAGTTTAACTTGCTGGTCATTCACCCTCATTGTGAGTTCTCATTTTTCAACATCGATCAAGGTTCTCCCTATTGCTAGGAAGGGTCTCCCAAGAATGATAGGTGCATGTTCATCTGCTTCACAATCCAAAACAATAAAGTCAGCGGGAAAAATAAATTTTTCAACTTTTACCAGTATGTCTTCAATTTTTCCCTCTGGATGCACATAGGATCTGTTAGCATAACTGTTGTAGGTCTTGCCTTCCCGATTCATAGTTTCCAGAAAACTTATTTAGGCATCAAGTTTATGCTGGCTCCAAGGTCACATAATGCTTTCCCGACATAGTGTTTTCCAATGGAACAGGGTATTGTGAAACTTCGGGGATCCTTCAACTTGGGTGGCATGCGATTGTGCAACATGGCCATGTATCCCTCTGTTGCGGTAACTGTTTCAAACTCTCCTAGCCTTGTTCTCTTGGACACAATGTCTTTAAGAAACTTGGCATAGTTTGGCATTTGTTCAATTGCTTCAACCAATGGCAAGTTGATGTGGACTTGCTTTAGGATATCAATAAACTTCTTGAATTGATATTCTTGCTTTTGTCGCTTCAACCTCTGTGGGAATGGTGGTGGAAGTCGGATATCCTGATCTTTTCATTGGCTTGGAACTTGGTTGACGGCATTGCCGGGGCAACTGGAGTTGCCAAGACATTGTCAACTGGGGTTGCCGTGGCGTGCCTATCGTTGGTTGCCGAGGCATGCTTATCATTGGTTGCTGAGGCATGTTTATCGCTAGTTGCCGCGGCAATTCCTGGTTCAGCATCTGAGGTTTTGTCGCTGAGTTCGTCTTGAACTTTTTGTGGAGTTTTGTTTGGTGAGCGAGCTTGAGCCTCTTTAATTTGTTGGCGACTTCTAGTGGTGATCGCCTTAAATTGATCATGTCCAGTTCCTCTTGCGACTTCAGTATCGCTAGGTAAACCTCCTTGCGGTCTAGTATTCAGGTTTTGAGCAAATTGTCCGACTTGATTTTCCAATGATTTGATTGTAGCCTCTTGGTTTTGCAATCTCATCTCGGTCCTGTTAATAAAAGCATCGGTTCTTTTTATGAAGTTACTATTCTCAGCCATATAAGATTCAATTTTCAACATAAAAGCATTGAGAGAATTTTCTAAAGAACTAGATGTTGTCGGTTGTTGCTGTGGCAACTGTTGCCGTGGCATATTCTGCTGGAATCCCGGTGCTTGTGCATTTTGATTGTTCTAGTTTAGAGCATTGTTGGGATTACTCCATGAAAAATTTGGGTACTTCTTCCAAGCTGGATTATATGTGTTGGACATCACATTGTTGTTCCGGTTGTAATTCCCCACATAAAAGCTGGATTTCAGATTCTGCATACATTTAGAAGAATCATGGTTACCACCACATAACTCACAAAAGGAATCCATTACCTTGACCTCCTATGTGTTGTTTGGTTTCTGCATGTTTGGACCATCTTGGTTAGAGTGGCCAATTGTGCCGAAATTGAGTCTGATGATCCAAGTTCATGTATTGTGGCTTGGCGTCTAACTCCTCATCTTCTAGCAGAGGGGAATTGATAATCATTCTTGGCAAGCCTATTTAGAATTTGTATTACTTCCTCCGCCGACTTATCTAGGAGTATGCCATTTGCCAAGGCATTTAGCATCATCCTTGTTGGTGTATTCACAGCGTTGTAAAACATTATTACTTGTGTCCACACTGGGAATCCGTGTAGGGGGCATTTGTGTAGAAGTTCTCTATATCGCTCCCAAGCCTCGTACATGGATTCATCATCTGTCTGCTGAAAAGATGTAATTTCGTTACGAACCTTATCAGTCAAATTTGTAGGATTAAATCGAGCAAGAAAATCACGACAAAGATCGGTCCAAGATCCTATTGATCCGGCAGAAATACTATTCAACCATGCTTTCGCCCTATCCCTCAGTGAATAGGGGAATAATCTTAGTCGTAAAACATCAGGGGTGACTCCTTGTATTTTGAATGAGTTGCAAATCTCGAGGAAAGATTTAAGATGTTGTCATGCATCTTCAGTTGCTGAGCCGCCAAATTGACCAATTGTGTTGATCATATTGAACATCACCGGTTTCAACTCAAAGTGGTCGGCTTCAATTTCAGGTGTGACAACTACTGGATTAAGTCCTTCAAGATAGTCTCGAATTGTTCTGTTTCGTGCAAGAATCACTCCTCCTCCTGCTGGAACATCTTGATTCATATTTCTGTCTTGATTAGCCATTGCTACTCTTAACCTTCGTCTGAGTCTTTGCAAGGTTCGCTCGATTTCTGGATTAAAGGGATATTCTGGTGCAATCGGTCTCGCCCTGGTTATATACCAATGCAAAACCAAAGTTTGTTAACCCTTTGAATTTTAAACAAGAAAAATAAAAAAGTGCAAGAAAATAAAAACAAAGTTGCTATTGCCAATCCCCGACAACGGCGCCAAAAACTTGTTGCACGTAATAAGTTCTTCGCAATTGTGCAAGTGTGCACGTCGCAAGTTATAGTATAAAAGATATCATCTCCACAGGGATTGGTGCCACTTTAAGAATCTAATCTCTTGCACTGTAAAAAGTAAAAGAACACAAGTAGATGATTGTAGGAGTTTTAACTAATAACTAAACTAGAAAGAAATAAAGTAAAAGAAGATGTAATCAAATGAGAGAGAATAGGCCATTTATCGTGAGTTGAGGTGTGATAGCCGATTTGATCGTCTTGGTAAAAGAGTGCAAGGGCAACTTAGTTGTCTTGGCAACTTGCACAGCAGGGTTGCCTTGGCAACTAATTGATGGTTCCTAGGCGACTAGCTGGGCAACTACTTGGGCGTCTGGGCAGCAACTTCAAGGTTCGGCAGAGCGTTCTTCAATGGTTTCTTCTTATCCCTAAGTCAAAACTCTAGCTATTTGTGTATGCCTTGACAATACATCCCTACGTTAATCAAGGGTGAACAACAACCAATCTTGCGCTCCTCTTAGCCGTTGAAATCCTTAACTTATTCCTAAGCCGGATTAATGTTCACCATCAATAGATTGAATAAAGATCATACTCATTCGTTTCTTGAATCTAACTCTCCCGATATTAGATAAATAGATGAAGTTACGAGATCTTCTCCCAATTCACTCGCAAACAAGAATAAAAATCAAGAATGAGTAAACCTTGAATTGAAAGTGCAAACTCTTAGTACCTAAACAAAATCCAATTGTTTCTCACAACTACAAGACACAATAACCTTAGCCAAATAGATTTAGTTCATGGCTAGGTTCCAAAGAAACACAAGACAAAGAATTCCTAGTATAAACCTAGTTGAACAAAGAAGAAAAAGATGAAGAATGGTTGAAGCCTCTTTGTCGAAATCTCCCCCTTTGATCTTGTCGAAATTTCTCTCCTCTCTCCCCCTCTTGGAGTTGACGGCTTGGTCCTCAATTTATAGGGCTAGGTCAAAGTCTTTTTTGAGGAGGAAGTTAAGTTGGAATTAAATATCTTTAAAGAATATAATTCTTTATTATAATTAAATTCCTTCTAGAACTTCTCTTATCTTCTTGGGATTTAATTTCTCTTTAACCTCTTCATGGAAATCAAACTCCTTTGGGATTTAGCTTTGCTCCACGTCATCTTGGGCTTATCTAGTCATCAATTTCGACTACCATATCATCTTATTCTTTGTCGAAAATTTCCCTGGCAACTAGCTCGGCATCTCCTTCATGCATTGCCCTGGCAACTGGTTCCAGACTTGCTTTGGCAAGTGATTCTGCACACACACACAAAATACGCCAAAGCAGTATTTTTTTCCACAAAATTAAGCAAAATATGAGATCAAGCTTATCCACTAAGGAAATCATGCAAACATGCATGAATGGCTAATAATGCAACTAATATGAGCCTAAGTCTAGCAATAATATGAATAAAAAGGGTTATAAAAATAGTACTTTTGAACACTTAACAACCGGTACAAAAAACTTGAAGGAATCATCAAGCCCTATAAGGGGTTAGCATTCACCGTGGTCTAAACGCTAGGGATCTTAGTTTGGTAACTGACTTGGTTATTCCCCCAAAGTTTAAGATGCCAGATTTCGAGAAGTATGAGGGAGCTACATGTACTTCGGCACATTTGACGATGTACTACATGAAAATATCACATTACCTCGACAACGAGAAGCTGCTCATACACTACTTCTAGGACAGTCTGTCAGGATCAACTACTCGTTGGTATACGCAATTAAGCTGGGCCAGCATAAAAACATGGATGGATTTACCAGGTGCTTTTATCGATCAATATAAGCATGTGACGAATATGATCCCGAACCAGTTAGTTTTGCAAGGGATGGAACAAAGAACCAACGAGAGCTTCCACCAATATGCCCAAAGGTGGCGAGACGTGGCAGCCCAAGTCCAGCCTCCTGTTGTTGGAGAATGAAATCACGCCCATGTTCGTAAAAACATTGAAGGGGCATTTATACGATCGAATGATAAATCACGCGACTAAAAGCTTTGCGGATATGCTAATGAATGGCGAACTAATCCTAGCAGCCATAAAGAGCAGAAAACTAGATGGAGGAGAGTTAAAGAAACCTTACAAGAAGAGGGAAAGTGAGGTGAATATGACTTCAGCATATAATTTGAAGTGAGGTGAATATGACGTCAGCATACAAGAAGAGCGAAAGTGATGCGAACTAATCCAAGGGTGTAGTGATTAATAAACCGAACATGATTAATGCGAGTCCAGTAGTTCAAAACCCGTTGAAATTTGAAGTAAGAAACCAAGCGAATAGACCCAGCTCGCCCATATTCTAGTAACTTATACGGAGTTATTTCCTCAGTTGGTTAGTCTCGACTTGTAGTACCACAATACCTCACCCCGATGTCACTGCCATACCCTCATTGGTATGACTCGAACACCCAATGTGAATATCATGCTAGGATCACGGGACACATGATCGAGAACTGCATAGCCTTCAAGAAGGTAGTGGAAAATTTGCAAAAGATAGGTAGTCATTTGAGGCCGTAGAGGAAAAAGGAAAGCCCCTTCCAAACCATTAGGATACGAGGGTGAATGTCATGGCGAAAAATGAAGACAAGCAGGTAAAGACGTGAATAGATGATGTTAAAATAACTCTACAGTGGGTGTGGTTGATGATGATGGATGCTGGAGTACTAATCAAGAATGCTAAAGTTCAGTCCTCAAGAGATGGGCCCCACTGTGAATACCATAGGGAAGAAGGTCATGAGATTCAATGTTGTTCAAAATTCAGACAGTTGGTCCAGGCCAAGATAGACAGTGGAGAACTGGAGTTCTTCGAAAAGAAAAATGCGTACAAAACCATGGAAGTATGTGCATTAGAGGAATTTCCTATAAAGAGTTTCACCGGGACCAAGCCATTGGTCATCAGAACTAAGGTGAAGGCCGATGTAGTAGCAAAGAAGGTGGTCCTGTGATTAGTGATAAGGGCACCAACCCTTTTTCCCTATGATGACAACAAAAGGGTACTATGGAACTACGCATGCACCATGGTGACTCCAAAAAACCCAAAACAGGATGAGGTTGAGACCAAAGAAGAGGCAGTCAACGAAATTGGCCACTTCACGAGAAGGGGGCAATGTTATATACCGCCTACCAGAGAAGATCGAGATGCAGACCAAAGGAAGAATGCTTTGTACAAAGAGCTAGGGAGGGATCTCTACGAAGAACGTCCGACAAGATTACTTGAGCCAGTAAAGGAGTTCGAGGCTCAGGAGTTTTTAAAGATCCTGAAACACAGTGAATATAGCATGGTGGAGTAATTGCACAAGCTCCCAGCACACATATCTATGTTGTCTTTATTACTAAGCTCAGAAGGACACTGTGACACATTCCTCAAGATCCTCAACCAGACGTTTGTGCCAAAAGAAATAACCACCGACAAGCTGGACAAGTTGGTTGGCAACATTGCTGTTGACAATTTTATTTCTTTTAATGATGAGGAGATCCTAGAAGGGGGAAGAGGTTCGTACCAGGCTCTTCATATTACTACCCGTTGCAAAGGACACATGTTGCCAGGGGTCCTTATAGAAAATGGTTTCGCCCTAAATGTCTTGCCCGTGACTACGTTGAAGAATTTGCCGATAGACGAGTCTTACACAAAGCCTTACCGAAATACAATCTGAGCTTTTGACGAAACACAAAGATATGTGCTAGGAAAGATAGAGGTTCCACTACAAATTGGACCTTCCATATTCGAGGTCGATTTTGTGGTAATGGATATTCGACCTACCTACAGTTGCCTTCTAGGGCGTCCATGGATTCATGCAGCCGGTGCAGTCCCTTCTACACTGTACCAAAAGCTGAAATTCATGATTGACGGACAACTTGTGGCCATTGGTGCAGAAGAAGATATTATCGCTGCAATAACAACTGATGCTCCCTATATTAAGATCAATACTAGGGCATTAGAATGTTCGTTCAGGTCGTTAGAACTAGTGAGTGCAACTTTTATTTCTGAGGGAAGCAAGATACAAAGACCTGACATGTCTAAATGCTCTAGGATGCAATTGAAGGAAACTTTGGGCAAATGTGCTGAGACATGAAAAGGATTCAGAAAACGTCACCAGGGAAGGTTATACCCAGTAACCATCATTGAGAAGAAAGACATGTTCGGGTTAGGGTTCAAGCCTAATACGACATAGAGAAGGGCCGCCATTTTGAAAAGCCAAGAAATGAGAAAAAAACAGGCTCAAATGGGAAAAGGTTGTTTGGGACCCGATGACGATTCTACCTCTCAATTTCACTTTTATTTCAAGAGGATTTGTGAATCCCAGTATGACCCAGGAAAAGAAAGAAGAGAACGAGATTGTCGAGATTTTTGGCAATTTGAGCATCAACGCAGTGTTGGAAGAGGAAAGAGAGGGTGGATATTTTCATATGATCCGCCCATGTGAGGAGCTTAATAATTGGACTGCAGAAGAACTTCATGTAGTTTTTAAATCTCTTTTAGAGTAATTCTCAAACTAACCTTATGTTTTAGCCATGAAACAGTAAAAGGTCTTTTATGTATGGGCATATGCTACAACCATTTCGGTTTTCATTCAATAAAATGCATTTTCTTCAATAGATCTCGTGTGGCAATCAAATAATTAAAAAAAACACAAAACCAAAAAAACACAAATGAAATAAAACCATGCATTTTATCTTATTTTGCAAACATCGATGTATTCTTATTCCTTTTTCTTGCAGGTCTCCAGATATCAATGACATAAGTAGTCTTGAGTTCGAATCGAGGGTTAATTTTGAGCAGCTCGTATGTCTAGAGGGCTTCGAAGATCCGAATGTTGAGGCTGAAGTCAATATTCTGGAATATTTACTTCGACCGATGAAGAGAGAATAAAGATAGATTGTCTCTCACAAAGAGTGATTAGAAATGGTAAACCTCAGAACTAAAGAAGAGAAGCGCGAAGTAAGGATTTACACTATTATCACTCCACAGACGCGTCAAAGTTTAGTCGAACTTTTACATAACTACAAGGATGTATTCCCCTGGTCATACCAAGATATGCCAGGTCTAGATACAGACATTGTGGTTCATCGTTTGCCCATAAGGCCAAAGTGTCGGACTGTGCAACAAAAGTTGCAAAGAATGAAGGCTGATATGCTCTTAAAAATAAAAGACGAAGTGAAAAAGCAATTTGTCACCGGGTTCCTTCAAGAAGCTTGATATCTTGAGTGGGTGGCTAACATTGTTCTAGTCCCAAAGAAAGATGGGAAAGTTCGTATGTGTTTTGATTGTAGAGACCTCAACCGAGCAAGCCCAAAAGATAACTTCCCACTTCTACACATCGATACCTTTGTAGATAATACCGCTGGCCATTCCCTATTCTCATTTATGGATGGTTTCTATGGCTATAATCAAATTAAGATGTGCCCCGAAGACATGGAAAAGACTACGTTTGTGACACAGTATGGGACCTTTTGCTATAAGGTAACGCCCTTCGGATTAAAAAATGCTGGGGCAACTTATCAGAGGACCATGGTGAATTTGTTTCACGATATGATTCGCCAAGAGATCGAGGTTTTTGTGGATGACATGATCGCCAAATCTCGAACAAAAGAAGAGCACATTGGGAATCTAGAGAAGCTTTTTAGAAGGTTAAGAAAGTTTCAACTGAAACTCAACCCCGCCAAGTGCACTTTTAGAGTGACTTTGGGAAAGCCCTTAGGCTTCATAGTCAGCAGAAAAAGAATAGAGGTAGACCCTGACAAAGTAAAAGCAATTCAACAGCTTCCTCCTCCTCAAACGCAGAAAGAGATCTGGGGCTTCTTAGGTAGGCTTAATTATATTGCCAGATTTATCTCCCAGTTGACAGAAAAATATAGCCCCGTGTTTAGACTACTTAGAAAGAACGACCCTAGAGAATGTAACGAAGAGTGCCAAGAAGCCTTTGAGTAAATTAAAAAATAATTGTCAAATCCACCAGTATTGCCACCCGTTTTAGGAAGGCCTCTAATCCTACACTTGACCATACAAGAAAATTTAATGGGTTGTGTGCTGGGGTAACATGATGAGACATGTCGAAAGGAAAAGGGCAATTTACTACTTAAGTAAGAAATTCACAGATTGTGAATCAAGATACCCACAGTTTGAGAAGATGTGTTGTGCTTTGGTTTGGGCATCTAAGCGGCTTAGGCAATAGCTTTTATACCACACCACGTGGCTAATATCCAAACTCGACCCTTTAAAATTCATGATAGAAGCACCAACGTTGTCAGAAAGGTTAGCCCTCTGGCAGATGTTGCCGATAGAAATTGACATCCGATATGTTAGCCAAAAGGCAATAAAAGGAAGTGTCGTAGCTGTCTTTTTGGCAAGTCGCACTTCCCCCAATTATGAGGCTTTGGAGTTTGATTTTTCTGATGAAGACTTGATGTGCATTAGGTTGAAGATGAGGGTTTAGCTAATTCATGGGTCCTTAATTTTGATGGAGCCTCTAATGCCCTAGGCCACGACATCGGAGCAGTCTTGGTTTCTCCAGAAGGTGATCATTACCCATGCACTAGTTGTTTGAAGTTTTTCCGCACCAATAATATGGTTGAGTATGAAGCCTGCATCATGGGATTGTGATCAACCATAGAAAAGAGGGTCAAGGTCTTAAAGGTCTTCGGGGACTCAGCTCTAGTCATCTATCAAATTTACGGGGAGTGGGAAATGAAAGACTCAAAATTAATTGAATATCATATGTTAGTATGTGAACTAATTAAAGAATTTGAAGAAATTACTTTCAGTTACCTCCCGAGGGAGGAAAACCATATGATAGATGCTCTGGCCACGTTACCAGTGACATTTAAAGCAAGTAAGGGTGCGAGAATAATGCTCGTACAAATACAGGTTTTAGATTTGCCTGCACATTGTTACAATGTAGAAGAGTAAGAAGATGGTCTCCCATGGTATCATGAAATATTGGCATACATTAAGCTTCCGGAATACCCGTCTCAAGCGACCAAAAATGACAAAAGAACACTTCGAAGAATGGCTGTAGGGTATGTTCTCGACGGAGTTTGGAAGAAGTTCGGTTGATTTTGAGAAGATGCGTGAACACCAAAGAAGCCCAGTTGATTCTGGAAGAAGTACATGAAAGGGTTTGTGCAACTCATCCTAGCGGGTTCACCATGGCCAGACAAATTATGTGACTTGGCTATTATTGGTCCACCATGGAGGGAGATTGCATCAATTACGCACGAAAATGTCACAAGTGTTAGGTTTACTCCGACAAAATACACGTGCCACCACAACCTCTTCATGTGTTGACTGCTCCTTGGCCCTTTTCTAGATGAGGCATGGACGTGATTGGGCAGATTTACCCGAACGCTTCCAATGGACACTGATTTATCTTGGTAGCAATTGATTACTTCACCAAATGGGTCGAAGCGGCATCTTATGCAAATGTCACTAGATCGACAGTATGCAAGTTCCTCAAGAAAGAGATCATCTATCGTTATAGGCTACCTGAGAGTATTATCACTGACAACGCTTCAAATTTGAACAATAAAGTGATAACTGCAGTTTGTGAGCAATTTCAGATCAAGCACCATAATTCAGTAACCTATCGCCTAAAGATGAATGGGGTAGTGGAGGCTGCCAACAAAAACATCAAGAAGATAATCTCCAAAATGAAAGACACGTACAAGGATTGGTGTTGAGTGTAATAAGTGCTCTGCAATTGTGCAAGTGTACACATCACAAGTTATAGTATAAAAGATATCGTCTCTACAGGGATTGGTGCCACTTCAAGAATCTAGTCTCTAGCACTGTAAAAGTAAAAGAACACAAGTAGAAGAATGTAAGAGTTTTAACTAACAACTAAACTAGAAAGCAATAAAGTAAAAGAAGATGTAATCAAAAGATAGGGAATAGGCCAGGTTATCGTGAGTTGAGGAGTGATAGCCAATTGGATCGTCTTGGTAAAAGAGTACAAGGGCAACTCAGTTACCGTGGCAACTTGTGCAACTGGGTTGCCTTGGCACCTAATCGAACGGTTGCCTGGGCAACTGTTTGGGCGGTTTGGCAGTAACTTCAAGGTTCGGTAGAGCGTTCTTTAATGGTTTCTTCTTATCCCTAAGTCGAAACTCTAGCTAATTGTGCATGCCTTGACAATACATCCCTGCGTGAATCAAGGGTGAACAACAACCAATATTGCGCTCCTCTTAGCCGTTGAAATCCTTAACTTATTCCCAAGCCAGATTAGTCTTCATCATCGATAGATTGAATAAAAACCATACTCATTCGTTTTTTGAATCTAGCTCTCCCGATATTAGATAAATAGATAGAGTTACAAGATCCTCTCCCAATTCACCCGCAAACAAGAATAAAAACCAAGAATGAGTAAACCTTGAATTGAAAGTACAAACTCTTATTACCTAAACAAAATCCAATTGTTTCTCACAACCACAAAACACAATAACCTTAGCCAAATAGATTTAGTTCATGGCTAGGTTCCAAAGAAACACAAAACAAAGAATCCCTAACATAAACCTAATCGAACAAGAAAGAAAAAGATGAAGAATGGTTGAAGCCTCTTGTCGAAATCTCTCCCCCTTACACCTCTTGGAGTTGACGGCTTGGTCCTCAATTTATAGGGCTAGGTCAAAGTCTTTCTTGAAGAGGAAGTTAAGTTGGAATTAAATACTTTTAAAGAATATAATTCTTTATTATATTTAAATTCCTTCTAGATCTTCTCCTATCTTCTTGGGATTTAATTTCTCTTTGACCTCTTCATGGAAATCAAACTCCTTTGGGATTTAACTTTTCTCCACGTCATCTTGGGTTTATCTAGTCATCAATTTCGGCTGCCATATCATCTTATCCCTCGTCAAAAATTGCCCTGGCAACTAGCTCGGCATATCCTTCATGCTCTGCCCTTGCAACTGGGTCGGCATCTTCTTCTTGCACTGCCCTGGCAACTGGTTCCAGCCTTGCTTTGGCAAGTGATTCTGCACACACAAAAATAACTATCGGAAACACCATTTTTCCACAAAATTAAGCAAAATATGATATCAAGCTTAACCACCAAGGAAACAATGCAAACATGCATGCATGGCTAATAATGCAACTAATATGAGCCTAAGTCTAGCAATAATATGAATAAAAAGGGTGAAAAAATAGTACTTTTAGACACTTAACAACTGGCACAAAAAGCTACCATTCGCCCTATATGCTTACCGAACTACTATGCGAACATCTACGGGGCAACACCGTTTTCCTTGGTCTATGGCATAGAGGCCGTATTGCCAATTAAAGTTGGGATTTCGTCACTTCGTGTCCTGATAGAAGCAAAACTAGATGAGGCCGAATGGATATAGGCATGTTATGATCAGTTGAATTTAATTGAAGAAACGAGATTGAAGGCAATATGTCACGGCCAGATGTACCAGAAAAGAATGATGCGAGCTTACGACATGAAAGTTCGCCCGAGAGAGTTTCAAGAGGGCGACTTAGTTCTAAAAATAAAGCTGCCAATTCAAAGGGATTCTTGTGGAAAGTGGACGCCAAACTAGGAAGGACCGTATGTGGTAACTAAGCCTTTTTCTTGAGGAGCTCTAATTTTGGCTGAGATGGATAGGGATGAGTTGCAAAACCATGTGAACTCATATTCAGTCAAACGTTATCATGAATAAAAAAGATCCAAAAGTGAAAACCTATAAAAATGCGCTTTGGATCCAAAGAAAAAGGAAAACAATAAAAAGGTGAGTCTAAGATAAAAACCCGCAAAAGGGCGTCTTGAGACCAAGGGTAGATTCAAGTTGAAAACTCGCAAAGGGTGGCTTGAATATTGGAAGTAGGGATGACTATCTTGGATGACTGATAGTTTGTTTAGCATTCTCAAGACTTTTAGAGCTTTCTTAAACAGGGGCTGTATCTAGAAGAACTACCGAAGGATTAACTCGAGACACTTAGATCTTTGATATTTGGACACTTTGTTCTCTCTCTTTTGTGACCATTTTCTTGCTTGCTATGTTAAATAAACCCTACTTCCCAGAACTTTTCTTTTACACCCTTTTTTTCATAAATGGGAACCAATGGATTTGTGTTCATACAACGTAAAAGTTTTTTAAGTATTACTCTGAATATGGTTTAAAGGCATGGGAACTATGATGCATTTCATTATTCTGACTCTGATCATATCACTCGCATGAGCATGAAACTTAGTGCAGGTAATGGCACCAAATCAAGGCATGATTCCTTGAATACCATTTCAAGACATTCAAGGTGGAAATAAGCTTTGCTGCAAAGATTCCCATTCCAAGACATTCAAGGTGGAAATAAGAAGCTTTGAGGAGCCAGAAGATCGCCCAACTCATCTAGAGTGCAAGATTACTAGATTGAGTGAGCAAATATGCAAGGATCAAATATGAAGCATGCGACTTATTATTTAAAGATTAGTCATTGTCTCTTCGGAATGATAAAATAGCTATTCAATTAGTTTCTGCCGCTCCGAAGAAACATGTATTTTGAAGTCATTGCCGCTTCGGAATGATAAAGCAGTTTCAATTTGTCTATGTCGCTTCAAAGAAACATGTCCTTGGAAGTCATTACCGCTATAGAATGATAAAGCATTTTCGATTTGTTTCTGCCACTCTGGAGAAACATGTCCTTTGAAGTTATTGGCGCTTTGAAATGATAAAGCAATTTCGATTTGTTTCTGCCGCTCTAGAGAAACATGTCTTTTGAAGTCATTGTCGCTTCAGAATGATAAAGCATTTTCGATTTGTTTCTGTCGCTGCTGAGAATCATGTCATTTTAAGTCATTGCCGCTTCGAAATGATAAAGTAGTTTCGATTTGTTTCTGCCACTCCGGAGAAACATGTCCTTGGAAGTCATTGCCGCTTCAAAATGATAAAACAGTTATTTGAATTGTTTCTATCGCTCCGGAGAAACAGATTTTTCTCACCGATTGAAGTTATTTGATTTATTCACTGCCACTTCGGAGGAACGGGTCAAATGAATCGCTTTGTTCTTTGCTGCTTCGGAGAGACGAATTAGAAATGCCCAGCTTATTTTTACCGCTTCAGAGAAATGAGCTGTGTTCAACCACTTGGCCGGATAAAATCAGTGCTTTTTTTCTTTGCCTTATTCCCGTTTTACATGAATGAGCAAAGACGGGCAGCTGTAGTCACCTATTTTATTCGGCCCTTATATATTTAGTTTTTTGCATATATTAGAGCCCAAATAATAATAATAAAACAAAAAAAAAACTGAAAACCCAAGAAATATATAAATCCATTCGATCCATTTTATTACAAGAAAAAAAGAGCCTATTTACAAGCCCAACATAATAAAAAAATCCTAGAACCTAAGTCAATTCTTTGTTGTGCCGTCGCCCCCATCACCGTTAGATCAAGTTCGATCCCACATCGAAAAGAAGAGACGGGGTCATTAATCCCACATTGAAAAGAAAAAGAGATGTATTGAGATATATAAACGGTGGTGCTACACATCCTATCAGACTTTCTTTTGGAAAAAGGTAATGGTTACCACGTGACAATATGTATGTATGTATGTATGTATGTATGTATGTATGTATGTATGTATGTTGGGGGTGTGAAGTCTGTGGAGGAGAAGCCAAGTTTGTATATGTCTGGACTTTCCTCTTCAGCATCAACCTCTAGAAGGTTACTAAATAACAACATCCTCTTTATTTGCTATTTTTAGATGATTTGCTTTTGAAAGATTGATCATGGCTTTAGTACTTAGTTCGATTATATGATCGGTTTTGCTAAGTTTATAATTGTAAACTCTTATTGTAATTTTGATTTTTTTAATTATAATTTTAAAAATATTTATTCTTTTCACCCGTTTTCCTAATTAAAAAACTTCTAACTCAATTTCATGATATGAATAAATAATTTGACCATGCAAATGGTGCCAAGGTCATAATTTTTGTCAAATTAAAGTATATAATTACATATTCAAGTTGAGTATAGCAATAGGAGCTAAAACCAACAATCTGACCATGCAAATTCATCTGATAAAAAAAATATTAGTTCATTCATAGGTTAGAAAGCAAAGTAGCGATCATAACCGGTGGCATTAGCGGCATCAGAGCAACCACAACACGTCTTTTCCATGAAAATGGTGCCAAGATCATAATTGTCGATATCCAAGATACCTTAGGGTAAGCAATTGCCGATGAGCTTGGCAAAAATGCTTCCTACATTCACTGTGAAAACTCGATATGATGTACAACAATGCATGTAAGATCTTAAATAAACAAAAATATTAGATGGGAAGTTATGATAGGTTTGGTTTTTGTTTAAAAACATGAACAAAAAATGTTATTTTTTAAGCATGATTTATTTACGACCCTAAATTATACAAGAGCCCTCGATCATCTACTGGGTAGCATACTGAAAACTACAAAATCCGACATCGATCTCGTCGTCGGTGTAAACTTAGTGGGAGCCCTTATGGGAGCCAAACATGCAGCTCGAGTTATGATCCCTCACCATCAAGGTTGCATACTTTTCACAGCAAGCGCTTCCGTGGCGAGTGCAGGGATGGCGAGCTATGCTTATACAACATCAATAAGAGAAAGAACGCATGATGACCGAAGATAGTGGTGAATGGAAATGAGACGGTGAGGGTTTGGTGTTCTAAAAGAATACAAAAAGAGAATATGAAATTTTATTAACCGAAATCAACTGACTTTTGTTAACACTAATATTTGGTATTTATAGCCCAAGCTAATATCAGCCTAACAAGCCCGATTAATTGATAACAAACCAATTACTAAATCAATTATTAATCGTCTAACATTCACCCTACTTCTTCAAGCTTCTAAATTTTCTTCAAATTGATGATTCCTGAGCAAAAATGGCACTTGAACTTGAACTTGTTCATTAGTAGGTCCCCAAGCAACACAACAAATTCATACTAAACACATCGAATGAAAACCATTTCTCATTTCTTAGTCTCTTTCATCATCATTTAGCTTTCTTTCTTTTCTTCTTGTTTTACTTTTTGATCAGTACTCTAGATTTAGCTTTCCTTGAATATCTTATCTGCAATATAGACCTGCACCAGTGGTAGTGTATTTGAAAGAAGCTTTCTTCAACTTTGTTTCTTTTCTTCTTCTTTTACTTTTCGATCAGTACTCTACATTTAGCTTTCCTTGAACATCTGATCTACAATATACATCTGCATCAGTGGCAGTGTATTTGAAAGAAGCTTTCTTCAGCTTCATTTCTTTTCTTCTTCTTTTACTTTTCGATCAATACTATATTTAGCTTTCTTTGAACATCTGATATGTCATGTACATCTGCATTAGTGGCAGTGTACTAAAAAAAACTTCTTCTGTAGTTTTTTTCTTCCTTTTCTTCTTATACTTTCCACTTTCACCTATGCTTACAGTATTTCCTAATATTCAACAGTAGTGATGCAAAGCCAAGGAACAACATAGTAGTATACCAAGAACAATTGCAACATACTCCGAACAACCATAATAGCATAACAGTGTACCAAATCAACTATGAATTATCAAATCAGAATCTCTCCATGAATTTAGCTCAACAATTATCACCAGCTCAATACATTCAACCCCGAGTCAAAAACATAGTATATGTATCAAAACAAAAATAACAAGCCATAAGCAATCAAAAACAGAAAATAACATGTCACATAGTAGACCAAACCAAATTGATTCGATCACAAGAACTCATTGTTTCCGGTCAATAAAAAATGCAGCGGTTAATCGACGAGAACACTATTGCGCGTATTGAGTGCTCCGCAATTGTGCAAGTGTACACGTCGCAAGTTATAGTATAAAAGATATTGTCTCCACAGGGATTGGTGCCACTTCAAGAATCTAATCTCTTGCACTGTAAAAAGTAAAAGAACACAAGTAGAAGATTGTAGGAGTTTAACTAACAACTAAACTAGGAAGCAATAAAGTAAAAGAAGATGTAATCAAATGTGAGAGAATTGGCCAGGTTATCATGATTTGAGGAGTGATAGCCAATTGGATCGCCTTGGTAAAAGGGTGCAAGGGCCACTCAGTTGTCGTGGCAACTTGCGCAGTGGGGTTGCCTTGGCAACTAATCCACGGTTGCCTGGGCAACTGTTTCGGCGGCTGGGCAGTAACTTCAAGGTTCGGCGGAGCGTTCTTCAATGGCTTCTTCTTATCACTAAGTCGAAACTCTAGCTAATTGTGCATGCCTTGATAATACATCCATGCATGAATCAAGGGTGAAAAACAACCAATCTTGTGCTCCTCTTAGCCGTTGAAATCCTTAACTTATTCCTAAGCCAGATTAATCTTCACCATCGATAGATTGAATAAAGACCATACTCATTCGTTTCTTGAATCTAACTCTCCCGATATTAGATAAATAGATAGAGTTACGAGATCCCCTCCCAATTCACTCGCAAACAAGAATAAAAACCAAGAATGAGTAAACCTTGAATTGAAAGTGCAAACTCTTATTACCTAAACAAAATCCAATTGTTTCTCACAACCACAAAACACAATAACCTTAGCCAAATAGATTTAGTTCATGGCTAGGTTCCAAAGAAACACAAAGCAAAAAATCCCTAACATAAACCTAATTGAATAAGAAAGAAAAAAGATGAAGAATGGTTGAAAGCCCTTTGTCGAAATCTCTCCCATTTTGCTCTCTCTTCAATCGATCTCTCCCCTTCTGCTCTCCCTTGGAGTTGACGGCTTGGTCTCCCTTAAATATAAGATGGCTAGGTCAAAGTCTCTCTTGAGGAAGAAGTTAAGTTGGAATTAAATACTTTAAAAGAATATAATTCTTTATTATATTTAAATTCCTTCTAGATCTTCTCCTATCTTCTTGGGATTTAATTTCTCTTTGACCTCTTCATGGAAATTAAACTCCTTTGGGATTTAACTTTGCTCCACATCATCTTGGGCTTATCTAGTCATCAATTTCGACTACCATATCATCTTATCCCTTATCGACAATTGCCCTGGCAACTAGCTCGGCATCTCCTTCATGCATTGCCTTGGCAACTGCGTCGGCATCTCCTTCATGCACTGCCCTGGCAACTGGTTCCAGCCTTGTTTAGGCAAGTGATTCTGCACACACACACAAAAACAACTATCGGCAACACCCTTTTTCTACAAAGTTAAGCAAAATATGAAATCAAGCTTGTCCACCAAGGAAACAATGCAAACATGCATGAATGGCTAATAATGCAACTAATATGAGCTTAAGTCTAGCAATAATATGAACAAAAAGGTGAATAAAATAGTACTTTTAGACACTTAACAAACACCAACCCTTAGTAAAATTCACTAGTGCGTAATCCATATGCAAAAACCAGATTGCGCAAATTAGATTGCATAAATGAAAGGTTTAGATCTCACCATGAGCTGGAATGGCTTGAGAGAACTATGACCTGAAAGGCGGCAAAGAAGAAGAAATGACACCAGGATCTACGGCGATTGACAAAACCTTGGCCAGACCGAAGATGAAAATAACGGAATCTGAGTGATTAACCAGCGTTGAATCGGAATAGAGGAACTAATGACTACTAGATCTGAGTTGTATGGCTTCAGGACCGACGATGACTTAGAAACGACCAATCAAAACCAAAGGCTAGAAAGCAGCAGTGGTGTTGACGATACTTAGGATTATTGAAATCATATCTGAACCTTCTAGATCGAGGAATCAAACGCATAAATCTCCAACGACGATGAGATCTAGACGCAGCCAATCACAAGAGAACGAAGAACATAACTCTGATTCAAGAAACAAAAATCGTAATGGCGGCGTTAACGGTGGCTTCAATGGACAAATCGATAGAGAAGTAAATGGAGAACAAGGCACCGATGAACCAAATTCGGATGGTAGCAACGGAAGAGGATCAACGTCAGGGCCGTTGATGACAAATGATACCATGTGAGAAAGCACACATGATGATCGGAGATAATGGTGAACGGAATTAATTTCAGATGAAGAACGGTGAGGGTTTGGTGTTTTACAAGAATACAGAAAGGGAATATGAAATTTTATTAACTAAAATCAACTGACTTTTGTTAACACTAATATTGGGTATTTATAGACCAAACTAATATCAACCTAACAAGCCCAACTAATTAAAAACAAACCCTTAACAAACCAATTACTAACTCTATTATTAATTGTCTAACATTCACCCTTCTTCTTCAAGCTTCTAAATTTTCTTCAAATTGATGATTCTTGAGCAAAAACGACACTTGAACTTGAACTGGTTCATTAGTTGGTCCCCAAGAAACACAAGAAATTCATACCAATCACATCAAACGAAAACCATTTCTTATTTCTTACTCTATTTATTCGTCATTCAGCTTTCTTTCTTTTCTTCTTTTACTTCTCGATCAGTAAATCTGTATTTAGCTTTCCATGAACAACTAATTTGCAATATACATCTGCATCAGTGGCAGTGTATCTGAAAGAAGCTCTCTTCATCTTCCTTTCTTTTCTTCTTCTTTTACTTTTTGATCAGCACTCTACATTTAGCTTTCCTTGAACATCTCATCTGCAATATACATCTGCAATATACATCTGCATTAGTGGCAGTGTATTTGAAAGAAGCTTTCTTCAACTTCCTTTCTTTTCTTCTTCTTTTACTGTTCAACCAGTACTCTACATTTAGCTTTCCTTGAACATTTGATCTGTCATGTACATTGTTGCGTGTTTTGTGTGCATCACAAACGGTGCAAGTATACACGAAGCAAGTAATAAAGTGATATGTATCAAGTATCGTCTCCACAAGGATTCGCTTGGGCCACTTTGCTTAAGTTATTACACTGTAAAAAGAATAAAATTGAAGGTGATAAATATCAAGTAAAAATAAACTAAACAGAATAAAGTAAATAGATAGAAGTAATCGATAAGAGAGTAGGCTGGGTTATCATGAGTAGTGGTGTGATTGTCGGATGGATCGTTGTAGTAATTTGCAGCTGAAGCCACACAATTCTCTTGGTAATTAGAACCAGCTGGATTGTCTGGGCAATTCATCAATTGCCTTGCAACTGGGCGACTTCCTTCAAAGCTCGGCGAAGCGTTCTTCAATGGCTTCTTGTTATCCCTAACTCAAAACACTGGTCAATTATGAATGCCTTGGTGATACATCCCTGTGTTAACCATGGGTGAACAACAATCGATCTTAGGCTCCTCTTAGCGCTTAAAATCTGCAACTTATTCCTAAGTCAGATTAGTCTTCACCAATGATCGTATGAATGAAAACTATGCTTATTCATTTCTTGAATCTAACACTCCCGATATTAGATAAATGAATGAATTCACGTGATCCTCTCCCAATTCACTCGCAATCAAAATTAAGAACCAACAATGAATAAACTTTGGAATTGAATTGCAACTCAAAAACCTAAACAAATCCAAACGTTTTCACAACCACAAAACACAATAACCCAAGCCAATTTACATCAATTCATGGCTGGGTTCGTAAGATATACAAAAGAAAAACTCCTAGCTATGGATCGCATAAAAAATAAAGAAGAAGAAGATGAAGTTGCGATCAACCCTCTCTCTAGTCGGCTCTTTCTCCCAAAGCTGCGTTAACCTCTCTATTTATAGGGGATGATCCAATAGGTTTGTGATGGTAGGAGAGGTTGGATTGTATTTGAGTTCCATGGAGATAGGATCCTCATCTGATTTAAACTCTTCAATTCTGCAGATTATGTTGTTGATGAGGATGTGTTTAAGTTGGAATTGAATTGGATAAAAGAGATAATTAATCTCTTTTATCTTTATCCTCAAACTCTTCACAAATCTGTGTCTTTATCTCCCTTTTTTCTGCGTGGAATATCCAAATTTTGGGAGCTTATCCCTTGTTTTTCGGGCTTATCCCGATATAGGTGGTTAGGTCCCGACATGCCTTGGCAATCCGCTCGGCATGGCTTTCAGAAATCAACTTCGATTACCTTGGTAGACCCTTCAGTTTTCTTCCTTAATTGCCACAACAATTCCGATTACCACGACAATTCCTGATTGCCACGGCAATTTAGTCATGTACAAAATAACACACAACAGCAACAATTTCTCCATAAAAACCAACCAAAACACAAACTAAGCTTGATAACGAAGGAAACTATGAAATTATGTATGAATGACTACAAATGCACCTAAAATGAGCCTAAGTCTAACAATAATCATGAGTAAAATGGTAGAAAATATCGTACTTTTTCACACTTAACACACCCCAAAACTAAAACTATTGCTTTTCCTCAAGAAATGCAAAAACTAACAATTACCTGCCAAGGCTTCAACCATCAAAAACATGCTTTGTACCTGACTTCAACCCTTAGAACCGTGGCACAAAATACGATTACCTTTCAATTTTTAGAACGACACAAAAATTACTCAAAATTAAACTATAATGCTAGTGACAATGTGTGTGTGGAGTTGTGTACAAGTCAACTAATAGGATTCCATTTGAACAATATATTTTTATCAATTTAATTACCGGGGCATTTAAGTTTACTAGAGCCAATTTCGGGCACCTCTAGTACAGTAAGTAATTTCTTGTTTAATTATAGTCATCTAGAGCCAATTTCTGGCACCTCTAGTGATTCTTAATGTGTGACAAATAGAGCCAATTTCGGGAACCTCTAGCAAGAAATTATCTTAAATTCCAATTTTAGTTTAAGGCTAGAGCTGGATAGGCACATCTAGCACAATTTACCCAATTATAATAACCTAAGTTCACTAAGTCTCCCTTAATCAACAAGTCATAACTATGTCAATAAATATTCACCATCGTAGTAAAATTCTAAGTGTTTCTCATGCAAATCCTAAAATTGAAGGTTCTATCAATTAAGTGTTGTGGAAAAAATTCATCATTGGATATCCGATAGGTCTAGGCAGTTTAATTCGATAAAAGGCATGGAAAGTAACATATGCAAATTATATGAGATGAATGCAACTAATGAAACAATCTAACACTAAAAACAAGACCCCCTAACTCGAGAGAAGCATTATCCTCAATACATGCAAAAATTAAAAAAATTGAGATGCAAATAAGTTAGTCGGTGACGTCATCACCTGGTATGACTAATTTCCTTCGAGCCATAGCTTTGGTATGTTTTCTGGCTCATGGTGATTGTTGTCGCGAAGCTGGTGCTGCATCAGAAACCATTATTTTGACAAGAGAAATTGAGAAGGGAATGGTACTGTCGGGATAGTTCTCCAAGATGACTCGTATGATGGCCATATTGCGATCCTTCATGTACCTCATGAACAGCAACTGTCGGGCCTCAATTTTCTCCAATCATTGTGAAAGAGGGCTGAGTAATTCGGCAATCTTATCGAGGCTTGCTGAGGCATGTGAACTTGCTGCGGCATTTTTAGTTTCCTTGGCAATTTTTGGAGTAGGGGATTTCTTTGCTATTGTTGGTTCTTTTGCCGATTCCTCACCCATTATCCGCATATAGTGGCTCCGAGTCCACCCAAGGTATGTGATAAGTGTTTAAAAGTACTATTTTTCTTACCCTTTTTACTCATATTATTGTTAGACTTAGGCTCATATTAGTTGCATAATTAGTCATTAATGCATTAATTCATGTTTCCTTCCATCGTTGAGCTTGATTGCATAACTTGGTAGTTTTGTGGGAAAAGATACTGCTTTGGTGTGTTTTGTGTGTATGTGCAGAATCACTTGCCAAAGCAAGGCTAGAACCAGTTGCCAGGGCAATGCATGAAGGAGATGCCGAGCTTGTTGCTAGGGCAATGCATGAAGGAGATGCCGAGCTAGTTGCCAGGGCAATGCATGAAGGAGTTGCCGAGCTAGTTGCCAAGGCAATTTTCGACAAAGAATAAGATGATATGGTAGTCGAAATTGATGACTAGATAATCCCAAGATGACGTGGAGCAAAGTTAAATTCCAAAAGAGTTTGATTTCCATGAAGAGGTTAAAGAGAAATTAAATCCCAAGAAGATAGGAGAAGTTCTAGAAGGAATTTAAATATAATAAAGAATTATATTCTTTAAAGATAATTTAATTCCAACTTAACTTCCTTCTCAAGAAGGATTTTGACCTAGCCATCTCCTATTTAAAGGACTAAGCCGTCAAAGATCACAAGCAAGAGATGAGAGAAATTTCGACAACTCCAAAGGAGAGATGAGAGAATTTTTGACAAGCTTCAAGGGGGAGATATCGACAACAAGGCTTCATCCATTCTTCATCTTTTTCTTCTTGTTCCATTAGGTTTATGCTAGGAATTCTTTATCTTGTGTTTCTTTGGAACCTAGCCATGAACTAAATCTATTTGGCTAAGGTTATTGTGTTTTGTGGTTGTGAGAAACAATTGGATTTTGTTTAGGTAATAAGAGTTTGCATTTTCTATTCAACGTTTATTCATTCTTGGTTCTTATTCTTGTTTGCGAGTGAATTGGGAGATGATCTCGTAACTTCATCTATTTATCTAATACCGGGAGAGTTAGATTCAAGAAACGAATGAGTATGATCTTTATTCAATCTATTGATGGTGAAGATTAATCTGGCTTAGGAATAAGTTAAGGATATCAACGGCTAAGAGGGGGCAAGATTGGTTGTTGTTCACCCTTGATTCACGCAGGGATGTATTATCAAGGCATGCACAAATAGCTAGAGTTTCGACTTAGGGATAAGAAGAAAACATTGAAGAACGCTCCGCCGAACCTTGAAGTTGCTGCCCAGACGCCCAAGTAGTTGCCCAACTAGTCGCCCAGGCAACCATCGATTAGTTGCCAAGGCAACCCCGTTGTGCAAGTTGCCACGACAACTGAGTTTCCCTTGCACTCTTTTACCAAGACGATCCAATCGGCTATCACTCCTCAACTCACGATAACCTGGCCTATTCTCTCTCATTTGATTCCATCTATTCTTTTACTTTATTGCTTTCTAGTTTAGTTATTAGTTAAACTCCTATAATCTTCTACTTGTGTTTTCTTTTACTTTTTACAGTGCAAAAGATTAGATTCTTGAAGTGGCACTAATCCCTGTGGAGACGATATCTTTTATACTATAACTTGTGACGTGTATACTTGCACAATTTCGTAGCACTTATTACGCGCAACAAGTTTTTGGCGCCGTTGCCGGGGATTGGCAATAGCAACTTTGTTTTTATTTTCTTGTACTTTTTATTTTTCTTGTTTAAGATTCAAAGGGTTAACAAACTTTGGTTTTGCATTGGTATATGACCAGGGCGAGACCGATTACACCAAAATATCCCTTTGATCAAGAAATTGAACGAACCTTACAAAGACTCAGACGAAGGTTAAGAGTAGCAATGGCTAATCAAGACGGCAATATGAATCAAGATGTTCCAGCAGGAGGATGAGTGATTCTTGCACAAAATAGAACTATTCGAGACTATCTTGAAGAAGATCTTGAAGGACTTAATCCAGGAGTTGTCACGCCTGAAATTGAAGCTGGCCACTTTGAATTGAAACCGGTGATGTTTAACATGATCAACACAATTGGTCAATTTGGCGGCTCAGCAACTGAAGATGCACAACAACATCTTAAATCTTTCCTCGAGATTTGCAACTCATTCAAAATACAAGGAGTCACCCCTGATGTTTTACGATTAAGATTATTCCCCTATTCATTGAGGGATAGGCGAAAACATGGTTGAATAGTATTCCTGCCGGATCAATAGGATCTTGGACCAGTCTTTGTCGTGATTTCCTTGCTCGATTTAATCCTACAAATTTGACTGATAAGCTTTGTAACGACATTACTTCTTTTCGGCAGGCAGATGATGAATCCATGTACGAGTCTTGGGAGCGATATAAAGAACTTCTACACAAATGCCCCCTACACGGATTCCCAGTGTGGAAACAAGTAACAATGTTTTACAAAGATGTGAATACACCAACAAGGATGATGCTAGATGCATCGGCAAACAACATACTCCTAGATAATTCACCAGAGGAAGCAATGCAAATTCTAAACAGGCTTGCCAAAAATGATTATCAATTCCCATCTGCTAGAAGAGGAGGAGTTAGACGCCAAGCCACAATACATGAACTGGGATCATCATACTCAATTTCGGCACAATTGGCCACTCTAACTAAGATGGTCCAGAACATGTAGAAACCAAACAACATACAGGAAGTCAAGGTAATGGATTCTTTTTGTGAGTTATGTGGTGGTAACCATGATTCTTCTGAATGTATGCAGAATCCAGCTTCTATGTGGGGAATTACAATCGGAACAACAATGTGTTGTCCAACACATACAATCCAGCTTGGAAGAAGCACCCGAATTTTTCATGGAGTAATCCCAACAATGCTATAAACCAGAACAATTTGAATGCACAAGCATCGAGATTCCAGCAGAATATGCCACGGCAACAGTTGCCGCAGCAACAACCGACAACATCCAGTTCTTTGGAAAATTCTCTCAATGCTTTTATGTTGAAAACTAAATCTTATATGGCTGAGAATAGTAAATTCATAAAAAGAACTGATGCTTTTATTAATAAGACCGAGATGAGATTGCAAAACCAAGAGGCGACAATCAAATTATTGGAAAATCAAGTTAGACAATTTGCTCAAAACCTGAATACTAGACCGCAAGGAGGTTTACCTAGCGATACTGAAGTCGCAAGAGGAACTGGCCATGAGCAGTGTAAGGCGATCACCACTAGAAGTGGCCAACAACTTAAAGAGGCTCAAACTCGATCATCAAACAAAACTCCACAAAAAGATCAAGACGAACCCATCGGCAAAGCCTCAGATGCTAAACCAGGAATTGCCACGGCAACCGGCAATAAGCATGCCTCGGCAACCGATGATAAGGATACCTGGCAACTTGCAATAAGCATGCCTCGGTAACCCCAGTTGTCAATGCCTCGGCAACTCCAGTTGTCCCGGCAATGCCATCAATCAGGTTCCAAACAAATGAAAGGATCGAAGATATCCGACTTCCACCTCCATTCCCACAAAGGTTGAAGCGACAAAAGCAAGAATATCAATTCAAAAAGTTTCTTGATATCCTCAAGCAAGTCCACATCAACTTGCCATTGGTTGAAGCAATTAAACAAATGCCGAACTATGCCAAGTTCCTTAAAGACATTGTATCGAAGAGAACAAGGCTAGGAGAGTTTGAAACAGTTGTTGCAACAAAGGGATGCATGGCCATGTTGCACAATCGTATGCCACCCAAGTTGAAGGATCCCGGAAGTTTCACAATACCCTGTTCCATCAGAAACCAATATGTCGGGAAAGCATTATGCGACCTTAGAGCTAGCATAAACTTGATGCCTAAATCGGTTTTCCAGAAACTAGGAATCGGGAAGGCAAGACCTACAACAGTTATGCTACAGCTAGCCGATAGATCCTATGTGCATCCAAAGGGAAAAATCGAAGACATACTGGTAAAAGTTGATAAATTTATTTTTCCCGCTAACTTTATTGTTTTGGATTGTGAAGCAGATGAGCATGCACCTATCATTCTCGGGAGACCATTCCTAGCAATAGGGAGAACCTTGATCGATGTTCAAAAGGGAGAACTCACAATGAGGGTGAATAACCAGCAAGTTAAACTAAATGTGTTCCAAACATTAAGGCATACCGATGACCCAGAAGAATGCTAACTTCTTCATGCCACGGCAGAGTTTAACTTCGATGAGGAATTTAGTTGCCTCGGCAACTACATTGCCGCTCAAGAGGAACCTGAGAAGTATGAAGAACCGATCGATGAGGAACAACAAGAAGAGGCAAATTGGTTAGTTAATCGACCAGGTACATACTTTGAACCACTAAATTACTCAGGTAAGGAATGTAAACTCGAAAAGCCCTCTATTGAATAACCACCGATTCTTGAGTTGAAATAGTTGCCAGAGCAACTAAAATATGCTTACTTAGGAACCAATAATACATTGCCTGTAATTATTGCCTCTAAGTTACAGCCTGAGCAGGAAAAAAGAAGCTGATGAAAATGTTGATGCTACACAAGAAGGCAATAGGGTGGACAATTGCTGACTTGAAGGGAATTAGCCCAGCAGTGTGCATGCACAAGATTTTGTTGGAAGATGGTCACAAACCTTCAATTGAGGCCCATAGGAGACTGAATCATGCCATGAAAGGGGTTGTAATGAAAGAAATCATCAAGTGGCTTGACGCCGACATCATATACCCTATCTCTGATAGTACATGGGTAAGTCTGGTACAATGCGTACCGAAAAAGTGAGGTATAATGGTGGTAAGTAATGAAAACAATGAACTCATTCCAACCAGGACTGTGACTGGTTGGAGGGTTTGTATAGATTATCGAAAGCTAAACAAAGCCACTAGGAAAGATCACTTCCCATTACCCTTTATTGATCAAATGCTTGACCATCTTGCAGGTAAACCCTTTTACTGTTTTCTTGATGGTTATTCAGGTTACAATCATATTGCCATAGCACCAAAAGATCAAGAAAAGACAACCTTCACATGCCCATACGGTACTTATGCTTTTCGAAGGATGCCGTTTGGATTGTGTAACACCCCGGCAACCTTCCAAAGATGCATGATGGCACTTTTTTTAGATATGGTCAAAGACTTCCTTGAGATCTTCATGGATGATTTTTTCATTTTTGGTAATGACTTCAACAGTTGCCTCGGCAATTTAGAGAAGGTGTTGGCAAGATGTGAAGAAACTGATTTAGTCCTCAATTGGGAGAAGTGCCATTTTATGGTAGATGAAGGAATAGTGCTCGGCCACAAGATTTCATCCAAGGGAATTGAAGTAGACAAAGCCAAGGTGGACGTGATCGAGAGATTACCCCCACCAAGTTCGGTCAAAGGAATTCGAAGCTTTCTTGGACATGCAGGTTTTTACAGGAGGTTCATTCATAATTTTTATAAAATTACTGAACCCTTGGCAATTTGCTTGAACAGGATAAAGTCTTCAATTTTGATGATTCTTGCGCCCAAGCATTCGAAACCCTAAAGGAAAAGCTTACCTCGGCACCCATTGTTGTTCCACCAGATTGGACGCTACCTTTTGAGCTCGTGTGTGATGCAAGTGATTTTGCGGTAGGAGTAGTCCTAGGCCAACGCACAGGTAAGACCTTCCATATGATATACTATGCTAGTAAAACTCTTAATAGTGCTTAAGTGAATTACACAACAACGGAGAAAGAGTTACTAGCTGTAGTTTTTGCATTTGACAAGTTCCGATCCTATTTGATTGGTACAAAGGTAATTGTTCATACGGACCATTCGGTAATTAAATATCTATTTGCTAAGAAGGATGCCAAACCTCATTTGATTCATTGGATATTACTTTTACAAGAATTTGATATTGAAATTAAGGATAGGAAAGGAACAGAAAATCAAGTGGCCGATCACTTATCACGTTTAGAACGCAATAGGGAGGAGGACACGGATTTACAGATATGCGATGCATTCCCGGATGAGCAACTTTTAGTTGCCTCGGCAACCATGGGTGTGCATGCCTCGACAACTCCAGACGCGCACGCCTCGGCAACCCTCGACGCTGCAGCAGCTCCTAGCGTGCATGCCTCAGCAACCCTCGACACCTCGAAAACCATGGATGTGCATGCGTCGACAACTCTAGAAGCACACGCCTCGGCAATCTTGGGAGCAGTCGACACTGCAGCACATGCCTCGGCAATACCCTGGTACGTAGATTTAGTTAATTTCCTTGTTTGTGGTATTTTACCTTATGGCCTTACTCACCAAGGGAAGAAGCAGTTCCGCCATGATGCTAAGCATTACTTTTGGGACGAGCCTTTTTTGTTTAAACAATGTGCAGATCAGGTTATATGCCAATGTGTCCCTGAAGAGGAGCAGCAGAATGTAGTCTGGCAATGCCATTCTTCACCCTATGAATGACATTTTGGAGGAACTCGTACCGCAGCCAAAGTTTTGCAATTCGGTTTGTATTGGCCAACACTATACAAAGATGCCCAAGAGTTTTACAAGCAATGTGATCGATGCCAGAGGACGGGCAATATCTCTAGACGACATGAGATGTTGCTCCAAAACATCATTGAGGTGGAATTGTTTGATGTATGGGGGATCGATTTTATGGGACCTTTTCCATCTTCATTTGGCAACCTCTACATTCTACTTGCCGTTGACTACGTGTCTAAATGGGTTGAGGCAGCTGCAGTTCCCAACAACTATTCCAAAACCGTGCAACGATTCTTGCAGAAAAATATATTTACACGGTTTGGGATGGCGAGAGAAATTATCAGTGATGAAGGCAAGCACTTTGACAATAGACTTATCGCCAAGATGTTGCAACGCTTCAGCGTATCACACAAGATTGCCACGGCATATCACCCACAAACCAATGGGCAAGCAGAAATTTCCAATCGGGAATTGAAGGGTATACTCGAGAAAGTTGTAAATCCCTCTAGGAAGGATTGGTCATTAAGACTAGATGATGCACTTTGGGCATATCGCACTGCATTCAAAATACCCTTAGGTATGTCCCCCTTCCGACTTGTCTATGGCAAAACATGCCATCTACCAGTGGAAATCGAACACAAGGCATATTGGGCAATCAAGACCGTGAATATAGATTGGGAAAGTGCCGGACAAAAGCGTTTGTTGGACCTCAACGAGATAGAAGAATTCTGTGCACTCGCCTATAACAATGCACGAATCTACAAGGAGAAAACAAAGCAATGGCATGACAAGAAACTATTGCCGCGGAAATTCATGCCAGAGCAACTAGTTCTCTTATTCAATTCTCAGCTAAAACTCTTCCCGAAAACTGAAATCAAGATGGTCAGGACCATTCGAAGCTGTCAAACCATTCTCCCATGGTGCCGTGATAATCAAGCCCATCACTGAAAAACATGCATTCAAAGTTAATGGACAAAGATTAAAGCACTACAATGGTGCCCATGTGGAACGTAACAAAGAAGTGGTCACCTTAGGAGATGCATGAGCATGCTCTCCTTTCGATATTTTATTTTTATTTTTATTTTAATTTTAATTTTTTTGAACTAATTAATTTTTATTTTTTTATTATTTTTGATTATTTGTTTTTTTAGGATAGATTTATTTTCTTTAAGATTAAAACTACATCTTTCATATTTATCTTTTTAAGTTTAAGAATCCCTTTACACATCTTTATTTATTTTCTTTTATTAGTTTATCTTTAATTTTAATCCTTATTTGATTTGTCTTTGAATTGTAGGAAAAGAGTTCAAGATAAAGAAGAATTTTGATTCAAGAAGGAAACTTCTTCAACAAGGAAATTAATGGGCTGAATCTAAGGCTTATATAAAGCCTCCAACTTACCCTAAATAAACCTCCTAGTCGTCACCCTTCCCCTAAACCGAAACCCTCTTTTTCTCTTTTCCAAAAGTAATCCCACCCACCATATTTACTACCTATCTTTTCTATATAACACATCACCCTTAACTTCCAAGAAACCTATTCCTACTTTTCATCTTGTAACTCTTTAATTTCTTTTCTTTGTTTTTACAAAACTCACAACCAAGATCATCCATGGCATCCAAAATTAAATTTTGGTTCATCCAAGTTCCTCCAAAGAACCAAGATACAAGAAGTTTGCTACACCGGTGGTTCAAGAAAGATTTCACTCCAAGTTTGAAAGCTGGAAGATTTGCGAAGAACAAGGCTTTGAATACTCCAACTCTCATCAAGATTTCGGCCTTGAACCATTCATCTTCGAGAGGGTTGCACATCAAAAGTGGCAAATCTTTTGCCATCAATTGAAACCGGGTAACATCTCATGGGTAAGAGAATTCTATGCTCACTCACCTAACCCGGATAATCCTTATGTTTTTGTTCGTGATAAGGCAATACTCATAAGCCCTGAAAACATCAACACCTTTTACGGGCTCTACATTGAGAAGGACGAGCATCAAGCCTTTGTTGATCAAATCACGCCCAAGCAACTCGATAAGGTGCTTCAAGAACTCACTCTACCGGGAACTCATTGGAACGACGGTAAATATAAGGGCACGATAAATCACCTTCGGCTTAAACCCGAGGCAAAACTATGGAATAAGTTTTTTAAAACTTCTTTAATGCCCACCACACACAATACTATCGTTGATATACCGCGTCTTTTGCTCATACATTCTATCTTGTACAATCGCATCATTAACATTGGAAAAATTATTTGTGATGAGATTTTTGTATGTAGCTCAAAAGACAAGGGCTCTCTTTTCTTCCCTTGCTTAATTTCCAATCTTTGCAAGAAGATGCATGTCCCAAGTGAGTCCACCGATGAAAAGGCCCTACCAAAGTCCGGTTGGAATCAAGCACAAATCCGAAAGCTAATGGGAGAGGCACCGGTAAAATCCTCAAGGCCTCCAATTGCCATGGCAACCCTTGCCGCTCGGGCAACTCAGCCATCAACCCCGGGAAACTTTGAAGCACTCTTGCAACCATTGGCGAGCCACCTTAGGCAAATTGAAGACCGAAAACTAATGTTCATGTGGTACATGAAGGAGAACAACAATGCCATCACCCAAGTCATCCTAGAAAAGTACCTGAACAGCCGCGTACCGTTCCCAATCTTTCCTGCTGAGATCATAGCCAAGATAACCAATGAAACAGTCTCCACGGCAACCACAACAGATGATGTCGCGGCACCTACACCGTGCCTGCCCAAGCAGATGCCACGGCAACCAACCCTGAAGATGCCATGGCAACCAAAGCTAAAGACGTCACGGCAACCACTGCAAAAGCCAAAGGTAAAGCACCTATGCCCGAATCAACCCGTACGGAATTATTGTCTGC
The DNA here is from genome assembly GCA_019671005.1 of Hibiscus mutabilis. NCBI lineage: Eukaryota > Viridiplantae > Streptophyta > Magnoliopsida > Malvales > Malvaceae > Hibiscus > Hibiscus mutabilis. The sequence goes on along the minus strand of CM033715.1, from coordinate 75,504,048 downwards.
TTTTTTAGATTCGGACGAGTCCTCCATTGCACCAACAAAGACCGCACCAATCGAATCCTCCAAGCGAAAAGCCAATGACATTGATGAAGAGGACAATGAGGACAACCCCGTACGAGGATCGATTCCACCATCGACAACAAGGAAATAACCATCGCGTTCAAGCAAGAGAATCAAGACACCGACCAAAAGGAAACTAATCATCCACGACGACGAACTCTCGGAGTAAGTCCTCGTTTGCATTTTACTTTTCTTTAGTTTTATTCTTCTTCGTTGCATGCATTGAGGACAATGCCTCACTCAAGTTTGGGGGGATTGTTATTAGTTAGTTACCATGTTTAGTTGCATTCATCTTAAGTATTGCACTTAATTGATAGAATTTTTATTCTAGGATAACCATGGAAACACTTAGAATTTTACTATGATGCTAAATTTGATGAAACACTATTGTGGTTTGATTGATTTAAGGAATTCTAGTGAACTTAGGTTGATAGTTAAAAAATTGGGGGATTAGAATAAAAATTGGATGAATGCTAGAGGTGCCCAAAATTGGCTCTAGTATGGGTTAAAAAATTGATCGCTAGAGGTGCCCAAAACTGGCTCTAGTATGTGCTAAAAATTGATGAGGTGCCCGAAATCGGCTCTAGTCGAATAAATTAATTAACTTAAGAAAACTAAAAACAAAACACTAGAGGTGCTTGAAACCGGCTCTAGTTAAAACATGTTAAAAGAACCCAATGAAGTAATTTGAAAACTTCTTGTTTGCATAGAATCCGAAAAATCAACTTACACACAACTCCGCACACACTCACAAGCATTATAGTTTGATTCCGAGTAACTCCTAAATTTTCCGAAAAATGAAAAGCCAATCACACTTTGTGCCCCGATTCTGAGAATTGAAATCAAGTTCAAAGCTAAGTTTGTGAAAATTGAAGTCTTGGCGGGTAATTATTAGTTTGCATTGCTTGAGGATAAGCAATAGTTCGAGTTTAGGGGTGTGATAAGTGTTTAAAAGTACTATTTTTCTTACCCTTTTTACTCATATTATTGTTAGACTTAGGCTCATATTAGTTGCATAATTAGTCATTCATGCATTAATTCATGTTCCCTTCCATCGTTGAGCTTGATTGCATAACTTGGTAGTTTTTGTGGGAAAAGATATTGTTTGGTGTGTTTTGTGTGTATGTGCAAAATCACTTGCCAAAGCATGGCTAGAACCAGTTGCCAGGGCAATGCATGAAGGAGATACCGAGCTAGTTGCCAGGGCAATGCATGAAGGAAATGCCGAGCTAGTTGCTAGGGCAATGCATGAAGGAGTTGTCGAGCTAGTTGCCAAGGCAATTTTCGACAAAGAATAAGATGATATGGTAGTCGAAATTGATGACTAGATAATCCCAAGATGATGAGCAAAGTTAAATTCCAAAGGAGTTTGATTTCCATGAAGAGGTTAAAGAGAAATTAAATCCCAAGAAGATAGGAGAAGTTCTAGAAGGAATTTAAATATAATAAAGAATTATATTCTTTAAAGATAATTTAATTCCAACTTAACTTCCTCCTCAAGAAGGATTTTGACCTAGCCATCTCCTATTTAAAGGACCAAGTCGTCAAAGATCACAAGCAAGAGAGGAGAGAAATTTTGGCAACTCCAAAGAAGAGAGGAGAGAATTTTCGACAAGCTTCAAGGGGGAGATATCGACTACAAGGCTTCATCCATTCTTCATCTTTTTCTTCCTTTTTCCATTAGGTTTATGCTAGGAATTCTTTATCTTGTGTTTCTTTGAAACCTAGCCATGAACTAAATCTATTTGGCTAAGGTTATTGTGTTTTGTGGTTGTGAGAAACAATTGGATTTTGTTTAGGTAATAAGAGTTTGCATTTTCTATTCAAGGTTTATTCATTCTTGGTTCTTATTCTTGTTTGCGAGTGAATTGGGAGAGGATCTCGTAACTTCATCTATTTATCTAATATCGGGAGAGTTAGATTCAAGAAACGAATGAGTATGATCTTTATTCAATCTATTGATGGTGAAGATTAATCCGGATTAGGAATAAGTTAAGGATTTCAACGGCTAAGAGGAGGGCAAGATTGGTTGTTGTTCACCCTTGATTCACGCAGGGATGTATTATCAAGGCATGCACAAATAGCTAGAGTTTCGACTTAGGGATAAGAATAAACCATTGAAGAACGCTCCGCCGAACCTTGAAGTTGCTGCCCAGACACCCAAGTAGTTGCCCAACTAGTCGCCCAGGCAACCATCGATTAGTTGCCAAGGCAACCCCATTGTGCAAGTTGCCACGGCAACTGAGTTGCCCTTGCACTCTTTTACCAAGACGATCCAATCGGCTATCACTCCTCAACTCACGATAACCTGGCCTATTCTCTCTCATTTGATTCCATCTATTCTTTTACTTTATTGCTTTCTAGTTTAGTTATTAGTTAAATTCTTATAATCTTCTACTTGTGTTTTCTTTTACTTTTTATAGTGCAAGAGATTACATTCTTGAAGTGGCATCAATCCCTGTGGAGACGATATCTTTTTTCCTATAACTTGCGACGTGTATACTTGCACAATCGCGTAGCACTTATTACGCACAACAGTATGCGTTGGTGGCAGCAGCTTCAACAAGAATTTGCTCTTCCGATTTGTAAACTTGGCGAGGAATCGCTTCTCAATGAGTGGTGATGCAAATCGCCAGAAAAAAGGCTCAAGTGTTCGCGAAGAACTTGCTACGGACATGGTTTTGAGATTTTTGTCCATGGGTTTATGGTTCTTGTGGGTTCTTGATTGGAAAAATAAAGTGAAACAAGAAAGAAAAACTTAAGAGTTCAAAGGAAGAATTAAGCTAGGAAACTTCTTATCCCTTGAAACTCTTACCCTAAAAAAATAAAAATAAATATAAAAGGATAATTATCAAAATTAAGGATAAAAATGAAAATAAAAAATATAGATAAAAAGAAAGCTTTAGAAGGGTCATTTCCGATATTTCTTATAGTCCATTTATACCCTCTATCTGGTGACAATATTGCCCAAAAAGAGTTGGTTCAATATGCTTGCAGCTACTCTTTTTTGCGTTACCATGGTGGATGAGGTGTCTTCTTCCTTGTTCTCTTGTAGTCCATGTATACTCTCCACCTTGCTACTATTCCGGAAGGCATGAATATATTAATAGGAAAAGTTATATCAACACCCAACCACTTAATTACCTCATTCTTGTCGACCTCTATCATGGTTGGATGTAGCATTCGTTGTCGTGGCAATTGCTGCTCAAGCCAATTGCCGTGGCAATCATCTGCCAAAATTTTATAAATTTTAAGGGAAGAACCAAGTTTCTGAAAGCTTCATGAATCCAAACATCGTTTCTTTAGGCTCCTCAAACATCTCCATCAGTAAAGATTTCGATGACTTCAAATTTACCAGCGTTGGTTCCTCAAGAAATACCTGCAATGGATGAGGTGAGTTTTTAAAAAATTCAAAAGGTTCAACCATCACCTGCTCATATTCCATTAGCAAAGTATTGTCATCTCATTGATCGTGTATGCGGTCATACAATTGTCGTGCCAAAGTTGGATGCGACCAGTCTCTAGATTCCTACTTTAGCATCAACGTTGTAACATTTTGGGCATCAGATCAGAATTTGTTGTAGCATTACTCTGTTTTGCCTCACTGAGTGTTGTTGTGGTATTGCTCTGTTCAGACTCCACAATCTTTTTCGTAGCAATTTGTTGCATAGGCTCATCAAGTGTTGGGCAGTCTTTCTTATTGGTAGGCTCTCGGCTTGGAGGTTTTAGTTGATCCTCACACATCGAGGATCTCTCTTTGTATTGCTCCTTCTCATCTTGCCTTAGGATTCCATCATCCCTAGGAACTGATCGTTGGGGCATGTTATCTAAGAGATATGTTAATCTCCTCGACCGGTCTTCCGCTTCTCTCAAGAGCACATTCATCCTAGCTATCCTCGCATCCATAGAATTTAATAGCTCTTGACGATGACTACATTGCCATGGCATATCTGTTGTTGCGCAAAAACTGTCATGGTAAAAAAAATTGAGCTTTTTGATCAATTTGTTGTTGGTTCCATCTATGGTCCTCCATGTAGCCATATGCACTAGGATTGTGAGGGCAATCTTCAAACACATGATGTTCTCCACAACAAACGGACGAGTTTTCTACTGTATAAGCTTTTCTCGGTTGGTATAGGTAATCATCGGTGAGTGTAAGAAACTCTTGATTGGATTGATTCCTATCTTCTATCATCAACTCTCGAATAGATCGGCTTTTATTTCCCTACATATTGATATCCCTTAACTTGTAGCGCACCTGATTTTTTTTGATAAAATAGACAAAAAGAAAAGTTAGCAAGAATAATAAGAAAAATGCAATAACAAAAACAACTAACACCAATTGTCAATACCCAGCAAGGGTGCCAAAAACTTGTATGTTTTGAGTGCAACGCAAACGATGCAGGTATACACATCACAAGTAATAAAGAGATATGTATCAAGTATCATCTTCACATGGATTGGCTTGGGCCACTTTGCTTAAGTTATTACATTGTAAAAAGAATAAAATTGAAGATGATAAATATCAAGTAAAATAAACTAAACAGAATAAAGTAAATAGAAATGAGTAATCGATAAGAGAGTAGGTTGGGTTATCGTGAGTAGTGGTGTGATTGTCAGATGGATCGTTGTAGTAATTAGTAGCTAAAGCCATACAATTCTCTTGGTAATTAGAACCGGTTGGATTTCCTAGTCAATTTGTCAATTGCCTTGGCAACTGGGCGGCTTCCTTCAAAGCTCGGTGAAGCGTTATTCAATGGCTTCTTGTTATCCCTAACTCGAAACACTGGTCAATTGTGCATGCCTTGGTGATACACCCCTGCATTAACCATGGGTGAAAAACAACCGATCTTACGCTCCTCTTAGCCGTTGAAATCCGTAACTTATTCTTTAGTCGGATTAGTCTTCACCAATGATTGTTTGAATGAAAACTATGCTCATTCGTTTCTTGAATCTAACTCCCTCGATATTAGATAAATGGATGAATTCACGAGATCCTCTCCCAATTCACTCGCAATCAAAATTAAGAACCAAAAATGAACAAACTTTGAAATTGAATTGCAACTCAAAAACCTAAACAAATCCAAACGTTTTCACAACCAAAAAAATACAATAACCCAAGCCAATTTATATCAATTCATAGCTGGGTTCGAAAGATATACAAAGGAAAAACTCTCAGCCATGGATCGTATGAAAAATAAAGAAGAAGATGATGAAGTTGCGATCAACCCTCTCTCTAGTCGGCTCTCTCCCAAAGCTGTGTTAGCCTCTCTATTTATAGGGGATGATCTGATCGGTTTGTGATGGTAGGAGAGGTTGGATTGTATTCGAGTTCCATGGAGATAGGATCCTCATCCGATTTAAACTCTTCAATTTTGCATATTATGTTGTTGATGAGGATGAGTTTAAGTTGGAATTGAATTGGATAAAAGAGATAATTAATCTCTCTTATCTTTATCCTCAAGCTCCTCACAAATCTGAGCCTTTATCTCCCTTTTTTTCTGCATGGAATATGCAGATTTTGGGAGCTTATCCCTTGCTTTTCGTGCTTATCCTTATCTAGGTGGACTGATCCCGACATGCCTTGGCAATTCACTCGGCATGGATTTTAGAAATCAGCTTTGATTGCCTTGGAAGATCCTTCAATTTTCTTCCTTAATTGCCATGGCAATTCCTGATTTCCACGACAATTTAGTCCTGCACAAAATAACACAAAACAAGCTTGATAACGAAGGAAACTATGAAATTTTGCATGAATGACTACAAATGCACCTAAAATGAGCCTAAGTCTAACAATTATCATTAGTAAACGGGTAGAAAATATAGTACTCTTTCACACTTAACATACATCTGCATCAGTGGCAGTGTACTAAAAAAACTTCTTCTACAATTTTCTATCTTCCTTTTCTTTTTATACTTTATACTTTCTCCTTTGTTTACAACATTTCCTAATATTCAACAGGGGTGATGCAAAGCCAATGAACCACATACTAGTATACCAAGAACAATTGCAACATACTCCGAACAACCATAATAGCGTAACGGTGTACCAAATCAACTATGAATCATCAAATTAGAATCTCTCTATGAATTTAGCTCAACAATAATCACCAGCTCAATACATTCAACCCCGATTCAAAAACATATTAGATGCATCAAAAAAAATAACGAGTCATATGCAATCAAAAATAGAAAATAACAGGTCACATGGTAGACCAAACCAACTTAATTCGATCACTAGAACTCATTGTTTCTGGTCAATCCAAAAAAATGCAGTAGTTAATCGACGAGAACACCAACCCATAGCAAAATTATCTAGTGCGTAATCTATATGCACAACACAGATTGCATAAATGAAAGGTTTAGATCTCACCATGTTGCATGTTTTGTGTGCAACGCAAATGGTGCAAGTATACAAGTCGCAAGTAATAAAGTGATATGTATCAAGTATCGTCTCCACATGGATTGGCTTAGGCCACTTCGCTTAAGTTATTACACTGTAAAAGAAATAACATTGAAGGTGATAAATTTCAAGTAAAATAAACTAAGTAAATAGGAAGTAAGGAAAGAGAAATCGATTAAAAAGAGTAGGCTGGATTATCATGAGTAGTGGTATAATGTTTGAATGGATTATCTTGGCAATTGATTACTGAGGTAACTTGATTGCTGAGGTAACTTTTTAATTGCTGAGGCAACTGGGTTCCTTCCTTCAAATCTCAGCTCAGCGTTCTTCAATGGCTTCTGGTTATCCCTAACTGAAACACTAGTTAATTGTGCATTCCTTGGTGATACATTCATGCGTTAACCTTGGGTGAACAAAAACCGATCTTACGCTCCTATTAGTCGTTGAAATCCAAATCTTATTCCTAATATGGATTAACCTCCATTAATGATTCGTTGAATGAAGATCATGCTCATTCGTTTCTTGAATCTAACTCTCTCGATGCTAGATAAATGGATAACTCTCGAGATCCTTTCCTAATTCACTCAAAAGCAAAATAAGAACCAAGAATAAACAAACTTTGAATTTAATTGCAATCAAAAAAACTAAACAATCTAATCGTTTATCAAAATGACAAACCCAAAATAACCTCAGCCAATTTACATCAACTCATGGTTGGGTTCGAAAGATATAAAAAGGAAAAATTCCCAACCATAGATCGCAAAAGAATAAAGAAAAAGAAAAAGAAAAAGAAGGTGTGTGCTATCTTTCTCTCTCCCAATCGACTCCATCTTGAAGGTTGTGATTTGGTGTCTGTTGAGATGATCAAACAATGGTGGAATGGCCAAGAGAGGGTGAATTGGCTTTTTAATTTTTAAGGGAGTGAAATGGATATTGAAAAAATTGAGACAAGAAAATTTATAGTGGTTCAAGCATAGAACAAGCTCTACATCCACTACCTTAGCTCTCACTAAGGATTTTCAACAAATTCAATATTGCATTCTTCCCCTTTTTTTCGGATTAGGATGAAACCTTACAAACGATTAAGCTTTTTACCCCAAATCTTAATCAAGGACCACTCAATTACAAGGAATGTTTTGGCAATTAACAAGAATGCCTCACAAGATAGAATATTTCCCAATTACAAGTGCTCTCAATCCCTAATTTGATTACAAGATGATACAATGAAGGAAAACAAATTGGGTTACAAGAATTTGACTCAATTTGGCTCAATGAGGTTGGATTTTTGCTTGATTGCTTTTCACTTGATCATTAGTTGGTGTTGTAGCTTTAGAGGCTTGCTTTTATATCTTCTCATTGATTTCTAGCCGTTTAGGTGGTTGACATCATAAATAGAGCCGTTGGGCTACCTTCTTCCCAGCATAAATGCACTTCTACAACTTACCGTATCGGTATGCGTGAGCCTGTTTCGATACCTGTCTCAAAATAGAAAGAGTCGTTGCAGAGTAATAAAGGGAGGTATCGGTACACGGGAAGGCGTATCGGTTCTCTATGAAAGGATATATCAAAACGCTAAGGGTCGTATCAATACCATTTTGCTCACTTGGGACACGATCGATATCCGTATCGAAACACCAAGGAGCGTATCGGTACGGGTTCAACGACTTTTTAAGTTTGTTGATTCCCAATAACTGAAAAGTAACGGATATAAAATTAAATGTTTGATTTGAAAATTTTCAACCCCATATCGATACGGTTGAAGCCTTATTGAAACACTCATGAAAAATCTCAAGCCTAGATGAAGGCCGTATCGAAATGCCTGTATCAAAATGGAAGGGACCGTATCGAAACAAAATCATCCAGTGGCTAAATAATTTCAATCCGTATCGAAACACCAAGGGGTATATGCCTGGTCAATTTTGTTAAGTTTGGCTTTGAAACACTTAGAAAATTTGATGGGGTTAAAGTTTTGACTTTAAAACAATTTGAGACTAAAAATATACTTGGTGATACTTTTGAGTACTTAAAAATTTATTTACTTTTCAATTTAGTTCTTAAAACAATTTGTTATATCAAAATCAAACTTAGGTTTTACAATCTCCCCCTTTTTGATATAAAAAAACCAAAGTAAATTTTTAAGTGATTTAAAAAAAACTCCCCCTTAGTTTAAGCTATGTTAAAAAATTTAGCTTATACTCTTCTTTCCTTCTTGTTAGATCAAAATCAATGATAGAATAAGTAAGATTTAAGCAAACAACATGATTTCATTGAGTACTTAAAGCATAAAATTTCAAAGCAACAAAATATCCAATCTCAAAACCTAAAAACATAATTCAAAAACATATAATCAAAGCATAGGTCCAAAAGGAAATAACATAGATAGGTGCATAAATAAAGGTCCTAAGATGATATGCCATGATATGCAAGACTCAAGGTTCGTCTTCATTGTCATCATCATCTTCATCTCCATCTCCATCTTCATCACCGCCAATGTTTCCTCTAGATTGCCTCCACTCATCATGAAAAGTGGAAAGAGAGATATCCAAAGAGGTTTGTTGAGATTCAATTTGGTTAACTCGATTCTCAACGACACCAACTCTCTCCTCCAAGGATGTGAAGCGATTTTCGATCGCGGAAAACTCAGCATTCATGGTTGTGCCCAATGAACCAATTTCGGTACACAAGATAGTGAATTGCTCGGTGAGAAAGGCCATGAGGGCATCGTTGTTCGGTTGAGCAATAGGCACTTGAGGAGCCGCGTCCGGTTCAGCTACGACATCAGGGGGAAGCTCAGCAAGATGAATCCATTCACCATTGATGTAGTGAAAGTGAGCACGGTTGAGAGAACATTCGTCAAGAGGATGCTTGAGAGGCTCGGGGAACTCATGAGAGCAATCGACTTCCAACATGGTAAACAAATGGCTCAAAACGTATCCATAGGAGAAAGATGAGACAAGAGATGTATTACGATGTTGAACTTGAGTGACCATCTCGACAAACATGATTTGAGCTAGATTGGGGCGTTTATCTTCACGAAAGCAACGAATCCAAAAATCCTTGACTTGCCGGATTATTGAGAATTTCCCATTTGATGGACAGAACCACCATGTGGCCATGAGGTGAAGGAAACGGTCATGGACATCGAGCGCGGTCATGGAGCCACTTAAAACATGTCACATAGAGTCTTCATCGGTTATTCCCTCATCTTCAATACCAAGATAAGTGATTAAGATATTGACATCAATCTGAATCTTCTTTCCCATGAGGTAGGATTCGAGGGCGATAACGGTCCTTCAGTCTTGGCTAAGAATACATCGGGCATTAACATAGAAAATAAGAACAAGATTACAATACACAAACCCGGGAATAGCCAAAAAGGTCATGAAATTCCATTGCCTTAAAAGATGAAGATATTTAAACTTAAAACATTCAGAATCCAGAAAAGGGATAGAAGTGACACGCTCACACTTAATTTGATAGTTTTGAAATTGACGAAAGTAGGCGTGCTTGGAAAAAGTGCAAAAAACATCTCAGATAAATAACCGAGAGATTAGGACGAGTGACACCATCATTGGCAGGATTGGAGCCCTCTCCAACTTCACTGGTTCTTTGTCTCTTTCTACGTGCCATAGAAAAAATCTAAAAAATGAATCAAGGCACAAAAATAGTGTATGCATAAATCACCATATTCGATCTAATAATTAATTCAAGGTTCAAGGCATATGTTAAAAAACCTATACAATATAGTTTAAAAACATATAAAAATAGAAGAATAATTTTTGGTAAAAAGAATTTTGAAAAACAGTTTGGAAAAAATATATGGTATATTTTTATATTCGAATAAAAAAATTTCAGATTTTAAAGAATTATTGCAAAACTTCAAAACTCATACTATATGTATACTTTTTAGACAAAAACTAACTAAAATCAGTATGTAAAAAAAACAAAATTGAAAAAGAAAAAGAAAAAGAAAAGAGTTTTATACCTTGGGTTATGGAATTTGGATGAATGAGAGGATGATGATGCACCAAATTGATGAGAGAGAAAATATTTGCTTTGAAGAGTAAAAATCCTCAAATAATTTGAAGAATTGTGTGAGAAATCAAGAGGATTTGAGGGGTTTTTATAGATGGGAAATTAGGGTTTTGATAGAAAAAAGAAATTTAGAATTTAATGTAAAATTAAAACCCATTTAATGGCTGATTTAAAATTTGCGTCCGCGCATACCGATATGCCACTTGGCATATCAGAATAGGTGTATCGGTATGATTTTAAGCTGTACCAAAACATGAGTCTGTATCGATACAGGTTTGTCTGTTTCAAAACCTGTTCTATACCCCGTATCGAAACGCGTTTAGCCATTTCGAAACCCCTGTGCCAAAAATTTCAATCTGGAAAACATTACAGGCCTGTATCGAAACACCCTTACCTGATTCGATACCCCTAAGCCAGAAAAAGCATTTTGAGCATCAAGGAGCTCAAAGATTTGATTTTAATCAAATCAAAATGCATGTGAAAGATGTATAATTAACATGAATGTTCTAAAACTAAAGCATACTCCCCCTAGCAACAAGCATAGATGTATATAGAAGCAAAATTGCAAAAGCATGGCAATCAAACAAATTCAAGCAAGTTTTTGACTAAAAACTAGACTCTAAAAGATCAAGATAGGCTAGTTAGACCTAACTCTCTCCTAAGAGTCCAAAAACGCTCTTTGTCTAATGGTTTGGTAAAAATGTCCGCTAATTGGTTCAAGGTGTCTACATGCTCTAGAACAACATCATTTTTCAAGACATGATCCCTAATAAAATGATGTCTTATCTCTATGTGCTTTGTTCTAGAATGTTGAATAAAATTCTTAGTGATACAAATGGCACTAGTATTGTCACACTTAAGGGGTATGGTACCTACATCAACTCTATAGTCTAGAAGTTGTTGCTTCATCCAAAAGACTTGAGCACAACAACTTTCGGCCGATATATATTCCGCTTCGGTGGTAGAAAGAGCTACACTATTTTGTTTTTTAGAGAACCAAGATATGAGCATATTACCTAGGAAATGGCAAGTGCCGGAGGTACTTTTTCTATCTATCTTACAACCCTCATAATCCGCATCGGAATAAGCATGTAGGTCAAAGGAAGAGTCTCTAAGATACCAAAGACCAAAACAAGGTGTGTCTCTAAGGTATCTAAAGATTCTCTTAACAGCTATAAAGTGTAATTCTCTAGGACTAGCTTGAAACCTAGCACACAAGTAAACATTAAACATAATATCCGGTCTATTTCCGGTAAGGCAAAGCAAAGAACCAATCATAGAGCGATAAAGCTTTAAATCAACATACTTACATCCTTCATCTTTGCCAAGCTTTATAGAAGAGCTCATTGGTGTGGCTTCAGTTTTCACATTCTCCAAGACAAACTTCTTGAGCATGTACTTGATGTACTTAGCTTGATTAATGAATGTGCCATATTTCCTTTGTTTGATTTGGATCCCCAAGAAGAATGAGATCTCCCCTATCACACTCATGTCAAACTCACCTTGCATTAGCTTAGCAAACTTTTGGCAAAGCAACTCATTAGTAGAACCAAAAATGATATCATCAATATAAATTTGAACTACTAGGATGTCTTTTCCATTTCTTTTAATAAAAAAGTGTAGTGTCCAGGTTTCCTTTTTAAAACATTTTTCAATCAAAAAGCTTGTAAGCCTTTCATACCAAGCTCTAGGAGCTTGTTTCAAACCATATAAAGCTTTAGTAAGTTTAAAAACATGGTTTGGAAATTTAAGATCTTCAAAACCCGGTGGTTGTTCCACATACACTTCTTCATTTATAAAACCATTTAAAAATGCACTTTTGACATCCATTTGAAAAAGCTTGAACTCATGATAACATGCAAATGCAAGAAGCATCCTAATAGCTTCCATCCTAGCTACGAGTGCATAAGTTTCATCAAAATCAATTCCCTTTTCTTGAGTGAAACCTTGAGCAACAAGTCTAGAATTATTCCTCACTATGTTACCACTCTCATCTAGTTTGTTTCTAAAAACCCATTTAGTTCCTATAGTATGACTTATTACTAGGCCTATCAACTAATGTCCAAACTTGAATCCTCTCAAATTGATTCAATTCTTCTTGCATGGCCAATATCCAATAATCATCTTTTAATGCTTCTTTGGTATTTCTAGGCTCAATACATGAAATAAATGCAACATTGTTAAGTAATTTAAGAGAGGATCTAGTGGTTACCCCTTTAGATGGATCACCCAAAATCTCACCACTTTTGACATAGTTGAACTTCTTTGGGTAGCTCACTTCCTTCTCCTATAGAGTCATGTCCTTCAAGGCTTCTAGAGGTGGATCTTGTGATTCTTCTTCCTTGGTTGGAACCTCATCCACCTTTGATGATTGTCCACCATCATTGGATTTAATGATTCCTACATCATTATCATCACAAGAATCCTTCTTCAGAAAGAGGTTATCATCGAAAACCACATGAATAGACTATTCAACAACTAAAGTTCTTTTTTTAAATACACGATAAGCTTTAGAGTTTAAAGAATAACCTAGAAAATAGCTTCATCACTTTTTGCATCAAATTTACCTAAATTGTCTTTTCCATTATTTAGAACAAAACACTTGCAACCAAAAGGATGAAAATAGCTAATGTTAGGCTTCTTTGATTTAAAATCTCATAAGGAGTTTTCTCTAAAATGGGCCTAATAATTACTCGATTTATAATGTAGCAAGCGGTATTTGTGGCTTCCACCCAAAAATACTTAGGTAAATTGTTTTCACAAATAAGGTTCTAGCCATTTCCTCTAAAGTTAATTTTTTTCCTCTCAACTAACCCATTTTGTTGAGGAGTGTGAGGTGCAGAAAAATTGTGGCTAATACTATTATAATTACAAAAATCCTCAATACCTAGATTTTGAAATTCGGTTCCATGGTCACTTATAATATGAGAAATTTGTTGACCAAGATCATTTTGAGAAATTTTTAAAAATGTGATGAATTTTTCTAAAGCCTCATCCTTGGTACTTAAAAATAGACCCAAGTATATCTAGAGTAATCATCAACTAAAACATATGCATATGATTTTCCACCCAAGCTAGTAGTTCTAATAGGACCAAAGAGATCCATATGGATCAATTGTAAAACTTTACTAGTTGAAACATCATTAATAGGTTTAAAAGAAACTCTTTTGTGTTTTCCTTTTGCACATGCATCACAAATTTTGTCAAGTGGAAACATAATCTTAGGCAAACCTCTTACAACATTTTTGGAAACCAATTTTTCTAAAACACTTACGCTTGCATGTCCTAATTTTCTATGCCATAACCATGCATCATTTTCATCTTTGGCTACAAAACATGCATTTGAAATATGAATATCATCTAGATGCACCATGTAAATGTTACCTATGCGATGACCAATGAGCATTATCTTATTTTTTTAATGTCCATAATTTTGCAACCATTAACATAAAAAAGAACATTAAAATCCTTATCACACAATTGACTAATGCTCAACAAGTTATGTTTTAGACCATTGACATATAAAACATCTTCAATGAGTATAGAATAGAGATTACCAATAGAACCAATACCTTCAATGCGGCCTTTGGAGTTTTCACCAAATGTAACCACTCCACCACTCTTTGGCTTTAGCTCCATGAATCTACTCTTGTCTCCGGTCACGTGTCTTGAGCATCCACTATCAAGGTACCAAGTTTTTTGCTTGAAGCTTTAGCCTTGTAGCAATGCTCTCCCTTAAGATCATCATCAAAAGCCATGAGGCAAATGTTGGCCACTTCTTGCTCCTCATCCTCGAATAATTCCTCATCAATCCAAGTTGCAATTTGAGCTTCTTTTTCTTTTTAAACCTCTTCCTTTCTAGTTGAGGGCACTCCGTTCGAATGTGACCCAGTTTCTTGCACTCATAGCATATGAGTTGGTCCTTATTTCCCTCCTTGTTTTTGTTCTTTAAGTCTCCTCTTTGGTTAAACTTTCTTCCTCGGTTGGACTTCATGAACCGAGTGAACCATTTGGCTAACATAGCCATCTCTTCGTCTTCCTCCTCACTTGAATCACTCTCATCAAAAGAGGCTTTGAGAGCAATTTCGAGTTTTTTTTCTACCTCTTGTTTCTCCATTCTTTTTTCTTCTCTCTTCTTTTCTTCCTCTCTTTCTTGCTTCATGATCTCATAAGTAAGGAGGGACCCCACTAGAGTATCGAGCTTTAAAGTCTTTAAATCTTTCACCTCAATGATGGTGGTCCTCTTCCCATCCCATAATTTAGGAAGAGAATAAAGAAGCTTTCGGACAAGCTTTTCTTCAAGAATGTTCTCACCGAATCTCTTGAGACCATTTACAATGACCAAGAACTGATCAAACATCTTGGAGATGCTCTCATCAATCTCCATCTTGAAGTTCTTGTAGCTTAGATTAAGGATTCTGATCTTGGTCTCCTTGACGTCATTGGTGCCTTCATATGTGGTCTCTAACTTTTCCCACACTTCCTTTGCGTTTGTACACGAGGACATCTTCGAATACATGTCCATTCAAAGGGCACAAAAGATTATATGCAAGGCCTTGTCATTCACTTGGAGCCTTCTTCGATCTTCATCACTCATCTCCACCTTGGTCTTTGGAACAAGTCTTATTTCTTTATCTCTCTTCATTGGAATTGTTGAACCATCTTCCACTACATCTTATAGTGTGTAGTCGTTGGATTTGGTGAAGAGCCTCATTTTATTCTTTTAATAAGGATAGTTATCCACATTGAAGAATGGTGGTTTGGTGATCGATTGTGACTCTACAAGTTTGGCCCGGAGGTAGATGCCATGGCTTCAACGGTATGTTGATCAATCTCTCCTAAGATATCCTCAAGTGGGTGTGAATCCTTCAATGAGTGAAGCTCTAATACTAATTGTTGAGATGATCAAACAATGATGGAATGGCCAAGAATGGGTGAATTAGCTTTTTAATTTTTAAGGGAGTGAAATGGATAATGAAAAAATTGAAACAAGACAATTTATAGTGGTTCAAGCTTAGAACAAGATCTACATCCACTACCTTAGATCCAACTAAAGATTTTCAACCAATTCAATATTGAATTCTTCTTTTTTTCTCGGATTAAGAGGAAACCTTACAAACGATTAAGCTTTCTACCCCGAAGCTTAATCAAGGACCACTCAATTACAAGGAATATTTTGGCAATTAATAAGAATCTCTCACAAGATAGAATATTGCCCAATTACAAGTGCTCTCAATCCCCAATTTGATTACAATATGATACAATGAAGAAAAACAAATTGAGTTACAAGAATTTGACTCTATTTGGCTCAATGAGGTTGGATTTTTCTTTGATTGCTTTTCACTTGATTATTAGTTGGTGTTGTAGCTTCAGAGGCTTGCTTTTACACCTTCTCATTGATTTCTAGCCGTTTAGGTAGTTGACATCATAAATAGAGCCGTTGGGCTACCTTCTTCCCAGCATAAATGCACTTTTACAACTTATCGTATCGATACGCGTGAGCCCGTTTCAATACATGTCTCAAAATAGAAAGAGCCGTTGCATAGTAATAAAGGGAGGTATTGGTACACAGAAAGGCATATCGGTTTGCTATGAAAGGACGTATCGAAATGTCAAGGGTCGTATCGATACCATTTTGCTCACTTGGGACACTGTCGATATCCGTATTGAAACACCTAAGGGGTGTATCGGTACGAGTTCAACGACTTTTTAAATTTGTTGATTCCCAATAACTGACAAGTAACGGATATAAAATTAAATGTTGGATTTAAAATTTTCAACCCCGTATCGATACAGTTGAAGCCGTATCGAAATACTTGTATCAAAACAGAAGAGACTGTATCGAAATAGAATCATCTAGTGGCTAAATAATTTCAATCCTTATCGAAACACCAAGGGGTGTATCGATACGCCTAGGCGATTTTGTTAAGTTTGGCTTTAAATCACTTAGAAAATTTAATGGGGTTAAAGTTTTGACTTTGAAACAATTTGAGACTAAAAATATACTTGTTAATTGTCAGACTTTTGAGTACTTAAAATTTTATTTATTTTGCAATTTAGTTCTTAAAACAATGTGTTATATCAAAATCAAACTTAGGTTTTACAGTCTCTATTTATAGGAGATTATTAGGTCAGATTTGTTGTTGATGGGAGAAGTTTAATTTGAAATTAAATTAAATAAAAGAACTAATAAATCTCTTTTATCTTTTTTTCTTAAAAACTCCTCACAAATCTGAATTTATATCTCCATTAAATACTGCATAGAAATCCAAATATTTGAGATTTATCCTTGCTTTCCGTGCTTATCTCTAATTAGGTGGACTCATCCAGTCATCGTCGGCAATCAGCTCGGCATGTCCTTCAGAAATTATCTTCACTTGCCATGGTAGACCCTTCAGCGTTCTCCTTAATTGCCACGACAATCTTAACATGCACAAGATAAGCACACCAGCAGCGACTTTTCCATGAAAAACCAACAATATGTAATATCAAGCTCATTAACCAAGAAAACTAGGAAACTATGCATGAATGCCTATAAATGCAACTAAAATGAGCCTAAGTCTAACGATAATATGAGTAAAAAGGGTAAGAAAAACAATACTTTTACACACTCATCACACCCCCAAACTCGAACTATTGCTTGTCCTCAAGCAATGCAAAAACTAACAATTATATGCCAAAGCATTTACCACCAAAAACATGTTTCTTACCTGACTTCAATCCTCAAAATCGTGGCACAAAGTTGATTACCTTTCAATCTTTTGGATAGCGAAGAAATTACCCAAAATCAAACTATAATGCTAGTGGCAATATGTGTGTGGAGTTGTGTACAAGTCAACTAATAAGATTCTATGTGAACATTGGGTTTTATCAATTTAATTACCAGGGCATTTAAATTCACTAGAGCCAGTGTTAGGCACCTCTAGCAAAGCAAGCAATTTCTTGTTTAATTTATAGTCAACTAAAGCCGATTTCGAACACCTCTAGTGATTCTTAATGCGTGACAACTAGAGCCGGATAGGCACCTCTAGTAAGAAACTATCTTTAATCTAGTTTTAGGCTAGAGCTGGATAGGCACCTCTAGCACAAATTATCCAATTTTAAATAACCTAAATTCACTAAGTCTCCGTAATCAACAAGTCACAACAGTGTCAATCAATAATCAACATCATAGTAAAATTTTAAATACTTTCCATGTAAGTCTTAAAAAATGAAGGTTCTATCATGTAAGTGCAGTGGCAAAAATTTATCATAAGATACCACAGCAGGTATGGGCAGTTTAATCTGGTAAAAGACGAGACAAGTAATATATGCAAACTATATGAAACAATATCATAAATGCAACTAAAAAGAAAAAACCAAAAACAAACCCCCAAACTCGAGAGAAGCATTATTCTCAATGCATGCAAAAACAAAACAAAAGTAAAAGAAGCTAAATGAAATAAAAATGAGTTAGTCGGTGAGGTCATCACTTGGAATGACTAATTTTCGTCGAGCCATTTGCTTGGTTCGTGGTGGTGGGGTTGGACTTGTCGCGACATGTTGGCTTTATGGGGCATGATCACTTATCTTGACAAGTCTATTTGTTTGGGCTTCTTTCAACACCCTGATCTTATTAGAATGGAAAACAAAATAAAAAAAACTAAAATCAAAATAAATAGAAAAGAAGAGTTGAAGGAAATAGGGTTGCCTTAAAGACAGCTTGATGAGGGTCGTTTTTGATACTTCTTGTAGTCTATATGTACCCTCCATCAGGTGACAATATTGCCCCCAAAGAGTTGGGCCAATATGCTTGCAGCTACTCCCTTTTAATCCATGCATACCCTCCACACTGCTACTCTTTTTGAAGGTATGAATATATTAATAGGCAAAGTTATATCAACATCCAACCATTTAATTACCTCATTCTTTTCGACCTCCATGCAAATACATATAATCAAAAAATTATTAGTTCATTCTATAGGTTGGAAGGAAAAGTAACGATCATAACCGGTGGCGCAAGCAGCATCAGAGCAACCACAGCACGGCTTTGTAACGTCCTCAACCCGGTTTAAGAGAAAAACTAAAATCGAGAATGTTACAAGGGAAACCGAAAACCAAAATCAGAAAATTACAAATTTCTTTTGAAACCAGGTCATAGAATAATAAGATGGTTACTTTATTCTTATAAATTTTCTTGGATTCTAATCTCTCAGAATTATTAAATCATTATAACATAAACCTCACGGTATCAGTTGATCAAACCCAGAAGCTCTTATTGATTCACTTGATCATATTTTAATGTTCGTGAATTTAACATCTTGCCTATAGAATGAGTTCACTATTAAGTATTCTTTAATCTCATTTTAATCTATACACATTACCACTAGTTTGATTATTAAGCTCATCTATTAGCCACACGACTCCACAACAAAGATTAATTAACAGTAAACCGATTAACCTTGCTAGGTCGTTCATTCATACAACTTGCACCACTTAAGCATGTATAAAATTCTAACCATTCGAACTATCTAGGCATTTTAGAAGTTTACCGAACAGGCGACGTCTTATCGAAATATTACTCGCCAAGGGCACAATCAAATTCAAAAATAATTGTTTCTTCTCAATATATACTTAGGTCCTTAAATCTTTTGACCTAACTACATTATTACAAACGACCCTTCCCAACTTATAAATTCATGCTACCATTTACACCTTCAAGGATAAGTAGGGCCTATCACTTTTGCTACATTTGTTAAGCTATAGCCTTTAATTCATTCCATATTCTTAATAACAAACTAACCTTCAAGATATGAATATTTCAATTAACATCAAGCAACTTAGGCCTTACTTAACAAACAAGCATATAAATTCTCTATTATGAACTCGGTACACAAGTGATGTATTTACTTCTCAAACAAAGCCTTCATTTAGCTCCATTTGCATTTTTACACTCAATTGATTCATAGATAGCAAAAATAACCAATCTCTTAACAAGACATAATTCTAATTATGATACATTTTAATACTATTTGAATTAGAGACATTAATCCATTTTCATTTTAATAATCGAACCCATTTACTAGGCTTTACCACTAACATCATTTCATAATTTAATCCACCAGTAAGTATACAACAACATATTCTCAAGTCTTGTTAGAAACAGATTCATTTAACCATAACAAATCTTATTACAAACTATATTCCCATATTCATCATGCTTACATGACTCCCACATCAGCGAATCATTCTAATTATAATGTATTTATATCAATATCATGCTTAGCTAGAACTTGTAAATCAAATACCATACATACATGATTGGTTTCCAAGTATCCATTTGAAGATACAAGCACAATAATTCTCACAATGTACTATCAAGCATTACTAGGATTATACAATACATGAAATACATTTCATACATTAAACAAGTTGTGCGCCACCATCCTAGGAGTAGACTATCTAAGATAGTTTCAACTCTACAGGAACTTCGAACCAATACTCGTAATTTCTCAACCATAATAGAGACAAGTACACTTCATTATCCTGCAATGCATGTGCTAGAATGCATTAGGCTTTCTCAACCATAATAGAGACAAGTACACTTCATTATCCTGCAATGCATGTGCTAGAATGCATTAGGCTTATATAGCCTAAGTGAGGTAGAAACATCAATTGATAAAACATATTGCACGTGAATCTTAAAAAATGGCACATCCAAACACCATCATATATTAACATATGTTATCTTTATCTTAATTTAACTCATAGATTTTATGAAATTCAGTAGCTTATCCAAGCTTCATTATTCAATAGGTTAATCTTGTCAACGATCAACTTGGCACATTGAAGTCTCCATGAGACTTGACTATTATCTAGTAGTTTTCGATTCTTTATTAACATTCATCAGAATTTTAAGATTTTACAGAAGTTATCAGGGATTATGGAGCTTATCAGGGCTTTCAAAGTTGATAGAGCTTATCAGAGCTTTCAGATCTTTCAGGGATTAATAGGGCTTTCGGGCTTTTTCAGAATTTACATAGCTTAGTAGTGCCTTCGGGGCTTTTCAGATTACTATTCAATGTCTTTTCTGAATTCCTATTTAATTTCTCATTAGGTTCATGCCTTTTACTTGTTTGCCTTGGATCACACATTTGAACATAAATAACGTTGGTCTGAGTTTGACCATATAGGTCCAGACGATACCTAGTCCAAAGCACCTAGCAATGGCTAATATCGGAAATAGAACATGTATATATATATATATATATGTAAATGGGGCGTCCCCCGAGTCATCACTTATGGACCGTAGTCCCAAAAGACCAACTATTATATTAGAGTGTCCAAGGACTTCCATTAACCAAGCAACGTAGGTATCTTATTTTATAAGAGGAAGTTGGAGTGTATCTTATCAGACAAGTAATCTTACTTGTTGCATTCTTTCAATAGCTTATTACATAAGTTAAGCTTTCTTGCTTCTTAAGCTTTTAAGATTCAAGGTACTTAACATTAGCTTTCAATCTTTTAAAAAGGATCTTATTATTGTTTTGTTGGTCAGTAAGCAATCTCAAGCTTATTAACAATTACTGGTTCATCTCAATCTCAAAGTCATTCCATAATCAATCACCCTAGCATAGCAAGGCATTTAACATAAGAATTGCAACATCATCAAATACTCAACATGAATGTCATGCTATGAATGAACACTATTCTCATTTAGCTCTACCTGAGCCTTTTTTACACAATGTATATGTATAATGCATTTCATCCACAATCATTTAATACTTAACAATAAAGAATTAAACATCGGGATAACTTTGTGTTACCGAGACTCATATGACTACACTCACCTCTTATCCCGACATTACAGGATACCTGATCCACAATTAATCCTAGCTTCCAACCAAAAGTCCAATAGCAAGATGTGTACCTCACAAGAATGGCATATCATTAGAACCATTTCAATTTACTTAACTAACATATACACCTTAACATATTCAAGGCAATCTTTTAAACCACCAATATACATATACAATCACACAGCAAACATTTAATCACCCATATAACAATCTTATAGTAAAACAGTCCCAATTAATTTGTTTAAACATTCGAAACTGCATTATTAAATTAGCACCAAACCGCACAGATTTTATAGTCACAAACTGCACTGCTTTAATGACATTTCTGCACAGTTTTACACCTTCAAAACTGCACTCTTTTAACTGTAAATTGCATAACTAAACTGCATTTTATGCTTAACAAGGCTGTATGTATTTATTATCAAAACAGAACCAAAATTCTTACGTATTCATAATTATAATCAAATCAGTCCATTATATAATTTTATAGCTTCGAAACTATCCTCCAACAAAGTGAACAAATGCAAAATAGTCCTCATTTTATATGTGTATACAAACATGTTTAAAACAGTCCATTATCTTAACATACCAAGTTACACACATCAAAACAATCCTTAAAACATCTAACTAGGTGTAGAACAACCCCATAAATGTATATGTACTTACTTAACCCCCTTAAAACAGTATACACAACTTAATTGTTCAAAATAGTCTCCTTATATCTTACATACAATACACATTCCAATTCAGTCGTCTTATATCTTTGAAACATATTTAAACAAGCCTTTACCACCAAATCTTTATTTAAGTATTCAAACAGTCCTAAAATAGGTTTATACATGTTTATAAATAGTCTCAAAACATCTCTCTACATTCATATTTTACATGATATTTTCTAATATATTATAAGGTTGCTGCTGTTGGGCAGACTGCACATCCTTCAGTCAAACTTTCATAACTTCCATTCCATACATCGGAATTTCAAACCATTTAAACCGTTGGAAAGCTGACTCAACTAGCTTTCTAACCATATAGGCCTTGTATTTTTACTCCTTATGAATTAATACAGTTTTTAATCTAAAGATACACTCAATTCTGCCACCAGGCAGATTTCACTGTCTTAGAACAATTATTTCTATAAACTGCTATTTAGCTCGGAATTCAGTTTCGTTTGTTTTAAATGAAACTAGACAAAATAAGCTTTCTAACCATATAAATTATAACTTCTAATTCAACTTGTACAATTTATAGCAATTTTTCAAAGTGACTGCTATTGCCGATTCTACAACTGTTTACACAAGCATCTTATACAAACATTCAAAACTGCACTGATTTTAACAAAGATAAGACATCCCCTTTCAGGTCTTTATGCCCTGTTTTGAAAGTTTACATTTTAATTAACCACTGAAATCCGTAATTCGTCATTAGATGCAAAAGCAGGGCAGTTTATGAATGTCTAGTTCGTTCTAAATCAAACAGCTCAAAACAGATTTGTAATTCATTTCACAACAATTTCACTTCACCAAATTCAAGCAATTAGTATCAACTAGATCCTTCCTAACATTGATTCCATTTACAGCAGTTCAACATTGTATATAGATTAAGAAAAAATGTCACAAAACAGTTTCTTGACATACCCATAACAATTGATCATTTCTACCAAGTTCATGAAGCAATTCGAACCTATCAATAATGGAAATGCTTACTACACAGCAATCAAACATTACAACATTCAAACACTTCATTCCCAGACATGCATTTCATTTCCATGGTTAATATCACTAGAAATCAAAATCATTTAACAAACAAGAGCATGGACCGAATATCCTTAATGAAAAACAAATCAAAACAATGAAAGAGCTTACCCTCTACTTAGTTAATCCAACCGTTACTCTCACAATCTAGCCTCATTAAACTTGAATCTTCTAATTTTCCCTTGCAAGCTTCACTTTCTCTCACTATTATGGAAGCAATCGGTTATGGAGTGGTAAGAAAGGAAGATGATAACTCTCCCTTTAATTTTTATGCAAAATAAGCAATCTTCCCCAAGCTTGTCCATAATTGGACAAGTGTTTTAGTCCTTGAATTTTAATAAGTTAAACATGCAACTCTTCAAGTTGCCTAGGCCTTCGGTTTAGTCCTTCACTAGATAGCCATTCAAGTTTACTTGCTTCCATTTTAGTCCCCTCAATTTCGAAATAATCCCTTTTGATTTTAATTTATTATGATTTAGTCATTTTGTATTTAATAAATCAAATGAATTAATAACAATAAATCTTTATCATGCAATTCTTCAATTTTCCATTTTAATCAATAAGGTACATTCGAAATCAGCCTTTCATTTATCTCTTTATTCACATTTAGTCCTTATAATTAGTCTTTATCTTTCTTCCATTTAAATTCTATATAAGCTTACTCTGTCACAAGAAACCATTTTAAAGACAAGAATTACTAAATATGGTTAACCTGGTTTTAGGTATACTACAGGCTTTTCCATGAAAATGGTGCCAAGGTCATAATTGTCGATATCCAAGATACCCTAGGGTAAGCCATTGTCGATGAGCTTGGCAAAAATGCTTCCTACATTCACTGTGAAAACTCGATATAATGTACAACAATATAGGTAAGATCTTAAATAAACAAAAATATTAGATGAGAAGTTATAATAGGTTTGGTTTTTATTAAAAACATGGACAAAAATCGTTATTTTTTAAGCATGATTTATTTAAGACCCTAAATTATACATGAGCCCTCGATCGTCCACTAGGTAGCATATTGAAAACTACAAAATTCGACATCGATCGTAAACTTAGTGGGAGCTCTAATGGGAGCCAAACATGCAGCTCGAGCTATGATCCCTCACCGTAAAGGTTGCATACTTTTCACAGCAAGCGCTGCCGTGGCGAGTGCAGGGATGGCGAGCTATGCTTATACGGCATCAATGTGAGAAAGCACACATGATGAACGGAGATAGTGGTGAACAGAAGTGAGACGGTGAGGGTTTGGTGTTTTACAAGAATACAAAAAGAGAATCTGAAATTTTATTAACCAAAATCAACTGACTTTTGTTGACACTAATATTTGGCATTTATAGCGCAAACTAATATACCTAACAAGCCCGACTAATTGATAACAAACCAATTACTAACTCAATTATTAACCGTCTAACATTCACCCTACTTCTTCAGGCTTCTAAATTTTCTTCAAATTGATGATTCTCGAGCAAAAATGACACTTGAACTGGTTCATTAGTAGGTCCCCAAGCAACACAACAAATTCATACCAAACACATCGAATGAAAACCATTTCTTAGTCTCTTTCTTCATCATTCAGCTTTCTTTCTTTTCTTCTTCTTTTACTTTTTGATCAGTAATCTACATTTAGCTTTCCTTGAATATCTGATCTGCAATATACACCTGCATCAGTGGCAGTGTATTTGAAAGAAGCTTTCTTCAGCTTCCTTTCTTTTCTTCTTCTTTTACTTTTCGATCAGTACTCTACATTTAGCTTTCCTTGAACATCTGCATCAGTGGCAGTGTACAAAAAAATACTTCTTCTGCAGTTTTCTTTCTTCTTATACTTTCTACTTTCTCCTATGTTTACAACATTTCCTAATATTCAACGATAGTGATGCAAAACCAACGAACCACATACTAGTTTACCAAGAACAATTGCAACATACTCGGAACAACCATAATAGCATAACAGTGTACCAAATCAACTATGAATCATCAAATCAGAATCTCTCCATGAATTTAGCTCAACAATTATCACCACCTCAATACATTCAACCCCGAGTCAAAAACACACTAGATGCATCAAAACGAAAATGACGAGCCATATGCAATCAAAAACAGAAAATAACAGGTCACATGGTAGACCAAACCAACTTGAATCGATCACAAGAACTCATTGTTTCTGGTCAATCAAAAAAATGCAGCAGTTAATCGACGAGTACACCAACCCATAGCAAAATTCTCTAGTGTGTAATCCATATGCACAACTCAGATTGCACAAATCAGATTGCATAAATGAAAGGTTTAGATCTCACCACGAGCTGGAATGGCTTGAGAGAATTCAGATCTGAAAGGCGGCAAAGAAGAAGAAACGACACCAGGATCTACGGCGATTGACAAAACCTTGGCCAGACCGAAGATGAAAACAACGGAATCTGAGTGATTAACCAGCGTTGAATCGGAATACTGGACTACTAATGACAACCAGATCTGAGCTGTATGGCTTCAGGACCGACGACGACTTAGAAATGACCAATCAAAACCAAAGGCTAGAAAGCAGCAGCGGTGTCGACGACACTTAAGATTATTGAAATCATATCTGAACCTTCTAGATCGAGGAATCGAACGCATAAATCTCCAACGACGATGAGATCGAGACGCGGCCAATCGCAAGAGAACGAAGAACATAACTCCGATTCAAGAAACAAAAACCGCAACGGCAGCGTTAGCGGCGGCTTCTATGGACAAATCGATAGAGAAGTAAATGGAGAACAAGGCACCGATGAACCAAATTCGAATGGTAGAGCGGAAGAGGATCGACGTCAGGGCCGTTGATGACGAATGATACCATGTGAGAAAGCACACATGATGACCGGAGATAGTGGTGAACGGAAGTGATTTCAGATGAAGAACGGTGAGGGTTTGGTGTTTTACAAGAATACAGAAAGGGAATCTGAAATTTTATTAACTAAAATCAACAGACTTTTGTTAACAGTAATATTGGGTATTTATAACCCAAACTAATATCAACCTAACAAGCCCAACTAATTAATAACAAACCAATTACTAACTCAATTTTTAACCGTCTAACAATCAAAAGCCGCTATCGTGGGGCTAGCCAAGTTAGGCCAACATAATATAAGGGTGAATTGCGTGTCACCTTCCGTGGTGGCGACTCCCATGTCGGCGCCTAACGCAGACGATATTCGAAAATAGAAGAGCTCGCTGGAGAAATGGGGAACCTGAAAGGGCAAGCGTTGAAGGCGTGGCTCAAGCCGTGCTGTATTTAGCCAGTGAGGATGCAAATTATGTGAGTGGGGTTAACTTTGTGATTGATGGAGGGTTCACCGTGGTGAATCCTACCCTGATGAGGGCTTTTAAGCTTCTTCCAGAAGTTAACTTTGCAATCTGATCAATTTTGCTTGCATTAAAAGAAATAAAGTTTTCTAAGTTATTAAGCAAATAATACCTGGTAATGTGAGATCCATTAATTCGCCATCTGGTCAAAAATATTCATATTATTCCATCTTGTATATGTTCGAATCTTAATATTTATCTTGAGAATATAATTATCTCCATATTTAATAAAAAATTACCAAGTTATGTCTCCTATAGCAAAGAGCATGAAACAGAGGGACATCGGAGAAAGTCCTATGCCCTCGGTATCGTTTTTATGATACCCAAACTCTTTATTTTTTTCACATATCTATGTCTAACATATATTTGGGAATGAATATAAAAGTTTGATCCTTCAAAACTAAATGTGAGAAACGGGTCATTCGGTTCGAGTCATCCCGTTCTGGTTATATTTGGTTTAAATTCTGGTACGATTTTAGTTCGAGTCTATGGTGATTTCGGTTTGAGTATCGGTTCAGGACTACGAGTCGGTTGACTTTTAGGTCGGGTCAATATCAGATTAATAGGGGATCAATCGGTTTTAGTCGCTTTTTCAGGCCGAGTTAGGTTTTTTCATCCTATATACGATTTTATATAGCATGCATATTTGACTTTTTGGTGAGTTGTGCGACAATACACATCTCATCTTTATTTATTTATTTTAATATATTTTCTTTATTTCAGGTTGCCTTCGATTCGAGTTACTTTCGGTTCAGATAAAATCAGTTTGGTTCGGTTGAAAATCGATTCGGTTCCATTTTCAGTTCAACTAAAATTTGGTTCGACTTATTTCGAGTTTCAGATCAAATTTGGGTTATCATGTTCGCGTCGATTTCGAGTCTCGGTTTAGTTCTCGAGTCAAGTTTATCAAGTATATTCAAAATATACGAAACAACTTCGAAAATATTGAATATACCGTGTTGACACGTATCCTTATCCATCACTCATCCCTAAATTCGGATAATAACATAGATAACATTTACAATTTAAAAAACAGGAATTATTTCTTATAATGCAATAAACCCAGCCGAATATAATAGGATATATGACAAAATACTCTATCCTAATCCTGTTCTTTTCCTAATTCCTATTACCATAAAATTCCTATATGCCCCCCACTGTATCATTCTTGTGATTAAAGCTAGGTGTTAATTGCACCAGGGACAGATTTTAAATTGGTACATAAACTATACATACGGCAGGTTACGATACGACTATGGTACGACACTAACTGAAAAGTAAAATATAAAACTTAAAATGTTATATTTTTTTAATAATATTTTTAGTTGTAGTAAGTATCAAAACTTTAAAAATTTTAAAAAAAATGTGTAACCGAGAGTGTGTAGCAGATAAATTAAAAAACACAGAACTTAAAATGTTACTCACCAACTTAAATGTTACCGAAAGATATAACATTTTAAGTTGACATGGTAAATTTCGAAACTTACTAATAAGTATAGAAACTTACCATAATATATAATATTTTCGGCTGCAACTTAAAATTTAAAAAACACAGAACTTAAAATGTTATCCGCCAACCTAAATGTTAAGTTGACATGATAGGTTTAAAAACTAACGAGTAAAAAGTATCAAAACTTAATGTAATATGTACCCACCAACCTAAATGTTACTAAAAGATATACGTTTTAAGTTGACATGATAAGTTTTGAAACTTACTAACAAGTATGAAAACGTACCATAATATGTAATATTTATGGTACCATTATATATAACATTTTAAGTTGCAACTTAAAATTTAAAAACTTAAATAACATTTTTAGTTGCAATCTAAAAGTTACCAAAAAATATAACATTTTAAGTTAAGACCTAAAATGTAACTACTATGGATAGTACTTTAGGTTGGAATGATATAGTTTTTGTAAGTTTCAAATCTTCTGACAAAGTTTCAATATTTGTTGTGAGTGTAGCTAAGTTTTAAGTTCTTTAACTCTTTAACGGTGTTTTTGTTAATTCTAAATTAAAGCTAAAATTTTTTATTGGGTAATGAAGATTTTTTAGAGTATGAATAATCTAAACTTGATTTTAACAAATTAAACCCAAAAAAAAGTATTTAAAAAATAACTTATTTTTTAAGTTCTTTAACTTTTTAATGGTAATTTTGTTAATTCCGGCCTAAAACTAAAATTTTGTATTGGGTAATGTAAAATTTCTTAGAGTATACGAGTAATCTAAATTTGATTTTAACAATTCAAACTCATAATTTGATAATTGATGAAAATTATAATATTACTTTTAAGCCGGAATTTTTGAATTTCAATAAAACTTAGAACAAAGTTGAAGTGAGTAAAATTTTAAGTTTCAACATAAAATATTATACAAAATTATAAAAATTTAAGTTGTAATGTAAAATGTTATCAATTTAGATTTCAACTTAAAATATTATCAATACATATAATATCTCTGTTTTGAAACTCAATCTTAAAATTTTACCAAAATCATAACATTTGGTAAAATTATAAGTTTTAACTTAAAATATTATAATTACAATTTAAGTTTTAACTTAAAATATTACCAATACATATAATATCTCCGTTTTGAAACCTACTCTTTAAATTTTACCCAAAATCATAATATTTAATAAAATTTTAAGTTTTAACTTAAAATGTTATACAAAATTATAACGGTTTAAGTTTATACAAAATTATAACAATTTAAGTTGCGATCTAAAATGTTACCAATTTAAGTTTCAATACAAAATGTAACCAATACATATAACATTTTAATTTGAAAACCTAAGCTTAAAATATTATTTAAAATCATAACAATTTAAGTTGCAATTGAAATTGTTACTAATATATATATATAACAAAATTTTAAGTTTGGCAATCGGATAACCGTACGGCAGACCCACCCTCTAACTGTTCCATTGAATCTTCAAACTAAACTATTGTTCCAAGCGTGTACTTTTGTCAGTTTAACCATCAACGTTAGCATTAAATACCATCCGGAATCTGACATGATTCCTTTTTTAAACACGTATAGGTTAATAAATATTTTTAAACGTGTCGGATCCATATTGCCATTTAACGCCAAAGCTGATGGCTAGACTAACAAAAGGACTTGGTCAAAACAATACTTAAGTTTGAAGATTCAGTTGAAATGTTCTAAAATTTAACCCATAGTTTGAGACAAATCTCAGATCAACATCAATATCTCAACTCTCAAGCCACCTTAATCCACAAGCTGGTAGACCTAAGCTATAGGCCACTTGTGAAAAAACATTGAATCAAAACACTTAATAAATGGTCTTAATCATGTACTAATGTAAACAACTCAAAGCAAGCTGATGGACAAGTATAATTTTAAGATACGATTAAATCCATTAACCCCAACAGTGCTAATGAGCTTCACTAATCAACAGAATTTTAACATGCATAGACAAAGCTTTTGAGAACCTAAGCACCTAAATGAAGTGCAGACCTCACTTCAAGTGTATGGAAGGTAACTAGAGATACTAATATAAGTAGAGGGATTTTATGTTAAGATACACAGATATCTACGCATTTCTTATATGACTAATCATATTAAGTGTCAACTGGTTTTAGGGCCCATAATGATTCAGGCGAGAAAGTTACCAGTTGACTTGCACTGGAAATGGCCTCTGAAGTTTTAGCGACTCTGCAAGTGGGAGGAACACCAGATATTATTATCGTTGGCATCAGGGCAGAGGCCAATCAAGATATAGAAGGGACACTCGTATAATGGGTTTTTTCCAGCAAGAATAAACCAATGCACCATTAAGTGCAAGTATAAATATAGTAAGAACATGGAATGTTTCTTTGCCCCACTTGGCTTTTCCTCTTATAATACCTGCTTTTGGAGCTAAGTCAACTTCTTGTTCAACTCTGTTAATATCTGCCACAGAAGAAAGACCTAATTTTCTGTTACTTAAGCCCTAAGGAACAAAACGAAACCAATAGTGCAAGGAAAGCAATATTGACATCAAGCAAGAGAACACTAGATTTTGTAATGATTGTAAGCTTGAAAGTCAAATGAGTTTAGAAGAAAAACAATTGTGCGCTGGAAATTGCCGTCTGAAAAATACCAGAAGCATAAAAAATCAAGAACATACCTTTATAACAA
Source organism: Hibiscus mutabilis (assembly GCA_019671005.1). Taxonomy (NCBI): domain Eukaryota; kingdom Viridiplantae; phylum Streptophyta; class Magnoliopsida; order Malvales; family Malvaceae; genus Hibiscus; species Hibiscus mutabilis. The sequence goes on along the minus strand of CM033715.1, from coordinate 75,473,479 downwards.
ATGTTTGTCTAGAACCAGAATGTTGACAGTCTGCAAGTAAAAATAATCTTGAAGCCAATAACATGTCATCGCCAAATTGTCGAGGAAACAAATAATTGCCCCACCAAAGTAAACAATCCATCAAGCAACAACTGGAGACCAATTGCCCCACCAAAGTACCAATGGTACTGCTTTACGTATCTCTTCTACAAGTATTGAGAAATAAAAACTTGTATCACACAGAAATGTTTCATCACGTTATTAGCACAAGTTAAACTGGAATTTCAACTTACCAATATCTAAATCTAGACCTATATTGCTTTGACTCTTCATGTTTCTTGAAGTACCCGTGTCTGACACTTGTGTCCAAGACACGGATATGAGAATGTGATGTCCAAACATCCTACAAATACATGGAAAAACTTGAAAAAGTCTTACTATACCTGTATTCGACACTCACACCCGAGTCTGAAAAACATAAGCTAGAGCCCCCATTTCCATGCGGCCATTTATAATGCGCAAGTCATTTTCAAACCACTCTATCCTGTGCAATGTACTTCAGACATTTGCTATTGCAAATTTGACACAAATGTTATCTACATACAAGACTTTCTAGAAAAATTAAAAGCAGAGTCCAGCAGTCTGCTTAAATTTTTAAAACAGATTGCAGACAATATTTCAGACAAACAGATTCATTAGAATTCTTCATCCTCGTTGCAAAAGATAAAAAAAAACAAAGAATAGTAAAATACAAACTTTTTTTGAGGGTGTACAAGCCTACCTAAGGCATTTCTCAGGTTCTGTTTGGTTTACATTTGTGTTTTAGCTATTTTTGCAATTAATGAAGAAAAGGCAAAACAAGGAGTATTGTGGATCTTAAACAGAAAATGCAAACCATCTGTTACTCCATATGAAGAGTATTGTTTTGCTTTTAAAGGCTATACAAGGCATCCACAGAAATTCAGGCTACATCCTCCACATTTTCTTCAGAATCCACTTCACTCATCTCCATTTCCTTCACTTTCTCAAGCTGCCTCAAGAGGTATAAACGTTCAGGTCCATATGTGGATGGTATCTGCCATGAAACAGATTGTTAGCCATTGAGAAATAGATGTTAAACACTTGAAGCAAGACATAAACAAGAAGGATGACACACCAGCGATGGCACATATCTTTGAATCGCAGCCAACATGGCTGCATGCCCAACAGCAGTAACCTGCAGGCATAATTTTCCCATCATATAAAGAAACAATAGATCAATGATAAATTGAATTGTAAATAAAATGTGACAGGAAAGGTAGCATACAAGCGGTAAGTTGTTCTAGTCATGTAGAGGTATGAAATTATTCTTTTTTTAATTCTCTAATAATTTAGGGCTCGCTCAACATTACTTGCCTGATATACCCAGCATGCTAGATGTTTATGCTATGATTCATTATTTTGGATAATGAAGGGGAAAAGGATGAAGGGAAAACTTACTTTAGAGAAGCTTGTAGGTGTCAAAGATACCTTACATGAACAAAGACTTCCAGATGAAATTATAGGAAGTGTATTCTCTCTAAACTTAATTTTCATCCCCCAACTCATGCGGTCAAATTATTAGCAAAAGTCTTGCTTTTTTATTGATCCAAGATGGATGATTTAAGTGGAAGTTCCATGATAGATATGTTATGTGCATAAGAAAAACAAAAATGATCGATCAGCAATGCATTGGAAGAGACGGAGTTGACAGAATGATGTATTATTTTAACTTACTGGAAGAAGCATCAAAATACTAATAGGAATGACAGATGCTAAGTCGGTTAGAGTTCTCCGAAGAGCTTTCTTTTCTTTTTCCGCTAATTCATCCCCTATAAGGGCCCTTCTAAGCAACTCTGTTGCAGCAGCAACATCAATGGCTAGAAGCTGAGTTCCTTGCAAGACATCCTGTTTATTGGTAAATAACTCAGATGACAGCATTCGTGAGAAAACTATAGATGACTTCTTGAAGTGGTGATTGTATGCACCGCATAATAGTCAGACAACAAAATAATGAGTCTGAAACAATCAATAGAAATCATCCAACACAATGACCTTCTCAGGGGATCTTAAAAATTTTGGTTCATAATTCTTCTCAGGTTTCATGAAAAAGGGAAACATTACATTAGCAAGCCAAACGTTGTTTTGCATGTCGTATAACCTACTTCAACATGTTTCATATACCCATATCAACATGATGGTGCACAGATAAGAGTACAGAAAGATGTAAGCACCCTTGCTACTTATAAGTAAGTTTGTTGTTTTAGGATGCAGAATCACCAAACGGAACTGGGACCAGAACAGGCAAAATAGCTGAAGTTTTATATTTAAGAAGAGTGAAGTATGTTTCAATGGCATCGGGAGACTATACAGTTTATAAATTATCATTTTATAATAAATAAACCATATGTTAGACTTTAAAATGCAGAAAGTTCCTCTGGCCTTTAACCAATCTAACAAGCCCTATCATGGGCAATTTAGAAAAGTTTTCTCAAGGTCTATGAAAGACAGGTTTCAATTAGTCAAACTAAAGTTTAACATGAGAAAAAAACTAGTCATTGAAAATAAGCGGGAATTCTTTTGTCCAAAAGTAGGAAGAACATGCATAAATCAAAGCTACAGAGATCACAGGATGCTAATATACAAACATTATTTGATTTATAGACATCCACAAGAGACTCATACCGTGCTTGTTTCTTTTATCTTCTCTAATGACTTTTCAATGATACTTTCTTTCTTCTCAACCACAACCAATTGAGCACGTCCAACATCATCAATAGAGCTAGGATGATCAACAGTAACCTTAACATCCTGAACAAATTTGAAAACGGTAAAGCAAATTAAAACATGCAAGAACAATAAAGCCATTCCGAAAGGTCCATGGTTAATATATCATGTGTCATCGTATTTCTCATTCTTATAATGGATGGCATCTTTTGTGATGAAACTACACAATTATAACTGTTATTACCTCCTCATATGCTGACTGATCAGCACTTCTTTTAACGCGCTTCTCGAGCTCAATTAGTTCATTCCTTAATTGTTCAAAGCGGCGGATTTCATTTGGTTCTGAATAGGCATTATTGGCATTTGAAGCATTCTGCTCGAGAAATTCATTTCCCTGGATGCAATACAATTGCAAATAGATTTCATTTACATAAAACATACAGAGATTTCCAACAGCATACTATATGTTTAGCTCCTGGAATATGTGTTATCATAATTATACTCTACGAATTTTATAACATAGTGTATATTTGACAGTGTATCAAAGAAAGACTTGCTTCAAACATAATTATTGGATGACAGATTTGTTCTGAGGTTCATCACTACCCTCTCGAACCTTCAACCAATGTTCATGTTCAACCTTCCATACATTTATACAAACAACTTAAGCTTGATGTACATGTCACAGCTTTATAATATTTTGATTAACAAAACAGAAGTTGAAACCAGACATTACTCGGCAATTATTCCAACATCTCAACAGTATATCTCCAGAGTTAAAAGGTCCAGCTCTCAAGTCCTTTGGAATTAGAGCTTAAGGCCAGTTGACCAACAGGAGAATAGATAAAATGCAAATCTGATACCAAAAGGATCAAATGCATGTGACCAACAAGTGTAAAATGCTACTTGTGGAGACAGGTATACCGATTTCTCTATAGCTGATGACTCCGCGTCAGGCTTCCTGGATGAAGGGTGTAAGAAGCTCCATAATCCATGATATGTATTGACAACTCTAATGGAAGAGACAAATAAAATAAAGAGGCATGGTATGGTTGAACTAGCGTTAACAATAAGTTCCATGAAAACAGGCAAAAGCTGTAGTCTACAGCTGAAGTTGCTACCTGTTGCTTTTATCATTTGTTAAAGTAGCACTCTTTCTGGTTTTTGTTTTAGGATATTCTTGCTGCTCACTAAAAGAGGACTGGGAAGTATCATCACCAGCTTCCTGAATGAAAGTAATGAATTTACATAATTTCGAACTAACCTCAAACATTTTTTATAATGTGTAAGATGCAAGATCAAGGCATGGACTGCCACGTAAAGAAAGTAAAACACCCAATAACGGCAGGGGAGACCCATATTTCAATTTGAACTAAACTGTTTATCTTGTTGCAAAGCCACCCCTGCAATTTACCAAAAATAGAAGGAAAAGCCACTCATGTAGTCTATGGTTAATATAGTGTGCTGATCAGCAGCTAACACCATGAAATGAATTATACTAATTTGCAGATAAACCTAGCAAAAAAATTTCTTTGATATCAATTTTCTTGGTCATGTCCCAAGAGCACTTTTATTTAAGCAAAAGGAAAAATTTTATCTCCTATATGTGCCACTGAAAAGCCAGAGCCATCTTGCCATCATAGCACTAATTTCACAGTGAAGGCAATTCATTACTAGAATATATGGTATTTAACAAAATAAAGCATAACTGAAAAAGGGGTAGGAAGAAACCTGTCGAAGAAAAGCTTCTTTTGCTCTAAAAGATGCCTCTAAAAATTCAGCCTCTTTCTTTAGTTTCCTTATTTTCTCAAGGTCTGAACAAGCTGCCTGTAATTGCTCTTTCCCAGAGTAAGAACTTGAAAAATGCAACTCTTGAAGCAAGTTTTCCAGTCTTTTCAGAGCTTCTTCAACACTCTCTAATGCCTGAAATCAACATGATGTCACTGCATAGTTAGAACCATTCAACAAGTTCAAAATAAGGCACATATAGACGGTGGCAAATAAGTGAGCAATTGTTCTCTCCATACAAGCATAACAGAAGAGCCGCAGCAAGATGAGAACAAATAAAGCAATTATGCCTTTCATATTAAACATTTGCTAAATCCTTCTAGTATAAATTGAGAAAGAAGCATCACCATAGTAATAAGTTCATGGGGAATCTGATAATCAGCTTTGGACATTATACTGCAGTAAAGTTGATTTATTGATGGTAAAGTGAGCTTTGTTAACTATTACTATTCTATATGATTGCAACTTGAACCTTTATGCTTCTAGCGTGCGTATATATTACTGAGAAGTTTTCTACTTTTGCCAAGCATCAAACATTTTATCATTTGTTTGCTCCCTAAAAGATCATATGTATTGCGGAAAACAAACCAAGTAATCAGCCAATCCACCAATGCAGTTGAAAAACAGAATCTAGTGCACACAGAAGCCGAACAAAGAAAAAGGATGTGATGTTAACATTCATTCAAGAATTTTGCAAGAAAAGGCTATGACATCCTAGGTTTCATAAGAAAAGGGCGGAAGCATTAACATTAACAATAGATCAGCACAGGCAAAGAAGCTAGTTCCAAACTACATAAATTATGCTTTGAAACAACTTATTTCAAAGGAAAAAGGGGAAACCTTGTCAAATGAATCTGACTCTTTCTCGATTACTAATCCAGCCCCACAAACAGATCTAGTATCAACCATTTCCCTTCTGCGTCATATTTCCAGCAAGTATAATCACAGATTAGAAATCATTATATATAAAGTACCACTATCAAGGAAATGCAATACTTGTATGGCATGAGACTGAGACTAGTAAAGGTTTTCAATATAGCAATCATGCATCTACTTGCATTTAAAAGTGCATGCAAATGTGTAAGAGAGAAAAAAGGGGGTTTCAAGAGAGAGAGAGAGTGAAGGAAGAAAGGAAGACTAAACTTACATTGGTATCCTGAGTTCTTTCATGCACATCATCAACTTGTTGTGCCTAAACAATAAAGATGGCAACATTTTGCTCAAATCACACAACAGAGATCAATATAAACTGGCTATCAACTAATGAACCATAAACTCCTTTACCCTCTAGACAGGAACCTTGCAGCCTTAACACTAGAAGGATTTTCCAGCCATCTACTATATTTAATAAAGCTCTGCATCCAATGAGAACAAACATCCAACACTTCAGGAATAGCTTTAGTATTAGGAGGACCTTCTCGTATACTTTTATGTCCATGAGATTGTTTTGATGTGCTGACAATGCCAGGGTAAAAAGGAAGCCAATCTAGCTCCTCGCATACGACCTAAAGGAATAAAGATAGGCTCAGATATTTGTCAAAAGGTAATAACCAAAAAACCATGCACACTGACCTCAACATAGAGCTGATAAGAACTTATTGATGATAGTTGGGGGTAGTGCAATACGCTGCCACCAAGAAGATACCTACAAGAGGACGTAGAATTAAATTCACAACTAAACCATGGGAACAAACCCATCATAGTAGAGGAGAAAGTTAATGTATTCAAAGATACCTAATGAAGCTTTCAATGGGATCATCGATAACATCATATCCATTTGCAGATAAAAAAGCCTGTGTATTTCTGCCTAAGGCAATAAAGAATCCAAAAATGGACAAATCCCTTTCCAGGACCTGCAAGAAATTAGTACAACTTTCAATGAACCTTGACCAAAACAAAAATTGAGTTTGTATGCAATATTAGCAGTTCTCCAGCATAAATGGTTTTTCTTCCTTCAATTATCATAATTTCACGTTTTATCCATCATATTCTAAAAGGATGTGGGAAAGCACAAAACATCTTGTAAACAAATTCATCCCAGAGATATGAACTTGTTAGATTATTTTATAACCTTTGGCCACGATGCTATTTTCAGGGGATGAAAATAAAAACAGGATGTCACAAAATGTAGACAAATCATAAACTGTCACTCCAAACCTCAATGCTTTCAGATGTTGTTAGCCTTGACCATATTTTCTCTCTATCTATAGCTCTCAGAAGCTGCTTCTGTACAAGATCGACCCAGAAAAAAACCTCCTCTGAATCTTGATCGTTTTCCACTCTGCAGGCTGCAGCTCGGGGACCAAAATGGACAAGAAACTCTCTGTGTAGCCCAATTTCCTTTATAGATTGATAAGCTTGGTGAATTGGAACAAAATCAACCAGCATATCCATAAGTCTACCAGTTATGTCCGGAATTGTAGAAAAGAACTGGGAACATGAAATTTTAGCAGGACCAAGTTTTGTGATTGCAGCAACACAAGTCAGCGCAAGCATGAGAAGAGCTTTGTCACTTGCACTTCCTGCAGTTAATGACTTGCCTTTCCCGCACCTAGGAGCAGATTAAAAGAGTCAGAATATTACCACAGGCTTCACAACTATCAAGCACTTCATGAGAGGCCCACGTGAAGCAAGCGGTGATTACTTACACATTTGTGGCAGCAGTGAATCGAAGGTCTCCTTCAAAATAATTTACAAAAGAGATCAACACAGCTGGTACTTGCTCATTCCAAAACCAGTCGTATGCTTCAGGTTGCTTGGCTGATAGTTTCTCCCTGATTAAGCTCTCTACGGGGGCAGATTGACGCAACAAACTGCATAAACGTGATTATTAGAGGATGCTAGAAGTGCTAAATGAAAAGGAAAGTAATATAAACAGTTTGCTAGAGAAGTAACTGATTAGTGTTTATTAGAAACACATAAACAAGCATAATGAAAACAAAGCTTTCTTATGAAAATAGAGAAGGGCAGAGAAAGCTTAATCCTCCTTTAGCAAACTTGATAGAACGAAATTTCAAATTTACAACTATAACATAATCTGCCTCGATCAACAAAGCAAAATAAAATACCCCTTAACTCCAAGCATTATCTACTTCATATTTCACAGCACAAACTGATTTCCTTTAGTTATTTTGTTCTGCAGAAATAACAGGTTCCTTTATAACAACCAGAGGAGAGCAACTTACATATCTAAAATCATTAAGACCCCATTGTGACATGAACCATATTCAAGGTGGGAAAAGATTTCAGTTTTTCTTACTGCCAAATAGGCTATATTTGAACAATATTTGTGGAAAGTAAATACCAATGAGCTACATAAAATATAAAATATAAGCAATGCACTACCTTCTTTGGACAAAAACATATGTATCCCTGTCTCTACTATCACCTCGGGATGCAATCTCGCTAGCAGCTTGGAGTAGGCAATACACAGCAGCCTGAAAAAAGCATGAAATTTCCAGGCTTAAATTTATACTTAACTTAAGATGGAAGCATACATACTTTATGCATCAACTAAAACATATTAATAAAAGCTCAAAGAATGAACCAAGACAAACCTGATAAGAGAGTGTTTTCACCCATGCATTCCTATCTACACCAATCCAGGCCGTTGAAAACCAAGACAATTTTGATAATGAGCCTTTTTCTTTGATTGATAGCTCTAAAACCCTAGCAGCATCATGTAAAGATTGAACGAGTCCATTATTATAATCTTCACCCTCAAGTGATTGGCTAAGCTTGGTCCTTATGCCATCTACATCTGTACTAGTACTGGTTTGCAAACTCCCATTGACAGTTACACCATCTTCAGCCGATGGAAGAGGAAAATGGAGTCCCATCCTTCTTGATTTACGAAAGGCTGAAAAATGTTTCCTATAACCCACTAGTCGGTGATTATCTAATGAAGTCTTCCTTATTTTACATTTCTTCCTCAGGTTACCGCAATTTGTCAACATATAACCCGAGCTAGCCATTCTTTTGCAAGAAGCATGGGTTCCAAATGAACTCCGTGAAAGACATAGATTTGAAGTCCTGCTAAAACAACAGAACCAACAAGCCACAAGAGTTTAATCCATAAACCACTAGCCAGATAGCTCATGGTTTTTGAGTCAATTGAATTGGTAATACATGATCAGCTGAATTTTTTTTTTTAATTTTAAACTTTTTAGCGATCCTAAATAACATATTATCAAAAGCATAAAACATTATTTTAATTCATGTGAAGTGCACCACTGAATTTCAGAAATAAATCACTTAAATATTAAAATTATCCGTGAAAACTGAAAAAGCACAATTAAGTTTTTCCCCAAAAACAATCTTCTTAAAACAGCAATACGCTCTGGACTTTTTCTCTTCTTTATATATGTATATCGAGCTGTTTGGCTGGCAAAGGAACCGAAACAATTCGCCAGAATCGAACATAAAAAGTTATTAGCTATTTTCAGCATCAAAATTTCCAGAGTAAACAGTTTAACAAGTACCAGCGACTAATTTTAACGAAATAATTATAAATAAAGAAGCTAAATCGCTCAGCCGAAACCAAAACCAAAACCAAACAATACGCAAGTGAAAGCAACATACTAAAGGGGGAAATGAAATAAAACAAGAAGAATTCGAAGCACCTCGAAGATACGAAGCTGTGAAGATGGAATTTAATCGACATGCACAAGTTACGAAGGAATCGACGGGAAAGCTTCTAGCGTTTGGATTGCGAGAAAAAGTGCAAGGGAAAATGGTGGGAAAAAATGAGGAGTAATTATTTATTTTATTTGGAGTGAAAAAAGGAATGAGAGGCTGCTGACGTGCAGTCTTGTGATGGACTTTATTTATTTGTTTATTTTCATCTGTTTTTTATCCGTTGACGTGGAGAAACGAATAATCACAAAAACAAGCATCGCTATTCGCCTTCGCTTCCATTACACTTACAAACTTAACTCGAGATCAGATACGAACTGATTTACTTTAACTGAAACTCGAATATAATGATTCAAAATTTAATTCAAAACCCAAAATAAATCAAACTATATTAAAATCAATTCGAATTTTAGTTTAACTGAAATAGATTCAAATCGATTTTCAACTGAAAGGAATGGACCCGAACCGAAAATAACCCGAAATATAAAAAATATATTAATAAAAATAAAGAAAGATGAGATATGAACAGTCGTACAACGCACCAAAAAGTTAAATATATAGGCTTTATAAAGCTATATATAGGGTGTAAAAGCCTGACCGACCTAAAAACTCGATTAAAATCGACCGATCTCTCATGGACCTAAACCGAAATCAACCGAACCGAAAATAACTAAAATAATATTAACCGACCCAAAAATCAACCGACTTGAAATGACCCGAATCACAATAGACCCGAACTAAAATCGAGCTGAACCGGACCAAACCGAAATCGAATCTGAATCGAATAATATCAGACTTAAAATAACTCAAACTAAATCGAACCCGAACCAAATGAACCGTTTGCCACCTTTAGCTTCAATTCCGGTGAAATTTGAATGGAAAATTTAGAACCAGGTAAAGATTGAAAATCCATTCAGATTGTAATTTCTAGTTTGATTTTGGATTTTTATATAAAATTCAGTTTAACTAATCTTTAATTGTCACTTTAAAATTTTAAAAAAATTGTAATTAATTAAATTGAATTGATTTTTATTTTATTTTTTATATTTTTATACGATAAACTATATTTTATTAATTAATCTAATATTATAAAATTTTATATATTATTCTTTATTTATGAACATACATAATTCTTTTTTTGAACCATACATAAGTCTTTAATGTATATATAAAATAAATACATAAAATATATAATATTCATACATATTTGATTTTAGTGTATATATATGTAATGTATCAAACTATATAAAAATATAACATATAATTCTATAAAGAGATGAAATCATAATTTTAAAAGTCAGAGCTTGGTGGAGTAGAATAAACATTTACATATGGATATAAATTCACAAAGCATTCGACGAACTGTTTGTATGGCATTTGTTTATTATGTTCGTTTATTAAGTTAAAAAAATGAACATGAATAAAAAAATTATGTTCATTTAATAAATAAACGAACACTAACAAAGATATGTTCAGTTCGTTTATGTTTATAAACAAACTCGTTTATCGACTTGTTTATAGGCTCGTTTACTCAATTCTTCTTTTATAAGCTCGTTTACCCGGTCATTATTTTCTTTTTATTATTTTATATTTTAAATATTGGTGAAGTTATGAACTAAATTAGACACATTGTGAATTTTGGAGTTCAAACTGTAAAGTCTGAGGAGCTTAAGACTAGTGGTATAATTTAACTATTTTCTTTAATGAATATGTTCTCGAATATGTAAACGAACATGTTGTTCAATCTTAATTTATTTACATTCGTACATTTACCGCATTATCCATCCAATTTCACAAATATTTTTAAAATTGAATAAACGAACATGAACACAAATATTTTCAAAAATAAATAAACGAACATAAATTTTTTAAATTGATCATTAATATTTTTAGCTAAATTTGACTAATGTATTAAAATTTTAACGAGTTTTGAGGTGGCATTCTTCTTATATGTCATTAATAAATAGTTTAAAATTATAAAAATTAAAATATTTAAAAAAAATTCATAAAGTATACACGGACTATCATGTATAAAATATCATATCAATGGTAATAAAAATTAATATTTTCATTACAACTAGAGATCAAACATTTTTTTAATTTTTTGATAAAACACATACCTTACACAAACAAAACTATTTGAATCTAAATTATTTAGAATGAGCATTATCTTTGAGAACACTCATTGGGTTCTATATAAACATTCATCGATGTAAATTCATTCAGCAGTTAAAAGTTGGCTTAAGGGTATGGGAGGCCCTCAAACTTAAAAAAAAAATAATGTAACTCTTGAACTTAATTTACACTCAATGTAGCCCTTTGACGAATGGTTTCTCATCATTGACCGATAGTTCTATTAAAATGTGTTGACAAGAACGTTATCACTACCATGTCACTTTATTTACAGGTTGAAAGGTGCTAAGTTGAATTTTTTTCTTACCTAGCTTTTACAAAATAAAAATATTCATTTAATTTAATAAAAAAAGCAATCATTATATCGGGAAACCCTAATCCCCTGTTGCTTAAAAATTCCAAATCTAAATCAGTTCCAAATGTCTTAAAATCGAAGAAATTAGAACCCTAGTATTCTTCTCTCCCCCATTTATCCCGTTCGAACCTAAAAGTGAAAACCCTTTGAAAGTGAAATCGGTAGGATGTTTTTGTGAATATATGTATGATTTTGGGATTATATGATGTTGCGATGAATTTTGCTAGCATTCTTTTTTAAGAATTTCTAGTATTAGTTTGACACTATTTTTTATATTTTGTTTTCCCACAGTTGTTGTACATGGTTGGTTGGAAGCAATATTAAAAAAAAATCAAATGAAGTCTAAACATAACAATTTCATATAGGATTCAAGGGGATTTTAATTTCAAATTATTCGTTTTTAATCCATAACTTTCTATTGAAGTCGTGAGAGATTAGAGATGAAAGGACTACTAATTAATGGTGAACAACAAACGAGCAATGGAGGAAGGAATACTTACATGATGTCGGTGATAACCAACAAAAGATGAATGGCTTTCACCGGCACTAATGTTGACGAACAGAGCAAGGGAGACACTAGAAATCTCGATATAAAGATGAGTTTTTCTATTAAATTAAATGATTTTTTAATTTTGTAAAAGCCAGGTGTAGTCATATCATTAATTATTATTATTATTAGTGTTAATATCACCATTATTATTATATATACCGTTAAGATGATAATAATTAAAAAGGAGATTTGAAATAAAATCCAATTAAATTATTTAGTCCAGTCCATTTATATAAACCCAATATTTTTACAAGGCTTGTTTGGCCCAAACCTATTTAAACCATAATAACATCTTGTTCTCCTTGCAGCAGCCGCATGAGGGTCGTTGGATCAAGCCAGATCCAACGGCCAAGATTGAAGCTCGGTGTCCCTTCGGATTCTGCATGGAGACCACGCACCAACCGTTCGTCTCCCACGCGCCACACGTCATCATCTAGAGCCACCACGTCGTCGCCCAGTCAGCATCAACGGCCCCCCTCACCGCCGGAAAACTCACTGCCACCAGATCTCCAAATCCGCAGAAACAATAAAAAATTAGGGCAATGTCAGAAGTGATATCTCAGCCACGGTAGATGCATTAAAAGTTTATATATTCTTGTAAATAAAGAGATCTGATATATATAAGTTGTAATAAATCACGTTTGTAATGAGTTTTTAGAGAATCGAATACAAAAAGAAAAAAAAAAGAAATTCCAGAGGTATCTCTCTTTGTTTTTGTCTTTGCATGCAAATAATGGTAACATAATCTAGAGTTAGCATTCTTACCCTTCTGTCGTCTGCTTTTTCGACCGTCTAAGGGCCTCCAATGATGGACGAATCGCCCCTCCAGTGATAATCTCTCGAATTTAGCGCCGACAATGGTGAAACGAAAGGTAAAAGAGAGGGCCTAGGATGGTTCGGTTTCTTTAAAATACGAAGAATTTGGTTTTTTTTTTACCGAAATAGGAGTGGTTTGGGGTTTTAAAAGAAAAAAGTTTGAAAAAGGAGTTTTAAAACTATTTTCTTATGTTTGCCAGCGGCGGCCGCCGGAAATTGGGTTCATCCCCAGATTCAGATGAACACGGTAGTGTTCATCCAAATCCTCATAGGACTTTGGGTGATTTTTGAAGTAGCTTAAAAAAATAAAGGGGAAATGTTTTATTTTCGGTTATAAGTATCTTATATACTCGGGCCTAAAATAAAAATGGGTTAATACCCTTATAAACCTTTCTCCCCGAAATAATAACCCCTAGGTCCTTTCTCCCGATTCAATCATGCTTTCAGTCTCTGACAGTTCCCCAAAGTTTTAATTTAGTCCCTAATTAAACATGCATATTAAATTTCGGCACTGTTTTTTTACATACGTTTAATTTCAGTCCTTTTTGTGTATTTATGTTCAAGTATTTATATACTTGTTCGATACATGTTTATTTCGTTTATTCCCGGTTATTCATTGTTGTGTTTTAGTATATATTCTGTGTATGTTAAATATGTGTGATGATATATGACGTGTAGTATATAATAGATGTGATATAAACATGTTAGTATACATTACATGTATGATGTATAATGTGAACATATATGTTATATAGCTTACGCTTGTTACATTATGGGTTACTATGTTACATATTTATATACTTATATCATGTTTTGTTTGTAATACACACACATATATATATAATGTTTTACATGCACATATACATGTATTTCTTACTACACTACGATGCCTTTGTACTATATTACATTTTATGTATATATTCTATTTTAAATACATATGTATTACCCATATTTTATCATTATTGTTATATTTATATTAACGACACATGTATCATTTTCACATAGTATGACATAATCTTACGTCATATTTTATTACATATTATGTTTTTTTATATATGTATATGTTTGCTCTCTCTTTATTTCATTTACGCTATGTTCATATGTTAGTTCATGTGTGATTAATTGCCATATCTAATTTATCGCTTTATTTTATTTTAGTACTCAAGGTCCTGATATTCTAGTGGGCGTGCCGTCCTGAGTATTCGGGCGTCATCTCCTTTGGTATCAGGATTACGGGTTAGATTGTTCGATCCGTATGGCCATGCATTCATGCATATTTTAGGGATTAGATATTAAATTAAACTGAATTTTAATTCTTCTTAGCATTTATGATACGAACCCTTAGGTACCAATTTTGGGCGTTGTAGGGGTGCTGATCCTTCCCCATACGTATCCGACTCCCGAACCCTTTTAAATCTCTGGTTTTGTTTTTTCAGTGTCTGATATACCTAAACTAAGTGACTGGTTGCGACTCCAAATCTTATTTTAAAATACAAGTTTTTTCAAGAATTTCCCCTTTAATCAAATTTTTATAAAAAGTGGATCACGTCAGATTTTTTAGTCACTACAGCATGGCGACTTCGCTGGGGATAAATTTTTTGTTTTTACAAAATAGAGAGTCAAGCCTTAGTTGGGTTCGTATCGCAATTATTAAGAAAAATTTAAATTCAATTTAATTTAAATTTTAATCACTAACCTTGTTTGTTTACCGCTTTTATATGCACGGTGTTTGGTATATTTGTCATCATGCATGAGCTTTCTTCCCGAGCTCCGTCTGTATTAAGTGGGAGTGATTACTTCGCCTCGTGGGGTATTCACCTCCGTATGGTGTTGTAATTCGCTTTCGAGATTCAGTCCTTATATTTCGTGGGGTTCACACCCCCGTATGGTATATGGGTCGTATCCCCCCGAATCGATGTCCTAGCGACAGTTCGGGTACCCTTCACTTTAGAACCTAACTCCATATAGTAAACAGTAGAGCTCACTTTTTAGAACCATGCCAGAACTCTGTCCATTTAGTGGTAACCCTTTTAGGCTATTTGAATATGTTCTACGTGCTTTTAATTGTTTAAATTTATTAAGTTGTTATTTGCTTTACGTTTAGTCCATTTAATTTATTTATTATAATATTTAATTTATTAATTACACTGTACTAACTTCCTTTTTGTTGCATTCAATCTGCATTTCACATCATACATAGGTGTTGATTCAAGGACAGATCACTTTAGAAGTCATTTGACATGGGAGATAGGTTCTATAATTCTAAAAGTGATAACGCTTCCGTATAGGTTCGTCCAAACAAATACAAATGAAAAGAGGGGACATCTAGTAGCGGGACATGTGTTCGAAGTTATCGGGCCCACTACGATCATTTCCAGGCAAAACGATCTACAAGAGTTGCAAGAAATATGGCAGAGTTGGGATTCGAGTATGAAGCAAGTTTTCCAGCAAGAGTTCGGTGACATAGCTCTTCTACTGAATGTCCAAAATGACATGCATTTGTTCAGGGCCCTAACTCAGTTCTGGAACCCGGGGTATAGTTGCTTCACTTTCGGGAAAGTGGACATGACTCCCACAATTGAAGAATATACCGCTTTGCTCAATTGTCTGAGGTTTAAGGAATGAAAAGTCTACACCAAACCTAAAGACTTGGCGTCCTTCTTAGAAAACTTGACTGATATCACCAGGATGAGCGATGATTGATTTCATGGTAAAATCGCGAGGAAAGGAAAAAATGATTGTATAATTTAGGGACATGTTCGAGACTTGATTCATCTCTATCCTGACCCACCAAAGAAGAGACAATTGTTTGCCTTCGGTATCTACGGGTTAGTTATTTTCCCCAAGGTTTGGGGACACATAGACTACGCTACGACGGGTTTGTTTGATAAACTCAAGAAAGGGATCAATCCAGCATCAGCCATCTTAGCGGAGACTTTTCGGTCACTAAGTGCATACAAGAAAAAGGAAGGGGATAGATTCTTAGGCAGCGTCTCACTTTTGGAGATTTGGATCTGAAGTCACTTTTGGGGTCTGAAGTTATCCTATCACATGTGTCTGTCCATCTATTATCCCATAAAAGTTTTCCTAGAAGAATAACAGGCTGAAACAATGACCAAGGATCAGTGGATGGCTACATTCAACGACCTTCGTGATGATACCGTTAGATATAAGGTACCGTGGCTAGTCCTAGACAATTTCCTATACCATTGCGGAGAGTATGATTGGGTGCCTTTACCCTGGATTTGGGGTGGAATTTGTTATTGTCCACTACTCGTGTCACGTCAATATGGTTCAATGCAATTCATTCCTGCCACTCACGATTTAGATACATCTAGCTTCAAACATGAAGGTAATGGATACAAAGCACAAGTCCTGAAAATGTTATGAACAGTAGAGACTCATTCGGGTTAATGATACCATTCCTCGTGCAAATTGACAAAATGTTCGACATATAGAAGAACATATGAGGAATGCTCTCTCTGACCTAGAAAAGCTAAAAGGGCCCACATGAGAGAAGTATGTGCCTTGGAAAAGCGTGTCTCCGACCTTGAAGGTATAAACTATCTAGCATCGGTTGACTTGGTCAAATACAAGAATCAATAGAAGAAAATCTTAAAAGAGAAGAAGGTACTCGAAGACAACCACGAAGACTTGAGATAGGACTGGGTAGAATTGAAGCAAAATTTACGAAGGAATGGCTTGGGTACCACCGCCAAATAATTGACGATTAGACTTGTGAAGGCAAGAAAAAAGACTGACAGCTATGCTAGGAAGTATGAAGCTAGCCAGAAACGGGTTGAAAAAGAAGACTGAGAAATTAGAAACTGTCACTCAAAAGTTAACTTTCAACCAAAGTCAGATTCATAATCTAGCAGCTCAGCTAGCATAGTTGGAGTTAGCTTACCAAGCCAGTCAAGGTCTGACCAAACAGAACATAGAAGAAATAAGTGCAATTGCCCGAGAACTAACTATCAGTCAAGCTCTAAACCAAGGGTTAATAGCTCAGAATGGAGAACTTGAAGCCCAGATGATATAGTTAGAAGGTCTTCTGCATGATTATCACAACCAAGATAATGTCGCTCTGAGTCTTGCTCGAAATGAGAACGAGTCACTGAAAGCAAGGGTGACTGAGTTGGAAACTACTCTACGGGATTGTAGGGAGCAACTCGCTTCGTTTGAAGGAGCCTTACAAGAGGATAATAGTCGAGTGGTCTGAGGACTTCAGCAGACCGGTCAGCTGATCAGGGACCAATACAAGGCAATGATGGATGTTATGGTGCAGGCGCAAGGAGTGGCTCAGTATATCCAGGGCTTGGCAGGGGAAGTAGCTGAGTTGTATGCACATGTTAATCCAGAAACAGAGTTGGGATTCTGAATCTACACCCTACTTCGTGAAGTTGAGGCTTTAGGAGTTGAAGCTAGCCCTTATTTGTAACTTGTCATGTTATAGAATTGGGATTCCAAATCTGCACCCTATTTTGTGAAGTTGAGGCCTTAAAAATAAAAGGTAGCCACTATCTGCAACTTGTTATGTTAACCTTTTGTAACCAGACCTCTTCTTTGAATGAAAGTCTTTCTAAGAACTATTTAAGAATCAACGCCTTTATTGCATTTATTTTGACACATTATTGCTCTTAATTATGTGTATACATTATACATTGCATTCAATTATTAAAATAATAAAATTAATTGTGGAAAATATCATGGCAAAATTTTAAACTGCAACCATTTCACACCAATACGGTACCCGTCTATAAGTAAAAAAATGGAGGACAAGGTGTCTAATTTAGAACAGGGTCAGAAAGACCTTGAAACCTGTTTTGGTCAAGCTGAACAAAGTATCACTAATCAAATCACTTAGTCACAAGCTGCAATTATGGCTCAGATGACGACGTCGCTTGAAAAAGGGGTTGGTAAGGAAAAAAATTTCTGATAGTACTATTGAAGAGCCGAAAGAGACTCCATCTCACGCTAGGGTTCAATTAGGGATACATGCTCCTGAGAGAAGGATGTACATCAACACCGCCGGAGTATCAGCAGCCCACCAAGCGGGGGCGTATACAGATAAGCCTATTGACGTGGAGATAGGCCATGAGGATGAAGTGCCAGACTTGAATATGGTAGAAAAGATTAGGGCCGAAGTGGAGAAAAATATGAAGAAATGTTTCGTTTCTTCGAGGAAAGATTTAAGTCTATGTAAGGGGCACGCGAACAGGAGAACGAGGCAAATGACTTAAGCCTCGTGGCGGATCTAATTCGCCTGCCAAAATTCAAAATGCCTGATTTTGAGAAATATGATGGAACTACTTGCCCCTCCGCCCATATAACTATGTACTACAGGAAAATAGCAGCATTTGTAAAAGATGAGAAGCTACTAATTCATTGCTTCCAAGATAGCTTTACCGGGTCAGCTATTTGATGGTATACCCAGCTTAGTAGAGCTAATATCAAGTCATGGAAGAATCTTTTGAGAGCCTTCGTTGAACAATACAAACATGTGTCAAACATGACCCTAAACAATTATGCTGGAAGGAATAGGGCAGAGGTTCAACGAAAGTCTACGCCAATACGCCCAAAAATGGCGTGATGTTGCTACCAAAATTCAACCACCCATTCTCGAACATGAGATTACACCTATGTTCGTGAACACTTTAAAATGTGCATTGTTTGACCGTTTGATAAACAATACCACCCCAACTTTTGTCGATCTGGTGAGGACAAGAGAATCGATTAAAGTGGCAATAAGAACCCCTAGAGAAATTACAAAAAGAATAATAACAAGGTGAACACTACAAACACCTATTCTGTCCCGGTAAACATTACCATTTCACAACCACAAGCTTTGACTGGAAGTGTGCAAAATGCGAGCAAGAATGAAGATAGAGCTCCTATGAAGGAAAATGAGAAGACGTCGTTCACTCCATTACCAGTATCTTATGTTGAGTTGTACTCCTAGTTGTATAAGGCTGATTTGGTTTGACCATATTATGTGACTCCGTATAAACCCCCTTTTCCTTCATAGTATAATGAAAAGGCACATTGTGACTATCACGCCGGTGTCCCCGGTTACTCGATAGAGAACTGTGTTTCCTTTAAGAAGTTTGTTCAAAACTTGATAAACACCGAAGTTTTAAAGTTTGATGAACCAAACGTGGCTGCTAACTATTACCAAACCACGGGGGTCGTAGCGTGAATTCCATCGAAGATAAATGTAGCAAAAGAGCTAAAGAAAAAGTATTTGAAGTTAAATCCCATCTTAGATGGGTGTTCTAACAACTGTGTATAGCACGTCTGATAGAGAAGGGTATGGAAATAGTCTAAGAAATGTGTGGGCCCTACTACGAGTTTCATCAAGAAGAAGGGCATAAAATCCAACATTGTGGAGAGTTTAAATAGCTGGTCCAAAGAATGATAGATAGTAAGGAAATTGAATTTTTTAAGAAGGTTGAAGGAGGGAAAGAACTAGATGTGTGTACATCGGATAACCCTAAGTACGAAGTGGATAAGCCATTTGTCGTCTTGTCCAAACTAAGGGAGGAAGGTTCATCCCAGAAGGAAAGTCTGAAAAGGTCACATAAGCTTATCATCTCAGCCCATTTTCAATTCAAAGATGCGTGAAAGGTTCCCTGGAATTATATTGCCAACGTTTCTGTGCCGAAAGGTTTAGGATTACATAATGAGGAGAGGCCACTCGATGATGCAAAACCCGTACAAAAGAAGGAATTGATGGAGTCGAACGTGGAAGCTGTGAATGAAGTGGGACATTTCACCAAGAGCGGTAGGTGTTATCCACCGAAAGCAAAAAAAGGCAGTAGAAGGAAAATGTGAGAGTGCGGTAACCAAGCTTGAGAAGATGTTTGGTGAATAACCTCCTATAAAAATCAATGAGCCTGTGACCGAAGCACAAACGTAAGAATTTTTAAGATTTCTAAGGCACAGTGAGTACAATGTTGTTGAACAGCTTCATAAACAACAGACGAGGATTAGTACTTGAGCTATTGTTAAGCTCAGAGAAACATCGTGAGGCATTGTTGAAAGTGTTGAATCAAACATTTGTTCCAAATGATATCTATGTGACCAAGTTTGACCGCATTATGTGACATATTGCTGCAGATAACTATATCACGTTCAGTGATGATGAAATCCCAGAAGGGGGTATGGGGTCTACCAAAGCTTTAAACATCACCACCCATTGCAAATGGTACATTTTGCCTGGGGTGCTCATCGACAATGGTTCTGGTTTGAATGTATTACCAATGGCAACTCTACAGAGGTTACCCGTAGATAGTTCCCACTTGAAGCCATGCCAAAATTTTGTGAGGGCCTTTGATGGAACTAAAAAAGAAGTGGTAGGGAAAATCGAGATACCTCTGTTGATTGGACCAACATAATATGTCATTGAATTTATGGTGATGGATATTAAGCAGACTTATAACTGCTTACTAGGAAGACATTGGATCCACTTTGTTGGTGTTGTTCCTTCATTACTGCATCAAAAACTGAAGTTTATAATCGAAGGAAAATTGGTGAGTGTTGGGGCAGAGCAAGACATCATTGTATCGGTAACATCTGATTCCCCCTATATCCCACCTGATGAAGACGTTGTATAGTGTCCTTTTGAACTCTGAAATTTGTGAACGCAACCTTTGTCGCAGAAGAAAGTAAGATTCCATGCCCTAGGTTATCCAATTGTACCAAGATGACTGTTTAGGAGACCCTGAGACGAGGAGCTAAAACGGGAAGAGGTCTTGGGAAAAACTTGTAGGAAGCAAAAAGGGTTATCTTCAAGAAAGACCGATATGGGTTGGGTCATAAGCCTAGTATGCTACAAAGAAAGGAAGAGTATAGAAAGAGGGAAGAACAGATGATAGCCAGGTCCAAAGGAGAAGATATCCCATGGAAGCCGATGACCTTTCCTCACTTAAGAGATATCTTCGTATCTGGTGGGATTATCAATCCTGAACAAAAGGTACATGAAGCAAACCAAGAGAATAACAAGCTTAATGATTGGCAGATGTTCAGTGAATCGCTGGAAGGGATGTTTGTCAACATGATATCCGAAGGTTGAAATGTCAACAAGTTTTTAACTGGGATCTACCCTTGCCTTCCAGGGGAATCGCTCAATAATTGGAACAATATCGATCTGCATGTAGTTCTTAGGACATAATCAGAGTAATGCTCTTAACCAACCCTTTTGCTTTTGCCCACATGCATTAGGGATCTTTTGTAAAGGGCTACTATGTTAATCTATTTGAGACTCAATGAAATAATGCTTTTCACATTTTCTCAAATGACAAACATTTCATTTACTACATACATTTATTATTTATTTATCATTCATTTTTATTTTTTTTTCATTTTTTTCATTTCATACGGATATTCTTCTTTTCCAAATACCTTTTTTCTTTAAATTTGTGCAGGGTCCCTACCATTAACTGTATGAATAATTCTGAATCCGATTCTGAGATAGACTCTGAGCAACCTTTGTACTTGGTAGAAATCAATAAGGAGCATGATGAGATAAGATACGAAGTCCCATAGGAATTGCTAAGGTTGATGGCAAGTGAGGAAAAACAAATCCTACCTCACCAAGAGGAAGTAGAGACTCTTAATTTTGGGACTGATGAAGACAAAAGGGAAGTGAAGATTGGCATCACCCTTTCCTCAAAGACTAGGCTCGATTTGATAACTTTGCTTCGAAAGTTCAAGGACTTATTCGCTTGGACTTACCAAGATATGTCGGGGCTGAATATGGACATTGTGGTACATAAGTTGCCGATAAGGCCTGAATGTAAGCCAGTTCAGTAGAAGCTCAGGAGAATGAGGACTGATATGTTGTTGAAAATTAGAGAAGAAGTGAGAAAACAATTTGATGCTGGTTTTTTAAAGGTAGCCAAATACCCAGAATGGGTTGCGAACATAGTTCCATTACCAAATAAAGACATGAAGGTTCGCATGTGTGTAGACTATAGAGATCTCAATAGAGCGAGCCCAAAGGACAATTTTCCTTTACCCCATATTGACACTTTGGTTGACAACACAGTGGGACATTCATGGTTCTCTTTCATGGATGGCTTTTCAGGATACAATCAAATAAAAGTGCACCATGAAGAAGACTATATTTGTGACCGAGTGGGGGATGCTTTGTTACAAAGTGATGCCCTTCAGACTTAAAAATGTCGGGGCAACATACCAAAGGGCCATGGTAACTCTCTTCCACGTATGATGCACAAAGAGATTGAGGTATATGTGGATGATATGATTGCTAAGTCTCAAACCGAGGAAGAGCACATACAGAACTTGAGAACGTTGTTCCAAAGATTAAAAAAGTATCAACTAAAGCTCAACCCTGCCAAATGCACATTCACAGTCATGTCTGGAAAGCTCCTGTGATTCATGGTTAGTAGAAAGAGAATCGAGATTGACCCCGACAAGGTGAAAGCTATTCAAGACCTTCCGCCACCTTAGACACAAAAAGAAGTTTGAGGTTTTTTGGGAAGACTTAATTATATATCTCGGTTCATTTCTCAATTGACTAACAAGTACGACCTTGTCTTTAGATTACTCTAGAACAACCCAAGAGTATGGGATGAAGAGTGTCATGAAGCTCTAGAAAAGATCAAAAGGTACCTGAAAAATCCTCCGATCCTAGTGGCACCGGTGCCAGGTAGACCATTAATCTTGTACCTAATGGTCTATGAAAATTCGATGGCTTGTGTATTAGGGCAGCATGATGAGTCCAGAAGGAAAGAAAGAGCCATCTATTATTTAAGCAAAAAGTTCACTGATTGCGAAACACGGTATCCGTTGATTAAAAAATTATGTTATGCCTTAGTTTGGGCTACCAAAAGGCTCAGGCAATACGTGCTGTATCACGCCACCTGACTGATATCCAAGTTAGACCCATTAAAATTCTTGATGGAAACACCAGACCTAAATGGTAAAATGGCTTGTTGGAAAATGTTATTGTCCGAGTTTGACATCGTATATATGAGCCAGAAAGTGATAAAATGGAGTGCTATAGCAGACTTTTTAGCGAGTCGTGCTTCAGGCATAGGGGCAGTGTTAATTTCTCCAGAAAATGTCTACTAACCTTTCATGAGTAGATTGGAATTCTTTTGTACAAAAAACATAGCTGAGTACGAGGCCTGTGTTATGGGATTGTCTACAGCTATTGAGAGAAAGATCAAGGTGTTTCAAGCCTTCGAAGACTCGTCTTTGGCAATTTATCAACTTCGAGGAGAATGTGAAACAAGAGACCCAAAGTTAATTAAGTATTATGACTTAATCCAGGAGCTAGTTAAAGGATTCGAAAATGTCAATTTCACCTATCTTCCAAGAGAGGAAATCAGATGGCGGATGCTCTGGCGACCTTAGCTGCAATGTTCAAGGCAAGTACAAAAGCAGAAATAAAACCAGTTGAAATACAAATCTTTGAAATGCCAGCTCACTGTTGCAACTTGGAAGAGGAAGTGGATGGAAATCCTTGGTACTATGATATCTTGCAGTATATCAAGTTCCAAGCCTACCCTAAAAAAATGAGCGAGAATGATAAGAGAACTATCAGAAGAATGTCAGTTGGTTATGTTCTAGATGGCGAGATCTTGTACAAAAGAGGCAGAGACCAAATACTGTTGAGGTGTGTTGATGCTCGAGAGACCAAAAATATTCTCGCAGAGATGCACGATGGGTTACGTGGGATGCACGACAATGGCTTCTCAATGGCCCGAAAGATTATGAGGTATGGCTATTTTCGGTCAACCATGGAGGGAGATTGTATTAACTACACCAAAAAATGTCACAAATGCCAGATATATGCCGAAAAGATTCATTCTCCACTGCTATCGTTGCACACCATGAATTCGCCATGTCCTTTCACAGTGTGGGGCATGGATGTTATCGGGTAGATTCACCCAAAGGCATCCAACGGGCATCGTTTTATTCTAATTTTCATTTACTACTTCACTAAGTGGGTTGAGGCAGCCTCCTATGCTAGCATTACAAGGGCGACAGTCTGCAAGTTCTTGAAGAAAAAGATCATTTGTTGGTATTGATTACCAGAAATAATTATTACCGACAATACCTCTAATTTAAACAATACAATGATAGCTAAGGTGTGTGAACAATTTAAAATAGTGCATCATAACTCTACTGCCTATCGTCCTAAGATGAATGGGGCAGTCGAAGCAGCAAACAAGAACATCAAGAAGATCATATCGAAAACAACAGACACCTTTAAGGATTGGCATGAGAAACTACCATATACTCTTTTCGCCTACCGAACGTCGATAGGGGCACTGCCATACTCCTTGGTCTATGGCACAAAGGCAATACTACCTATTAAAGTAGAGATCTTATTACTTCGAATTTTGAATGAAGTGAAGTTGGGCGAAGCTGAGTGGATACAAGCCAGGTATAATTAGATGAGTCTTATCGAGGAAAAAAGGTTAAAAGCTATCTGCCATGGTTAGATGTATCAAAAGAAGATAATGTGGGCTTATGAAAAGAATGTTCACCCAATAGAATTTCAAGAGGGGGATCTAGTGCTTAAAAATATCTTGTCAAATCATAGAGACTCTCGAGGGAAATGAACACCTAATTAGGAGGGGTCATATGTCATCAAGAAGGCTTTTCCAGGGGAGCACTGATCTTAACAGAGATGGATGAGAAAGAGTTGAGAAATCCAATAAACTTTGCCTCGGTTAAAAAATAATGCGCTTGAAAAAACAAAAGAAAAAGATAAAAAACCAACAACGACAAAAAAAGAAAGAAAATCTTAAAAATAAAAAAGGGTTCAAAATTAAAACCTGAAATGGGCATTTTGAAACCAAATAAGGATTTGAGTTGAAAACCCATAAAGGGCGGCTTAAGTGGATGTAGAGATTAGGCACCCGACAGACAAACCCTCTTGAAAATTAGACATCTCAGTGAAGAGCTTCAAGCAAAGATTCTACCTTGCACGATGGGCTCACGCATCATTCATGCAGTAGATGTTTAGGACGTTTGTATTGTATCTTACTATCTTTTCATGTTTTCCATGACTTTGAAAATCACTTCAAAATCTATCCATCTTAATGAATTACTATTTCATGCCTTCTCTTATCATTTCTATAAGCACTCAATTATTAGATTAATATATATTCAAGATAAGCAAATGATTTCTTGGTATTACTGTGTCCTAACCTTCAAAATCCAGGTGATCTGAAGACAAAGTTTGCCCCGAAAATAAGGTTTTCTTTGATATATTCAAAAGAAGACCTCAAGCACTGAGATGTGGGATTGCACCGAGATCAGACGGTAAATGTCACCGATATCGAAGCTCGGGCTTGTCAGGAAAAACGAAAGAATTGTAAAATAAAATGACTACGAGGCGAAAACTCGAAAGGGTGCCTGAGAAAAGAGAAAAAAAAAAGAAAAAGAAAAGGAGAGCCAAAGTGAAAACCTGAAAGGGTGCTTTGAGAAACAAATATAAAGTGAAAACATAAAAAGGCACTTTATAGCAAGATTCCAGAAGCTTAAAAGAATTGAGCTAAAGTGGTTGAACCCGAACGTGAGATGGGGGTACCACCGTTACAAAGAGCCATAAGAGTGCATAAGCAAATAGAAGGCTGAGATTAGTCGATCAGAAAAGCGAAAACGACCGAGCAATTCTGCTAACCATGCATCATATATAGTTAGACATTCCTAAGATAGGAGCATACTGATTCATACCATCAAAACATATTGTCTATTTTCTTGACAGGAACTCAAGAAATTAGCAAAGACCGGGTTTTTCACATTACATATGGGGAAGTAGATCTCAAGCAATGAATATCTTTCATGATAACACGACAAGGAATCGGGGCATTGTCTCAATATTTTTCAAGCTTCAACATTTCGGAGTGAAAAGTTCTATATAGGAAGAATTGTAACTCCAAAATTTCAAAGCTGAAGGTTCTATATAGGAAGAACCCGAAGCCTACTTCAGATCGAAGAGTTTTATATAGGAAAAACTCATAGCTTCAGGATTTCAGGGAAAAAAGTTCTATATAGGAAGAACTTGTAGCTCGATGGATCCACCCAAGGGAAGCGAAAGGTTCTATATAGGAAGAACCCATAGCTTCAAGACTTTAAAGCGAAGAGTTCTATATAGGAAGGACTCATACCTTCCAGATTACAAGGTAATAAGTTCTATATAGGAAGGACTTACAGCCTGAAAATACATCACTAAGGACAAGCTAAAGGTTCCATATAGGAGGAACTCGCAGCTCTAAGGCTTCAGATGGAGAAAGAGTGCAACAGTTCCATATAGGAGGGACTCGTGGCTTCAAATCTCCGAACAAGGAAGTAGGATAAAAATTAGTGCTTATAATATTTGCTTTATCCTCGTTTCACAAGAATAAGCAAAGATAGGCAACTGTAGTCACTAATTTTTATCCAGCTTTGTATATATATATATATTATCATTAGTTTAATGTTGATAATTAATGTCATTTAATATCATTAATTATTATTATTAGTGTTAATATAACCATTATTATATATGTTGTTAAGATGATAATAATTAAAAGGTGATTTGAAATAAAACCCAATTAAATTATTTAGTCCAGTCCATTTACATAAACCCAATATTTTTACAAGGCCTGTTTGGCCTAAACCTATCTAAACCATAATAACATCTTGTTCTCCTTGCAGCAGCCGCATGAGGACCGTCAGATCAAGCTAGATCCAACGGCCTAGATTGAAGCCCGACATCCCTTCGAATCCCGCGTGGAGACCACACACCAACCGTTCGTCTCCCGTGCGCCACATGTCATCCTCTAGAGCCACCACGTCGTCGCCCAGTCATCATCAACGACCCCTCGCCGCCGAAAAACCCGTTGCCACCAGATCTCCTAATCTGCAGAAACAATAAAAAATTAGGGGAATGTTAGAAGTGATATCTCAGCCATAGTAGATGCATTAAAAGTTTATCTATTCTTGTAAACAAAGAGATCTGATATATAGGTTGTAATAAATCATGTTTGTAATGAGTTTTTAGAGAATCGAATACAAAAAAGAAAAGAAAAGAAATTCTAGAGGTACCTCCCTTTCTTTTTCTCTTTGCATGCAAATAATGGTAACATAATCTAGAGTTGGCATTCTTACCCTTCTGCCGTCCGCTTTTTCGACCGTCCTAGGGCCTCCGATGATGGACGAGTCGCCCCCAAGTGATAATCTTTCGGCTTTAGCGTCGACAATGGTGAATCAGAAGGTAAAAGGGAGGGCCTATGATGGTTCAGTTTCTTTAAAATATGAAGGATTTGGTTTATTTTTTACCGAAATATGAGTAGTTTGGGGTTTTAAAAGAAAAATGTTTGAAAAAGAGTTTTAGAACTATTTTTTTATGTTTGCCAGCGCCGACGAGCGGCGGTCGGCGACGACATGCGGCGGTTAGCGTGGTGAAAGGCCGCCGGAAACTGGGTTCATCCCTAGATTCAGATGAACACGGTGGTGTTCATCCAAAACCTCGGAGGATTTTGGGTGATTTTTGAAGTAGCTTAAAAAAATAAAGGGGAAAGGTTTTATTTTCAGTTATAAGTATCTTATATACCCGGGACTAAAATAAAATGGGTAAATACCCTTATAAACCCTTCCGCCCCGAAATAATAACCCCTTAGGTCCTTCCGCCCGATTCAATCACGCTTTCAGTCCCCGCCAGTTCCCAAAAGTTTTAATTTAGACCCTAATTCAACATGCATATTAAATTTCGGCACCATTTTTTACATACGTTTAATTTTAGTCCTTTTTTTGTATTTATGTTTGAGTATTTATATACTTGTTCGATACATGTTGTTTATTTCATTTATTCTCAGTTATTCATTGTTGTGTTTTAGTTTATATTATGTGTATGTTAAATATGTGTGATGATATATGACATGTAGTATATAATAGATGCGATATAAACATGTTAGTATACATTACATGTATGATGTAAATGTGAACATACATGTTATATAGCTTACGATTGTTACATTATGTGTTACTATGTTACATATTTATATACTTATATCGTGCTTTGTTTGTAATATATATATATATATATATATAATGTTTTACATGCACATATACATGTATTTCTTACTATACTACGATACCTTTGTACAATATTACATTTTATGTATATATTCTATTTTAAATACATATGTATTACCCATATTTTATCATTATTGTTATATTTATATTAACGACATAGTACATCAACATGTTGTGCATATTATTGTACATTAGTATGTATATCACATATACCATTGTAGGTAAACTTCCCACATGTATCATTTTCACATAGTATGACATAATCTTACGTCATATTTTATTACGTACTATGTTTTTTTATATATGTATATGTTTGCTCTCTCTTTATTTCATTTACGCTATGTTCATATGTTAGTTCATGTATGATTAATTGCCATATCTAATTTATCGCTTTATTTTATTTTAGTACTCAAGGTCCTGATATTCTAGTGGGAATATCGTCCCGAGTATTCGGGCATCATCTCCTTTGGTATCGGGATTGCGGGTTAGATTGTTCGATCCGTATGGCCATGCATTCATGCATATTTTAGGGATTAGATATTAAATTAAACCGAATTTTAATTCTTCTTAGCATTTATGATACGAACCCTTAGGTACCAATTTTGGGCGTTGCGGGGGTGCTAATCCTTCCCCATACGTAACCGACTCCCGAACCCTTTTAAATCTCTGGTTTTATTTTTTCGGTGTCCGGTCTACCTAAACCAAGTGACCAGTAGCGACTCCAAGTCTTATTTTAAAATACGAGTTTTTCAAGAATTTCCCCTTTAATCAAATTTTTATAAAAAGTGGGACACGTCAGATTTTTTAGTCGCTACACCAGGTAAGAAAAAATCCAACTCAACACTTTTTAACTCTGTAAACATAGTGGCATAGTAGTGGTAATGGTCAATGTCAACACACAGAACTGGCGGTCAATGACGAAAATCGTTAGTCAAAAGGGCACATTAAGTTTTTTTTTGAGTTAGAGGACTACATTGAATGCAAATTAAATTCAAGGACAACATTAAATTTTTTTTAAGTTTGAGCTCTCATACCTTTAAGCCTTAAAAGTTTCGACATCAATCAGCATGATATCAGGCCTTGGGCCGAAGTCGTGACTCATGGCTTATATTTAAGCATTTGATTTGGTTTGGTCTCGACGACAAAAATAGTGAAAATTAAATATTATTTTTCTATTAAGTAGGGGATCTTATGTTTTAAAATAAATATTGGAAACTAAACCCACACAAAGTAAAAGAATATGAATATTATTGACTACCCAATCAATTAAAGAATCTCAAAAATTAGATTTTGTTAATCTAATACTTAAATCATTTGATTATTAGCATCTATATTTTCATCATTGTATAAAGTAAAGTCATCTATATTAATTATTTATAAATAGAGACGGAGCTAAAATTTAGAATTTAAGACAGAGCCAAGATTTGAGGTGAGGACAAAATATAAATATTGAAAAGTATGAGATAAATTTATAAATAATCTATTTTTTTTAGAAAAATTATAGTATATAATAACAAAGGTAAATTTGGAGGCTTAGGGAATATCTAATGTATTTATATTGGAGGCTCAGGGAACAATTGCCCCTCTACCCTTTAGTAGTTCCCCCAATGCTTATAAAAGTAACATTTATTTAAATACATTTTTTACAAAAAGTTTTATAAATTTATCATCTAAAATTAATGAACAAACAATTTTCGCAAGGATAGAAATCGCCTGTCTCAAATTATGCCCACTTTAAAAAAAAATAGGTTTAGCGTTTAGAGTTTAAAATTAAGTTTAGAAGATTAGGAGTAGGATGTATTTTTTAATGTATAGGATTTGTAGTTTAGAAACTAAAATTTAAGGTTAGTGTTTAGAATTTATTTTTTTTAGTATTTTTTAGTGTAAGGCATAGAAAATAGCATAATTAGAGGCAGAGGATTGGTCTTCACAATTAAGCAGTCAAACAAAGTCAACTGGACAATTATATCTACTTATCGTGTAAACGGCATAAAGATCATGAATAAAAACCTCAAATTAATAAGCCTAAAACACTCTTCTTTTTTGATAGGAAAGCCTAAAACACTCTTACCATGCCACTGTTCCTTTATATAAACCTATATAGGTACCGAAATACATATCAAAATGTAAATTTGATACCCCATAATCTTCATTATCATTGTTTCTGATCTACCAAGAACACCATCAACAACTTTATAATATAAATATATATGACCGTAGAAGGAGAAAAGGGTGGAATATTTGTTGAACAACAAACCGTTAATTTCATTACAATAATTGTAGTTTCCTCCCAGCACAATAGAATTTCATACAACCAAACAATGATAATTTTAACAACTATAAGCACACTTTAAGAAGAAGAAGAAATCCATAGGAAACTTTAAGATACATAAATACTAAGTTGTAAATCCTTTAGTGCCTTTTGAGAGCAAAACCAGAGAGTATAATCAACACCATGAGGACCACAACAGTCACGAACGATGCCACCACTGCTCCGCTAACATTCTGACAAAAATCACCAAATTGATTGCATATAGCTAGCCAGTTTGTGCTGGGATTTCCATTGTGGGCCAAGTAGACTATGGCTGTCGCCGCCCCGCCGGCCGCAGTGGTAAGAGTCAATGCCACCTGCCATGTAAATTCCACCAAAACCATTAACATTTTTTTATTTAGAGATTGGATTAGAGTTAAAGATTTTAACAGAGTTTCTTACGGTGTCCAAAATTAATAATAAAAGTCTGGGTGCAACCGCATATGGGCGGACGATGGTTATTATGGAGAAAGGGAGAGAAAGGACGAGATAACCGCCGACCAGTGCCGTTGCTATGACGAAAAACCTGCATTCATGTCTCCGTTTTTTCATATAGATAGATAGATAAAGAGATGCACGTGTTTATGTTATATATAAATTTGACGTACATGAATGTGGTGAAATCGTCATAACCAGCTTCGAACTGGAAGAACTGAGTGAAGAAAGGAAGAGTTTCGTCGCTGGTTCCCATGGTGGCTGCAGCGGCAAGAGCGGCGGCTATGGCTCCTAGTCTCAGAAGGAAGTCGGCGATGCCCAATCCCTTGTTGACGCCGCTCTTTTGCTCCCTCTGAGACCCGATGAGAGGCGCTTTGCCTTTTGCAACAGCGCTCGACTCTGGGACATCAATGGCTGCATGATCACCGCTCTTCATTTTTGCTTCTTCTTTTTGTGTATTTTGAAGAAGATGTGACTTAGCTAGCTGAAAGTTGTGTATGAGAAAATGATTTCGTTTGTGATGAAAAATGGCTTAATGGTTCGACTTTTTATAGAGGGTTCATCAAATGAGAAGGAAACATGCAATAATTAAAAAATAAGTACGTAATAATTAAAGAAAGAACTTTGTTTTGTTAATGGAGTAGGGGAATTCTTATTCCATTGACCTGCTTTTCATTAACTAATAATATTATAAGGATTAATAGCGTTAGGCATCACAAAATTATTATCCAATTCTTAAGTGGTCACAAACTTCAATACATCCAGATTTCGTTAGCTTTACTGGTCAACTTAACCATTAAATGTATAAGTTTGTTTATAATATGATGAATATATTTTTATGGGTAAACAACACCACTGGTCTATTAATTGTTGTTGTTTATTTTGGCCACTAAACTATTTTTTAAAAGCGTCACTAACATTACATTTTTTTAAAAAAATTTAGTCACTTATCGTTAATTTTGATTGTTGATTTAACAGAAATATTAATGCAACATGATAAAATAATAGTTTTAGTGTTTAAAATTTATACATTTTATTAATCTAGTCCTAATTTGAAAAAACAACAAATTTAACCTTCAATATTTAAAAATCTACCAATTTGGTCCTTGTTTTAATTATGAATAATTTAATAATTCAATTGATTTAATCATCCAATAACATGATGTGTCATCATGTTATTGGTGAAAATGCACACTAGAATGGTGGAGAGGAGGTTCAAACCTGTGAAAATAATAATTTGAATAAATAAATTTTCCATTAAAACAATGACCAAATTGATAGTATTTTTAAGT
Source organism: Hibiscus mutabilis (assembly GCA_019671005.1). NCBI lineage: Eukaryota > Viridiplantae > Streptophyta > Magnoliopsida > Malvales > Malvaceae > Hibiscus > Hibiscus mutabilis. The sequence goes on along the minus strand of CM033715.1, from coordinate 75,441,383 downwards.
ATTGAGGTTTAAATTTGTTATTATTATTTTTTGAATCAAGACCAAATTGATAAAATGTATAATCTTCGAGGACTAAAACTATTATTTTACCATGTCACATCAATATTTTCGTTGTGTCAACAATCAAAATTAACAAGTGACCAAAATAGAAAAGAAAAGTAACATTAGTGATGCATTTGTCAAAAAAAAGTTTGGTGACCAAAATAAAAAAGAGACAATGGTTTAATGACCGATGACGTTGTTGACCCTATTTTTAAATATGTTATAAGTTTGATTTCAACTATTGGTTGACACTCAAACTGACCCACAGAAATCATCTACGTTTTTTTGTGTCCACGCTATATCTCAATACTAAAAAAAAATAAATTTTAAGCTCTAATTTTAAATTATAATTTATAAATTATAAACTTTAAAAAATAAAATCTACACCCTAATTATAAATTACAAATTTAATTTTTTTAGTGTTAGACATAAATAAATCATTAAAAAGAACATATATTTTGTATTTCAAACTGACTAAATAATTTGATTGATAAATTTAGGATTCAAATAAAAAAATTAAATTTTTTGATCAATTTAAAATCCGACTTATAGTTTAAACACATTTACTGCAATTAATCTTTTAAAATATAACAGAAACCAGTGGATATACATAATAGATGTATACTTTTTTCGACATATACATAATAGATGTATATTAGAGAGACATCTAGAGAGAGAATCAGAATTAAACCTAAAAATAAATATGAAATAAAGTATTTTTCTTACCGAATTAACGGATTTGTTATTTTCATAAGAAAAATATAGCCAAGAAATTAATTTTTAATTTCTAAAATTTTAAATTAACGACTATCTATTTGACTTTGATTGATTTAACAAGTTATAATATACAGAGATTATGGAGTATGATGAAAAGGAGGGTGGGGGGGGGGTATGACAAACTCCCAACTCACAAAAGAATGTTATTCTCTTAACCAATCAACTAAAATCAAACATCCAGCTGACCTCCCTAATCCAATATACCAAAACGAATTGCCTTAACTAACTTTTGGTATTATGGATCGTTTCCAAGTGGATACGATGCTAATGTTTCGATTTTTATATCTCATACCTATTCATGGTCTATAAATAATCAGTAACGGAATTTGGATAAGAGTTTGAAAGCGGACTTCAATTTTTGAAAATTTTGATGGCTTGAAATAAAATTTTAAAAGTTTTGAGAGTTTAACTAAAATTTTTATTAATTTTGGGAGATTTAATAAGAAATTTTTAAAATTATGATAGAGGATTTAATTAAAAATATTCAATATTTTGAAGCTTAATATAAAATTTTAAAGGTCAAAATTTAATTCCCTAAAATTTTGGGGGCCATGGCCACCCCTAGTCTCTTAAAGGATCTGTCCCCAATTATAATTATAGTTTGGTATTGTTTTTTTCAAACAACATATGTATTTTTTTAGACTTACCTACTCTAATAGCCATTTTATGTCCGGGCGGTGACTATTTATTTTGTCTAAATATAATATTATTATTTAAAAAACGGTAAAAAAAAAGATGACACAAAACGGTGGACGCCATGCATGCGTCCACCTCACCAATCAAGGCAATTAAGGCAAGCAGAAACGGCCATAAAATTGGCCAAGGCAATTGGCAAAAGCAATTGCCAAATACAGATGGCCATGGAAATGGCTCGGGGTAGTGCCCGTTGAGGTTTGAGAGTAGTGCTTTCGTCGGGAATTTTTTTTGAACAGTTCGATTGATTGGAGACCCTGTTGAGGTTCGTTTGAATCGATTTTCAGGTTATAGCGAGATGATGCGAAGATCTTGTTAGGGGTCGGTCAAAATTCTTTATTCGGGCTCTTTGTAGGGTAACTTTTGATCTTTATTTTTTAATGTTGCCTTAAATATAGGGTGATATATATGTAATTATTGACAAGTTTTTGTAATAAATATATTTTATATACCATGTTTATCCGTGTATTTTAAGTTTTATAAGTTATTTATATTTTTTTATTATTTGCATGTTTTTTTGTATTTTATAAGTTTTGATTGTGTTGTATGTATTATTTACATGAATAAAATATATATATATATATATTATTTAATTAAATTTTAAATTAAATTTTTTATTAGAGATTCTCGTGAAAAACATACCTCATACGTAAAAGGTGCCGCTTTCCGTTAGCCCCTATCATAAAACATTGTCTCTTGATTATAATTATGATTTTTAAAATAGATTTCCTTATTTTGGGAACCTAACGAGAATTATGCCCCGGGTGTTTGGGTGTAAATTCCTTTCATACAAAGAAATATTCTTCTAAAATATTTTAGGGATCATAAATTTTAAATTAAATTCGAATTATTAATTTCTATCATTAAGACATCAAATAATCGACCAGGTACCGATTTTGGGCGTTGTGGGGTGCTCACCCTTCCCCACACGTAACTGACTCTTGAACTTGTTTTCTGGTTTACGCAGACCGAAATTTGTTGTTTTAATAAAAATGATAAAAAAAATATATGTTTTATTAAAATAACTGGGTTTTGAGGTGATCCAATCCCACCTCAAACAAAAAAAGATTGGTGGCGACTCCTCGTTGCTACAGTTTGGCGACTCCGCTGGGGACTACTTTTTTGAGAGTCGAGCCACCGGTCGATTACTTTTTGTCTTAATGAGTGAAAACTATAAATTCATTTTAATTTATTTTCTGATCCTTTTTCCTTTTGAACTTTTTTTTACAAAAAGTTTCTTTAAAAATTTTACTTTCCCGGTTTTGCATATCATGAGCTCTGCACCCGAGCTCTGTCCCTTTTAAGTGGGGGCGAAAAGCTACTCCTTCGTGAGGTACCGCCTCCGTGCAGGATAGTGGATCGCTTCCAGGATATAGGTCTTTTTGTCTTCATGAGATTTTCATCTCCGTGTAGACCTAGGGAAATGTATCCTCCCGAATCGATGTCCCAACGACAGTTCAGGTACCGTCACCCTATAACCGAACTACATGTAATAAACCGTAAGAGCCTACCCTTTAGAGCCATACTGAACCTCGGCCCGTTTAGAGAGTCACCCTATAAGTGCATAATAGAGAATGATGAGGGTTTAATTTTTTCAATTATGCCCTTTAATTTCAGTATTGTTTATTTATTTGCTTATTTATTTCACAATAATTACATACCATGTCTATATTTTATTTATGCAAAATAAGCATGTGGGTAGAAAGGATATGTAGGCAGGAACCACTTTTTGTTCAAAGTATGGGGTAGAAAAGCATGATTGGGTAGGATTGCTTTCATTCGAATAAAACATGTCAACTTATAGGTTCTATATCTTTTGATTTTTGCAATACATTATTGATTATTCCATTCGTACTAACTTGTTTTATTGTTGCATCGCATTAACATCTCATTTTGCATAAATTTGCATATCATCATATAACATAATTATTTCTTGGTCAAGCTTCTAATCTCGAGAGAACTTTGAAAATGATTTTGGGGCATCCGAGTCAGCCAAATTAGTATCGGTTTTTCACTCGAAGCAAAGCTAATGGATGGTCATTTAGAAAAAGTTGAAAAAGTGTGCGAAGATATAAAGAATGACATGGAGCAAAACCTAAAAGAGGTGCAACAAGCAACTCGCGACCATATCTCACAGTCACAGACGGATTTACTGGCCAAGATAGCTGTTATGTTGGCAGGTAAAGAGCCTGAAAGGGGAAAATGATTGGTTATTGACCTCAGTTCTCTACAAAAGTCAGAAAATCTTTTTGACAAGACACACCTGAAAGTATCGTATTCAGTTGTAAAGTAACAAGGTCTGCAAGCCAAATCTTCGTCACATAATAACCTTAGTAAGCACACTGGCCCTGATCCTAATGAGGTGGCTAAAGTGAAGATCGAACTACCTAGACAGTTTGAAGAATGGTATCAACGACTAGAGGAAAAGTTTAAAATTGTAGAAAGACCGGATGTGTTCTACAAGATTGACGCAAGAAAATTGAGTCTGGTCCCTAATCCGGTATTGCCTTAGAAGTTCAAAACGCCAAATTTCAAAAAGTTCGATGGAACAAGCTCTCCATCTGCTCATCTCACAATATTCTGCCGAAAAATGACGGGCACGTCGATAATGATGACCTTTTAATTCATTGTTTTCAAGATAGTTTAAAAGGGTCTGCTGCTAGGTGGTACAATTAGCTTAGCCGGGACAAGATACAATCATAGAGGGATCTGGATAAAGCCTTCATAGAGTAGTACAAACATATAAAAAACATTGACCCAGACAATTTAACACTACAAAACATGAAGAAGCGGTCTAATGAAAGCTTCAGACAATATGTACAAAGGTGGAGGGATGTTGCAGCGCAAATACAACCACCACTGCTTGAAAGGGAGATAACACCTATTTTTGTTAGAACCATGGAAGACCCATTCCTGAAGCATATGTTGGGAAATGCAACCAAGAATTTTGAAGACCTTGTGATATTGGGTGAGCTTAGTGAAGAAGCCATCAGACAGGGGAAAATCATAGATCATAGCAGTGCAATCATTAGAGGAGGAAGGGGATCAGAAGTTCATATAGTGGGGTCTTATCGACCTTAGTCTTCAGGCCAATCAAACTATTTATACTCACATCGACCTACAATGTCTCAGAAAGTTGTCCATCCAATTTCGATGATGTATATAGAATTGCTTGCTTGTTGAGAAGAACTTGTTAGTCCATATTCAGTCTAAACCAAAGACGCCTCCTTACTTAGAAGTTTATGATGTTAATTCTGTGAAGCATGGGCCACACTACCGAAAATTGTGGAGCTCTAAGAAACAAGGTGTAGAATCTAATTGAAAATGGCACTTTAAAATTCAACAATGGAGTCCCTGAGATGAACTGACAATGGGATAATGTTAGGTCTGTCTGGAATGTAGAAAACTTTTCAAATACATCTTTGTAGTTTAAATCTCTTTTTGAGTAATGCCTAGAATATACCTTTTGCCTAGGCCCAAAGGCAAAATGAAATATTTTGTAAGGGCATGTGTCTATTTTGTTTTTCAATGAATAATGTATTTTTGCAAACATTTTCCTCAAAATTTAATTTATTAATGCTTTTTTCACAAGTTTTTGCACATACATGCATGTATATATATATTTTTAGGAGTGACATTGATTCCAATCTGACGATTGATTCCGAACAACCATGTGTTTAGAGGAAATCAAAAGGTGTGAAAATGAAGGAGATGTGACCTATCTTCCACTTACTTAGGACAACAGAAGGATAACTGAGTGTGCTAGGGAGTGATGGAAAGGTCTCAAACACAAATTTTGAGTGAATATTTCCTTTCAAGCATTATTGTCTAAGATTTTTGAATATCGTGTTAACTCTAAACATCTATCCAACTGAAGACCACTCTTCCTCAATGATATTTGTGTATAACATGATATTTAACGTTTCCTAACCAAGGATCATCGCTATATTGGGGCAAGAGATAAGAAAAAGCTTCTTTAAATGGAGGGTGAATAATTTTGATCGTGCCGTAAAGACTTGTCCATCAAGGAGCATGGAATGAAGTGATCTACATCAGGTGCACGAGGTAATTTGTGCTAAAAAAGCCTGTTAAGTCAAATTGAGAATTCTGAACTCAGAATCAAGAAAAAAGACAAAAGAAAAAAAAAGAGAAACCAAGGTGAAAACCCGAAATGGCGCTTTGGGAATACATTTTTGGAAATACCTAAGGCGAAAACCCAAAAGGGCGCTTTAAATAAAAAATAAAATAGAAATATGAAGATGTCAAATCAAAAGTGGAGCTTCTAAGAGAAAAACAAGTGCAGAAATTTTCAAACCAAAGCAGGCACCGATGTTCGTCAGAATACAAGTTTGCTTAAACTGCAAGTTTCCAAGTCAAAGAAAGGAAATGAACTCTACGGTGAAAACCCAAAAACGGGTAGTCTAGAGCGATCTAGAAAAATGAAAAGAAAAAAATGCATCTAAGCAAGTTCAAAGCAAGCACTATAGAAAGAGCATTTCATTCATAATTGCAAGTTCTGGCTTACATCACGTCTCCAAAGACCATTCTGATCATACATGGATATCTGCGTTGGAAGAGTTTGTCTTCAAACTACATCCCGCCTTATGGAGTTATCCTTTATTCAAAGATTTGAAACTTTTGATGCTTGATTGAGATCAGAAAAGAGGGAAAACTAGAATGGGGGGGGGTTCGTGAGTCAAAGAGAGCCACTCAAATTGGTTAGAAATTAGGCATATGGGAAATGACCTTCTCGAAAGCCTAATAGCCTGAAAGACACTTCACATCTTCAAAACATCGACACAACATTCGAGGCCTCTAAACACAAGCTACACTTGGGATGGCCCTCGGCAAGTGGGTTTAGAGACGCTTCTACACAAGATATATGAGGCTCTTATTTTTGAAAATCATTACACTTTTGAAAGAATAAATATTATTTTCTCGTTTATATAAACATCTTGCATTGTTACGAAATAAAAGATTTCTTGCATTACTCTTTATAGAGATTTAAAGTACAGAGACCTAAGGCGGGTGTCTACTCAGATCAAAAGTTTAAAGCCTTCAAAGGTATTCAATAAAATGATATGCAAGCCCAAGGATAAGTGGGACATCTGAGCTTCGATTAATGATATGATGTCAAGGTCATTCAACTCAAAAGTTTAAATTCAACAAAGAATGAGGGCAATGAAATTTTGGGGGCAAACTTTTGCTGGCAAATTGTGAACAAAAATCAAAAGATTAAATAGAGCCAGAAGAAGAGGACTTTTTCAAGTGTTCTGTACATCTTCATTCATCGTGAAGGCATACGCATCATTGCATCACCAAACATGTTCATATATCATGACATCTAGTTTGTCATAAACCATTCATAACTTGAAAATACCGACAAGAATCTCGTGCGTCTCTGCATCATCATGAAAGCATGCACATGTCTGTTATTTGCATAAATACACTACCGGAAACCAACTTTGCACTTGTTACTCAAAGAAATCTTCTCAAAACAAGTCTTTACATAAGGACATTTTCATCAAAAATAGGAGTTTTTTAACCCCGTCCTTTCTTAAAAACATTTTCCTAAAAAATAGGAGTTTCTTAACTCCGTCCTTTCATAGGGACATTTTTAGGAGTTTTTTAACTCCGTCCCTTCTTAAGGACGTTTTCTCAAAATAGGAGTTTCTTAACTCTGTCATTTTATAAGGATATATTTCCCAAAAACAAGAGTGTCTTAACTCCGTCCTTCCATAAGGACATTTTCCTCAAAAACAAGAGTTTCTTCATTCCGTCATTCCATAAGGACATTTTTTCTTAAAACGAATTTCTTAATTCCTTAATTCTATCATTCTATAAGGATATTTTTCCTCAAAACATAAATGTCTTAATCCATTCACAAGGATATTGTTTTTCCGAAAACAAAATTTCTTAATCAAATATTTTCTCAAAATAGATTTTCTTAAATCAATCCTATCTTTTTTTAAAAAGGCACTCCATCCTTTCTTAAAGGATAAAAAATTTACAAGTTTGATATCCTCAAACAGGAAGGAGTAGATAGTTGTCGATAAATTCCAGTATCCTTGACATGAAGAAATGGGGCAAATATTGTATGATGCCTTCAACCGAGAATGGGCAGATATCCATTAACAAGATCCAACATCCTCGACACAAAGAATCAGTCCTATCTTCCCAAAAGAACAATGAAGTAGATTGATCGATCAAGTTTTTCCCTAAAGAAGAGAAGACAAGAAGATTAACCAAAGAGAGAACAAGCTGCCAAAGAAAGCAGAGTAAAAAAAGAGATGAAGTCAAGATCCTCCGGCTGTCACCTTTAGGAGTAATGCTAGGACCCTTGGGACATCACCCTCGAGAGAGATGTTAAAACCCTCAACGGATCAACCAGCTTGTTACGATCATATCTTACTCGTAACATGGTGTAGCGGATCAAAAAACTCTCATATCATGCATCATCGTCAGAGTCACAGCTTGATCAACAAAATCTACAGGTCACACTTCTTTGCCAGAATCGTAGCTTGATCAAAATTAAATCTTAGATCATGCCTCTCCGTCAGTGGTGTAGTGGATCAAACTCCCAGATCGTGCCTCTTCGTTAGAGTTATAGCTAGATCAGAATTGAACTCTCAGATCCTGCATCTTCATCAGTTGTAGCGGATCAAACTTCTAGATCATCCCTATTCGTCAAAGTTGTAGCTCGATCAAAATTGAACTCTCAGATCCTATCTCTCTGTTAGTGGTGTAGTGGATCAAACTCCCAGATTGTGCCTATTCGTCAGAGTCGTAACTCGATCGAAATTGAACTTCTTCTAAATCTCGTATTTCTGCTAGCGGTGTAGCAGATCAAACATCATCTGCAGAAAAATAGATCAAACTCTAATCCAGATGGTGCCTCTTTATCAGAGTTGTAGCTCAATCGAAATTGAACTCTCAGATCATGCCTTTCCGTTAGTGGTAGTAGTAGAATCAAACTCCTAGATCATGCCTCTTTGTCAGAGTCATAGCTTGATCAGATCTTGCCTCTTCGCCAGTGTTGTAGCAGATCAATCTTTCTAGATTATGCCTCCCCGTCAGTGGTGGAGCATATTACTTAAATTTACTAATTCCACTTTTCCAAGATTAAGCGGAGTAGATAAACTATCCTTTCAAGAAAAAGGAGAAAAAGAAAAAGGAAAAAAGAAAAAAGAAAGAAAATGCCCGATCTTATCTCTTTGTCAATGTCGCAACTGGATCAAACATCAGAACCTTCATCATTTGATCCTGCCTTCTCATCAGTGTTGTAGCTGGATCAAACATCAAAACCTTTATCATTCGATCCTGTCTCATCGTTAGTGTTGTGGTTGGATCAAACATCAGAACTTTCATCCATTGATCATGTCTCATCGTCAGTATTGTGACTGGATCAAGTTTTGCAGACCTTGCCTCTCCGTCAGCATTGCAATTAGGTCGCAGTTTTTCCAGGTATTGCATCGTCGTCAGATTCGTAGTAAGCCAATTTCATCTTGCACACCCAACGGATCACTATAGTTTGAATTTTTTTATCTCTCTAATGGATTACCCCGTTTTAAAGATTTTGCCTACAAGAGCGGCTGAATAGATCAAGTGAAGTCTAAAAAGGGCGGTGGTCAGAGAAAGAAACCCAGACCCGACCAGACATAAAATGGTTATTCTTTTGTCTTTGCTCTATTCCTGTTACACAACAATAAGCAAAGAGGGGCAGCTATAATACCTATTTTATGTCCGGGCGGTAACCACTCATTTTGTCCAAATATAATATTATTATCTAAAAAAAGGTAAAAAAAGAGATAACACAAAACGATGGACGTCATGCATGCGTCCACCTCACCAATCAAGCCACCTCACCCTCCCCAATTGCCTATAAAAGGTAGGGGAGGCAAGGCAATTGAGGCAAGCAGAAACGGTGATAAAATTGGCCAAGGCAAAAGCAATTGCCAAATACAAATGGCCATGGAAATGGCTCAGGGCAGTGCCCTGTTGAGGTTCGAGAGCAGTGCTCTCGTCGGGGAATTTTTCCAGATAGCTCAGTTGATCGGAGGCCCTGTTCAGGTTCGTTCGAATCGATTTTCAGTTTATGATGAGATGATGTGAAGATCTTGTTAGGGGTTGGTTAAAGTTCTTTATTCGGGCTCCTTGTAGGGTAACTTTCAATCTTTATTTTTTAATGTTGCCTTATATATAGGGTGATATATATGTAATTATTGACATGTTTTTGTAATAAATATATTTTATATGCTATGTTTATTCATTTATTTTAAGTTGTATAAGTTATTTATAATTTTTTTATTATTGGCATTTTTTTTTGTATTTTATAAGTTTTGATTGTATTGTATGTATTATTTACATGAATAAAATATATTTATATATACTATTTAATTAAATTTTAAATTAAAACCTTTTATTAGGGATTCTCGTGAAAAACGTACCTCATACGTAAAATGTGCCGCTTTCCGTTACTCCCTATCATAAAACATCGTCTCTTGATTATAATTACGATTTTTAAAATAGATTTCCTTATTTCGGGAATCTAAAGGGAATTATGCCCCGAGTGTTGGGGTGTAAATTCTTTTCATACAAAGAAATATTCTTCTAAAATATTTAAGGGATCACAAATTTTAAATTAAATTCAAATTATTAATTTCTACCATTAAGACATCAAATAATCGGTTATGTACCAATTTTGGGCGTTGTGGAGGTGCTCACCCTTCCCCACACGTAACTGACTCCCGAACTTGTTTTCTGGTTTACGCAGACCAAAACTCGTTGTTTTAATAAAATCGACAAAAACATGTTTTATTAAAATAACCGGGTTTTCAAGTGATCTAATCCCACCTCAAACAAAAAAGGATTGGTGACGACTCCTCGCTATTACACCTACATAATAAGTGCTCAAACTATGTCTCTTTATTGCAATAGGTGCCTAAAGTATTTTTTTGCTGAAATAGGTGCCTAAAGTTTCATTTTTGGCTTGTTTTAAAGTCAAATGAGTAGGGTGAGCGTTCGATCGAGTCGAGTCAAAAGATTTTGAGTTATTCAAGTTGACGCGTCATATTTTACAACTCAAACTTTATTTGAAATTTTTTGATTCGAGTCGAGTTTATAAAATTCTAGTCGAGTCGAGTTTTCGAGTTTCTATATATATTTAATTGTAATTATTTATCATGTTATAGTGTAGTTTAATTCTAATTTAAACGAATTTCTCCAATCACATAAGATATGCACATATATATCATTATATTTTTTTCATATGTGGCATATATTTCTTCATATTTTTTATATATTGGTGTATATATATATATATCTGGAAAAATTAAGGGATTCGACTCGAACCTAAAAATCAATCCACTAATTACTAAAAATTTCGAGTTATTCGAATTTTCATTTTACAACTCAAACTTTATTTGAAATTTTTTTCGAGTAGATTCGAGTTTATGTAATTTCGATTTGAGTTAGAATGAGTCAAGTTTTTCGCCTCGAGTCGAGTTGAAAATTTTGGTTTTTTCGAGTCGAGTCGAGTTTTGCTCACCCCTACAACTGAGACACCTATTTCAACAAAAAAATGAAACTTTAGGCATCAATTTCAGCCAAAAAATACTTAAGACACCTATTTCAGCAAAAAAAAAAACTTAAGGCACATATTTCAATCAAAAAATACTTTAAGCACCTATTGCAAAAAAGAGATAATTTAGGCACTTATTTTGTAGTTAAGCCTTTTTAACATAATAATATATGTATTGTTGTTGTTAATATTTGAGGCATTTTAAGTCAAAAACTCCTTTTAAATATTTAATTAGAAGAATGATCTCCTGCCAGTATTATTTGAAAAAATGACCCTAAATCATCCACATAAGACGAACTCGCTTTTTACAGGACGTGAATTCAGAACTCACTTTTTACAAAACATGAGTTTCATGTTGAGTAAGTTGATAAAAAAAAATTAATTTACTGTATTTTTTAACATATAACTCATTTTTTGTAAAACGCAAATTCACCTTACGTAGACCGAAAAAAAAATATTTTTCAAAATATTGCTGGGAGTGGGTCATTCTTCTATTGATTTAAAAATGCCAACAAAGACTTGTACTGTCAAGATGAATGTTCCATGAAATCGCTTTTCAATACCAAAATTAACAATTTTAAAGTAGCTAATTCAATCACAATCAACAAAGCTGGAATAGCTTAGTTAGTTAAAGCGTGTCAGTTAACCACAAGGTCGGAGGAATTTTTCGTTTTTTCTATTTCCCATCTACTATAAGAATCGATCCAACTTTATTCATTTTTTTTCTGCCAGGCTTGTGTTGTGCTCTATACAACAACGGGTGGTAAATGCTTTCAAGTTTCAGGTGAGACAAGACAATCGGTGATTTGAAGGCCAACGAGAAATAATCTCTAGAAGCGAAGATGAAAATAGCATGTAAAAATCGATAAACCAACTTGGGATAATTTGATTTAAAATACTATGATCACTCGATTCAATTAAATACAATGAAACTTTTAAATTATGGTAGTTTATTTAGATGAGGCGCGTAAACATTTTTTCAAAACAAATATTTAAACTATATTTCATAATCACTACTGGCCTTTGCAATTCATTTGTTAATAAGAAAGTGTCATATGACAAAAAATAAAATAATAAATTTTTTTAAAAACATTTTCAAATATTTTTATTTAAAATATGTTTTGAAGATTTTAATCTACTTTTTTACAAACTTTTTTGAACAAAACTTTTTACAATATATATATTTATTAAATTCTTTTTTGGATTTTATTGATTTTTTTTCATAAAGATTGTCATGTGGCGCACATTCACATGGTATTCTTTTAGTTGCATGATATCGTTTTAAATCTTAATGGATGAAGTAAACGACAGGAACCAAATTGATTTTTTTATGAAATAAATATAATTTGATTAAACTGATCAAATCTAAAAAAGAAAAAAACATTGACATGTACCTTATTAAAAAACCTTCCTAATCCTACCTAGAGGAAAAAGAATATAACATGCCAATGTTATCACAAACCAATAACCCAAACCCACACCAAAAACAAAAGAACCAAACTACTGCCTCAACCCAAGTTCGAAGCTCAAGTTAAATCAAACACAAAGAAAACTAACACGGCAATCACAGAAACACAAAAGCTCTCAGCATGCCACATTAGGCACCAACAATGTAAAGATGCTCGTTAGACCTGGAGATGCCTTTCTTGGCCAGAGAATCAACAATAGCATTCTCTAACCAAGAGACCAATTGGAATTTTCCCACCAAATCCTCACACAATAATCTGCAAGCACCAACTAAAGGTTTGAAGGCAGTAGGCGCAATCGAGGGCTAAGAGAGCCAACTAACAACCATGGAACAGTCGCACTCAATAACCAAGGTAAAGGGTTTTGCCCAAGAGGAGGATCGAAACAACATACTAGCTTCTTTAGTAGCTAGAAACTCAGCAGATGTGGCGTCCGAAACTCCCACAGCCTTGGAAAAGGAAATAAGTGTTCTTCCACGCGAATCTCTAAGAATACCTCCAATGCCCGCTTTGCTGAAACCCCTACACACTGTTCCATCCACGTTGAATTTCAAATATTTAAAATCAGGCCTAACCCACTTCTTAACCTGAACACAAGGGCGATCCGTAACCAAACGCTAAAAATCTTTAGGGCATCGAATAAGGTCATTAATGGAGGAGACCGCGAAGGGCCACCTAGCTTTGCACCACCAGCTAAGGCGAAGGATACAAAAATCAAAAATTTGATTCGAATCAACTATAGCACCTTTAAAGACTGCCTTATTCCTGAATAACCATAACGACCAAAAGATGCTGAACAAACAAAGCAACCACACTGATTTTGACTTAAAACCAGATTCTAATGAGCACCATTGTTGCATCAAGGCTCTAAAATTCACATGAATTGTGAAAGCAATGTCCCAAATATTTAACCTATCTCATCCATATTTCCCAAGAAATATTGCAGTGGCAAAGGATATGGCTAATAGATTCATTATGTTCTAGACAAAGAGGACAACACAACACCTAATTCGGGATACACCCATGCTTTGAGAGTTTGACCTTCGAAGGAATTTTTCCATGGACCGCCTTCCACACAAAAGCCTTGACCTTCGAGAGAGCGACATTAGCCCAAACCAACAACCAAACATCATCCTTTTGAGGAAGTTACCCAGCGCAGGATATCCACATTAGAAGTATCAATCTTATCAGATTGAATTAGATTAAGAAGAATTCCAACAGGTTATTTTCCAATCGAATAGTGGCCTTCTCAATTGGATGTTCCAACACCACTCATTATCCACAAACGTACCAAAATCGGCGATAACTCTAAATTTCTTTGTAGCCAAAGCAAAGATCTTCGGATAAGCCAATTTTAATGCAGCCGACCCCACCCAAACATTAGTCCAAGACATAACTCAAGAACCATTACCAATGGCAGCCCTAAAGTTCTGAGAAAGGACATTACTAGGCTTGGACAAAGGCAAAATAATTCCTCTCCATATCCAAGATTTATTAACAGAGCTAATGTTTGAAGGCAGCTACGATAAAGAATTACGCTCATACTTGGCAGCAACCACCCTGCGCCAAAGGTTGTCAACTTTAGTTTCGAACTGTCATAGCTACTTGTTGAGAAATGCTCGATTTTTGGTTTTGAAATCACAGAGCCCTAAACCCCCACACGATTTTGGGAGGCAAAAGTCTCCCAACTCACCCAATGTAATGATTTACGATCGAGAGACCCTACAAGAATTTAGCCACCAGACGAGACAGGAGAGAGCTAATGGAGGCGGGCATGGGGAAAATAAAAATAAAATATATTGGAATATTGGACAGTACCGATTTTGAGACAGGAGAGAGCTAATGGAGGCGGGCATGGGGAAAATAAAAATAAAATATATTGGAATATTGGACAGTACCGATTTTACCAGAGTAATACGCCCACCAAACGACAACAGTTTAGCTTTCCTTCCAGATAAAGCCTTTTTGAATTTTTCCACTACAGGGAGCCATATTTGAGCTGAGTTTCTCGAAGCTCCGAAAGGAAGCCCAAGGTACTAATATCGAAAGCTGTGACAGTGGAATAAAGATGCCCAACTTTTCACCAAATACTCTTCTACATTAATTCCCAAAAGCTTAGATTTTTTAAGATTCAACTTAAGGCGCGAAGCTAATTCAAAGTGTTAGGATGATTAAAACTTAATTTGGCCAAAGAGGGGTGAATTGACACTTTTAAAAAATGAGGGAAGCAAATGGAAGAATTAAAAATGATGACACAAGGAATTATAGTGGTTCAAGCTTCTAACAAGCTCTACATCTACTACCTTAGCTCCCCACTAAAGATTTCAAGCAATTCACTAAGAATTCTTCTCATTTTCTAGGCTAAGGAGGCAACCGTTACAACCGATCAAAGCTTTTTAGCTAAAGCTTGATCAAAACCACTCTTTTACAAGAAATGGTTTGCAAACAGAAAAATATCATCTCAAAGGTGATTTGTTTTCTCAATTACAAGTTTACACAACCCCAAACTTGAAACTAAAGATTACAATTGAGAAAACACAAGTTGGGTACAAGAATTTGACTCTAAAAGCTCAAAGATGGTTGGATTTGTGTGTTGCGCGTAATAAGTGCTACGCAATTGTGCAAGTATACACGTTGCAAGTTATAGTATAAAAGATATCGTCTCTACAGGGATTGATGCCACTTCAAGAATCTAGTCTCTTGCACTGTGAAAAGTAAAAACACAAATAAAGGATTATAGGAGTTTAACTAATAACTAAACTAGAAGGCAATAAAGTAAAAGAATAAATGAGAACAAATGAGAGAGATAGGCCAGGTTATCGTGAGTTGAGGTGTGATAGCCGATTGGATCGTCTTGGTAAAAGAGTGCACGGGCAACTCAGTTGCCGTGGCAACTTGCACAACGGGGTTGCCTTGGTAATTAATCGATGGTTGCCTGGACGACTAGTTGGGCAACTACTTGGGCGTCTGGGCAGCAACCTTCAAGGTTCGGCAGAGCGTTCTTCAATGGTTTCTTCTTATCCTTAAGTCGAAACTCTAGCTACTTGTGCATGCCTTGATAATACATCCTTGCGTGAATCAAGGGTGAACAACAACCAATCTTGCGCTCCTCTTAGCCGTTGAAATCCTTAACTTATTCCTAAGCCAGATTAATCTTCACCATCAATAGATTGAATAAAGATCATATTCATTCGTTTCTTGAATCTAACTCTCCCGATATTAGATAAATAGATGAAGTTATCCTCTCCCAATTCACTCGAAAACAAGAATAAGAACCAAGAATGAATAAACCTTGAATAGAAAAGTGCAAACTCTTATTACCTAAACAAAATCCAATAGTTTCTCACAACCACAAAACACAATAACCATAGCCAAATAGATTTAGTTCATGGCTAGGTTCCAAAGAAACACAAGATAAATAATCCCTAGCATGAACCTAATTGAACAAGAAAGAAAAAGATGAAGAATGAAGCTTGTCGAAATCCCCTTGCCCTAGATGCTTGTCGAAAATTCTCTCATCTTGCTCTCTTTTGAGTTGTCGAAATTCCCCTCTAATTTATAGGGCTAGGTCAAAGTCATTCTTTGAGGAGAAAGTTAAGTTGGAATTAAATTATCTTTAAAGAATATAATTCTTTATTATAATTATATTCCTACTATAACTTCTCCTATCTTCTTGGAATTTAATTCTTCTTTAATCTCTTCATGGAAATCAAATTCCTTTGGGATTTGGCTTTGCTCCACATCATCTTGGGCTTGTCTAGTCATCAATTTCGACTACCATATCACCTTGTTCTTTGTCGACAATTGCCCTGGCAACTGGCTCGGCGTCTCCTCACGTATTGCCCTGGCAACTAGCTCGGCATCTCCTTCATGTATTGCCCTGGCAACTAGCTCTAGCCTTGCTTTGGCAAGTGATCCTGTACATACACACAAAACACACCAAAGCAGCATCTTTTCCCACAAAAACTACCAAGTTAAGTAATCAAGCTCAACGATGGAAGGAAACATGGATTAATGCATGAATGGCTAATTATGCAACTAATATGAGCCTAAGTCTAACAATAATACGAGTAAAAAGGGTAAGAAAAATAGTACTTTTGAACACTTATCACACCCCCAAACTCGAACTATTGCTTGTCCTCAAGCAATGCAAACTAATAATTACCTGCCAAGACTTTAATTTTCACAAACTTAGCTTTGAACTTGATTTCAATTCTCTGAACCGGGGCACAAAGTATGATTGGCTTTTTATTTTTTGGAAAACTTAGAAGTTACTCAGAATCAAACTATAATGCTTGTGAGTGTGTGCGGAGTTGTGTGCAAGTTGATTTTTCGGATTCTATGCAAACAAGAGGTTTTCAAATTACTTCATTGGGTTCTTTTTAACATGTTTTAACTAGAGCCAGTTTTGGGCACCTCTAGTGTTTTGTTTTTAGTTTTATTCGACTAGAGCCGATTTCGGGCACCTCTAGCGATCAAATTTTTTTTTAGCACATACTAGAGCCAGTTTCGGGCAATTCTAGTGATCAATTTTTTTAGCACATACTAGAGCCAGTTTCGGGCACCTCTAGCATTCATCCAATTTTTATTCTAATCCCCCAATTTGTTTAATTATCAACCTAAGTTCACTAGAATTCCTTAAATCAATCAAACTACAACAGTGTTTCATCAAATTTAGCATCATAGTAAAATTCTATGTTTTTCCATGGTTATCCTAGAATAAAAATTCTATCAATTAAGTGCATTGGCAAAGTCATCATTGGATATTCATCAAATCTAGGCAATTCTTGTTCCAACTAAAGGCATGGCAAACAATTTATGTATCCTAAATGTAATACTAAAGATGAATGTAACTAAACATGGTAACTACTAATAACAATCCCCCCCAAACTCGAGTGAGGCATTGTCCTCAATGCATGCATTAAAGAAAAATAAAAATAACGAAAAATAAAATGCATACGAGGACTTACTCTGAGAGTTCGTCATCGTAGATGATTAGTTTCCTTTTGGTCGGTGCCTTGATTCTCTTGCTTGAATGCGATGGTTGTTTTCTTGTTGCCGGTGGTGGAATCGATCCTCGTACGGGGTTATCCTCATCGTCATCTTCATCAGTGTCATTGGCTTTTCGCTTGGAGGATTCAATTGGTGCGGTCTTTGTTGGTGCAATGGAGGACTCGTTCGAATCTGAAAAATTAGAAAATGATTCCGTAGGAGTTGATTCGGGCATAGGTGCTTTACCTTTGGCTTTTGCAGTGGTTGCCGGGATGTCTTTAGCTTTGGTTGCCATGGCATCTTCAGGGTTGGTTGCCGTGGCGTCAACTTGTGCATGCACGATGTAGGTTGCCGTGGCATCATCTGTTGCGGTTGTCGTGGCGACTACTTCATTGGGTGCCGTGGCAAGGATCTCGGCAGGAAAGATTGGGAACGGCACGCGACTGTCCGGGTACTTTTCTAGGATGACTTGGGTGATGGCATTGTTGTGCTCCTCCATGTACCGCATGAACATTAGTTGCCGGTCTTCAATTTTCCTTAGGTGGCTTGCCAATGGTTGCAAGAGTGCTTCAAAGTGTCCCGGGGTTGATGGCCGAGTTGCCCGGGTGTTAGGTGCTTGGGCATTAGGGATTGCCGGGGTGGTAGGAGTTGCCGCGGTAATTGGAGGCCTTGAAGATTTTCCCGGTGTCTCTCCCATTAGATTTCGGATTTGTGCTTGATTCCAACCGGACTTTGGTAGGGCCTTTTCATCGGTGGACTCACTTGGGACATGCATCTCCTTGCAAAGATTAGAAATTAAGCAAGGGAAGAAAAGAGAACCCTTATCTTTTGAGCTACATACAAAAATCTCATCACAAATAATTTTTCCCATGTTAATGATGCGATTATGCAAAATAGAATGTATGAGCAAAAGACGTGGTATATCAACGGTAGTATTGTGTGTGGTGGGCATTAAAGAAGTTTTAACAAACTTATTCCATAGTTTTGCCTCGGGTTTGAGCTGAAGGCGATTTACCGTGCCCTTGTATTTACCGTCGTTCCAATGAGTTCCCGGTTGAGTGAGTTCTTGAAGCACCTTGTCGAGTTGCTTGGGCGTGATTTGATCAACGAAGGCTTGATGCTCGTCCTTCTCAATGTAAAGCCCGTAAAAGGTGTTGACGTTTTCGGGGCTTCTGAGTATGGCCTTGTCAAGAACAAAAACATAAGGATTATCCGGGTTAGGTGAGTGAGCATAGAATTCTCTTACCCATGAGATGTTTCCCAGTTCCGGTTGATGGCAAAAGATTTGCCACTTTTGATGTGCAATCCTCTCGAAGATAAATGGTTCAAGGCCGAAATCTTGATGAGTGTTGGAGTATTCAAAGCCTTGTTCTTCATGAATCTTCCGGCTTTCAAACTTGGAGTGAAATCTTTCTTGAACCACCGGTGTAGCAAACTTCTTGTATCTTGGTTCTTTGGAGGAACTTGGATGAACTAAAAATTT
Source organism: Hibiscus mutabilis (assembly GCA_019671005.1). Lineage (NCBI taxonomy): Eukaryota > Viridiplantae > Streptophyta > Magnoliopsida > Malvales > Malvaceae > Hibiscus > Hibiscus mutabilis. The sequence continues at coordinate 75,422,350 of CM033715.1, read as the reverse complement.
AATCTTGGATGCCATAGATGATCTTGGTTGTGAGTTTTGTAAAAACAAATAAAAGAAAAGAAACTAAAAAGTTGCAAGATAAAAAATAGGAATAGGTTAAGAGTGATGGGTTTTATAGAAAAGATAGGTGGTAAATATGGTGGGTGGGATTAGAAGAAGACGAAAAAGAGGGTTTTGGGTTAGGGGAAGGGTGACGGCAAGGGGGTTTGATTAGGGTAAATTGGTTGCTTTATATAAGCCTTAAATTCAGCCCATTAATTTCCTTGTTGAAGATGTTTTCCTTCTTGGATTAAAATTCCTCTTTATCTTGAACTCTTTTCCTACAATTCAAAGATAAATCAAATAGGGATTAAAATTAAAGATAAACTAATAAAAGAAACTAAATAAAGATGTGTAAAGGAATTCTTAAACTTAAAAAGATAAAAAAAAATAAAATCTATCCTAAAAAATAATAATAATCGGAAATAATAAAAAATAAAAAAATAGTTCAAAAAATAAAAAAAAAATTAATTGAAAAAAATAAAAAAATAAAAAAATATCAAAGGGAGAGCATGCTCATGCATCTCATAAGTTGACCACTTCTTTGTTACGTTCCACATGGGCACCATTGTAGTGTTTCATTCTTTGTCCATTAACTTTGAATTCATGTTTGTCAGTGATGGACTTGATTATCACGGCACCATGGGAGAATGGTTTGACAACTTCGAATGGTCCCGACCATCTTGATTTCAGCTTTCCCGGGAAAAGTTTTAGCCGAGAATTGAATAAGAGAACTAGTTGCCCTGGCATGAATTGCCGCGGCAATAGTTTCTTGTCATGCCATTGCTTTGTTTTCTCCTTGTAGATTCGTGCATTGTTACAGGCGAGTGCACAGAATTCTTCTATCTCATTGAGGTCCAACAAACGCTTTTGTCCGGAACTTTCCCAATCCATATTCACGGTCTTGATTGCCCAGTATGCCTTGTGTTCGATTTCCACCGGTAGATGGCATGTTTTGCCATAGACAAGTCGGAAGGGGGACATACCTAAGGGTGTTTTGAATGCAGTGCGATATGCCCAAAGTGCGTCATCTAGTCTTAATGACCAATCCTTCCTAGAGGGATTTACAACTTTCTCGAGTATACCCTTCAATTCTCGGTTGGAAATTTCTGCTTGCCCGTTGGTTTGTGGGTGATATGCCGTGGCGATCTTGTGTGATATGCTGAAGCGTTGCAACATCTTGGCAATTAGTTTGTTGTCAAAATGCTTGCCTTCGTCACTGATAATTGCTCTCGGCATCCCAAACTGTGTAAATATGTTTTTCTGCAAGAATCGTTGCACGGTCTTGGAATCGTTGTTGGGAACTACAACAGCCTCCACCCATTTAGACACGTAGTCGACGGCAAGTAGAATGTAGAGGTTGCCGAATGAAGATGGGAAAGGTCCCATAAAATCGATCCCCTATACATTGAACAATTCCACCTCGATGATGTTCTGGAGCGGTATCTCATGTCGTCTAGAGATATTGCCCGTCCTCTGGCAACGATCACATTGCTTGTAAAAGTCTTGGGCATCTTTGTACAATGTTGGCCAATACAAACCGGATTGCAAAACTTTGGCCGCTGTATGAGTTCCTCCAAAATGTCCTCCATAGGGTGAAGAATGGCATTACTGGAGTACATTCTGTTGCTCTTCTTCAGGGACACATCGGCTTATAACCTGATCTGCACATTGTTTAAACAAAAGAGGCTCGTCCCAAAAGTAATGCTTAGCATCATGGCGGAACCGCTTCTTCCCTTGGTGAGTAATGCCATAAGGTAAAATGCCACAAATAAGGAAATTAACTAAATCCGCGTACCAGGGTATTGCCGAGGCATGTGCTGCCGTGGTGACTGCTCCCAAAATTGTCGAGGCGTGCGCGTCAAAGGCTGCTGCGGCATTGAGAGTTGCCGAGGCGTGCGCGTCCATAGTTGCCAAGGCGTGCTCGTCAAAGGTTGTCGAGGCGTCGAGGGTTGCTGAGGGATGAGCGTCCATGGTCGCCGAGGCAACTAAAAGTTGTTCATCCGGGAATGCATCGCATATCTCTAGATCTGCGTCCTCCTCCCTATTGCCTTATTGTGTAGCATCAACATTTTGATCAGCTTCTTTTCCTGGTCGATTGACTATCCAATTTGCCTTTTCTTGTTGTTCCTCCTTGACCGGTTCTTCATACTCCTCAGGTCTCTCTTGTTCGGCAATGTAGTTGCCGGGACAACTAAATTCCTCGTCGAAGTTAAACTATGCCGTGGCATGAAGAAGTTGGCATTCTTCTGGATCATCGGCATGCCTTAGTGTTTGGAACACATTTAGTTTAACTTGCTGGTCATTCACCCTCATTGTGAGTTCTCCCTTTTCAACATCGATCAAGGTTCTCCATGTTGTTAGGAATGGTCTCCCGAGAATGATGGGTGCATGCTCATCTACTTCACAATCCAAAACAATAAAGTCAGCGGGAAAAATAAATTTATCAACTTTTACCAGTATGTCCTCGATTTTTCCCTCTGGATGCACATAGGATCTGTCGGCTAGCTGTAGCATAAATGTTGTAGGTCTTGCCTTCCCGATTCCTAGTTTCTGGAAAACCGATTTAGGCATCAAGTTTATGCTAGCCCCAAGGGCGCATAATGCTTTCCCGACATAGTGATTTCCAATAGAACAATGTATTGTGAAACTTCTAGGATCCTTCAACTTGGGTGGCATACGATTGTGCAATATTGCCATGCATCCCTCTGTTGCGACAACTGTTTCAAACTCTCCTAGCCTTGTTCTCCTGGACACAATGTCTTTAAGAAACTTGGCATAGTTTGGCATTTGTTCAATTGCTTCCACCAATGGCAAGTTGATGTGGACTTGCTTTAGGATATCAAGAAACTTCCTGAATTGATATTCTTGCTTTTGTCGCTTCAACCTTTGTGGGAATGGTGGTGGAAGTCAGATATCTTCGATCCTTTCATTGGTTTGGAACCTGATTGACGGCATTGTCAGGACAACTGGAGTTGCCGAGGCATTATCAATTGGGGTTGCCGAGGCATGCTTATCACAAGTTGCCGAAGCATCCTTATCGTCGGTTGCCGAGGCATGCTTATTGCCGGTTACCGAGGCAATTCCTGGTTCAGCATCTGAGGCTTTGCCGCTAGGTTCGTCTTGATCTTTTTGTGGAGTTTTGTTTGATGAGCGGGTTTGAGCCTCTCTAAGTTGTTGTCCACTTCTAGTGGTGATTACCTTACATTGCTCATGGCCAGTTCCTCTTGCGACTTCAGTATCGCTAGGTAAACCTCATTGCGGTCTAGTATTCAAATTTTGAGCAAACTTTCCGACTTGATTTTCCAATGATTTGATTGCCGCCTCTTGGTTTTGCAATCTCATCTCGGTCCTATTAATAAAAGCATCAGTTCTTTTTATGAAGTTACTACTCTCAGCCATATAAGATTTAGTTTTCATCATAAAATCATTTAGAGAATTTTCCAAAGAACTAGATGTTGTCGGTTGTTGCTGCGATAACTGTTGCCGTGGCATATTCTGCTAGAATCCCAATGCTTGTGCATTCTGATTATTCTGATTTAGAGCATTGTTGGGACTACTCCTTGAAAAATTCGGGTGCTTCTTCCAAGCTGGATTGTATGTATTGGACATCACATTGTTGTTCCGATTGTAATTCCCCACATAGAAGCTAGATTCCGGATTCTGCATACATTCATAAGAATTATGGTTATCACCACATAACTCACAAAAAGAATCCATTACCTTGACCTCATGTGTATTGTTTGGTTTTTGCATGTTCTGGACCATCTTGGTTAAAGTGGCCAATTGTGCCGAAATTGAATCTGATGATCCTAGTTCATGTATTGTGGCTTGGCGTCTAACTCTTCCTCTTCTAGTAGAGGGGAATTGATAATCATTCTTGGCCAGCCTGTTTAGAATTTGCATTGCTTCCTCCGGCGACTTATCTAGAAGTATGTCGTTTGCCGAGGCATCTAGCATCATCCTTGTTGGTGTATTCACGACGTTGTAAAACATTGCTACTTGAGTCCACACCGGGAATCCGTATAGGGGGCATTTGTGTAGAAGTTCTCTATATCGCTCCCAAGCCTCGTACATGGATTCATCACCTGCCTGCCGAAAAGAAGTAATGTCGTTATGAAGCTTATCAGTCAAATTTGTAGGATTAAATCGAGCAAGGAAATCACGACAAAGATCGGTCCAAGATGCTCCCAGGAATGCTATTCAACCATGCTTTCGCCCTATCCCTCAGTTAATAGGGGAATAATCTTAATCGTAAGACATCGGGGGTGACTCTGTGTATTTTGAACGAGTTACAAATCTCGAGGAAAGATTTCAGATGTTGCCGTGCATCTTCAGTTGCTGAGCCGCCAAATTGACCAATTGTGTTGATCATATTAAACATTACCAGTTTTAACTCAAAGTGGTCGGCTTCAATTTTAGGTGTGACAACTCCTGGATGAAGTCCATCAAGATCTTCTTCAAGATAGTCTCGAATAGTTCTGTTTCGTGCAAGAATCACTCCTCCTCCTGCTGGAACATCTTGATTCATATTGCCGTCTTGATTAGCCATTGATACTCTTATCCTTCGTCTAAGTCTTTGTAAGGTTCGTTCGATTTCTGGATCAAAGGGATATTCTGGTGTAGTCGGTCTCGCCCTGGTCATATACCAATGCAAAACCAAAGTTTGTTAGCCCTTTGAATCTTAAACAAGAAAAGTAAAAAGAAAGTGCAAGAAAATAAAAACAAAGTCGCTATTGCCAATCCCCGGCAACGACGCCAAAAACTTGTTGCGCGTAATAAGTGCTACGCAATTGTGCAAGTATACACGTTGCAAGTTATAGTATAAAAGATATCGTCTCCACAGGGATTGGTGCCACTTCAAGAATCTAGTCTCTTTCACTGTGAAAAGTAAAAACACAAATAAAGGATTATAGGAGTTTAACTAATAACTAAACTAGAAGGAAATAAAGTAAAAGAATAAATGAGAACAAATGAGAGAGATAGGCCAGGTTATCGTGAGTTGAGGTGTGATAGCCGATTGGATTGTCTTGGTAAAAGAGTGCACGGGCAACTCAGTTGCCGTGGCAACTTGCACAACGGGGTTGCCTTGGCAACTAATCGATGGTTGCCTGGGCGACTAGTTGGACAACTACTTGGGCGTCTGGGCAGAAACCTTCAAGGTTCGGCAGAGCGTTCTTCAATGGTTTCTTCTTATTCCTAAGTCGAAACTCTAGCTACTTGTGCATGCCTTGATAATACATCCTTGCGTGAAACAAGGGTGAACAAGAACCAATCTTGCGCTCCTCTTAGCCGTTGAAATCCTTAACTTATTCCTAAGCCGAATTAATTTTCACCATCAATAGATTGAATAAAGATCATATTCATTCGTTTCTTGAATCTAACTCTCCCGATATTAGATAAATAGATGAAGTTACGATATCTTCTCTCAATTCACTCGAAAACAAGAATAAGAACCAAGAATGAATAAACCTTGAATAGAAAAGTGCAAAATCTTATTACCTAAACAAAATCCAATAGTTTCTCACAACCACAAAACACAATAACCATAGCCAAATAGATTTAGTTCATGGCTAGGTTCCAAAGAAACACAAGATAAATAATCCCTAGCATGAACCTAATTGAACAAGAAAGAAAAAGATGAAGAATGAAGCTTGTCGAAATCCCCTTGCCCTAGATGCTTGTCGAAAATTCTCTCCTCTTGTTCTCTTTTGAGTTGTCGAAATTCCCCTCTAATTTATAGGGCTAGGTTAAAGTCCTTCTTTGAGGAGGAAGTTAAGTTGGAATTAAATTATCTTTAAAGAATATAATTCTTTATTATAATTATATTCCTACTAGAACTTCTTCTATCTTCTTGGAATTTAATTCTTCTTTAATCTCTTCATGGAAATCAAATTCCTTTGGGATTTGGCTTTGCTCCATGATAAGTGTTCAAAAGTACTATTTTTATTACCCTTTTACTCATATTATTGTTAGACTTAAGCTCATATTAGTTGCATATTTAGTTATTCATGCATTAATTCATGTTTCTTTCCACTGTTGAGCTTGATTACATAACTTGGTGATTTTTGTGGAAAAAGATGCTGCTTTGGTGTGTGTATGTGCAGGATCACTTGCCAAAGCAATGCCGAGCTAGTTGCCAGAGCAATGCATGAAGGAGACGCCGAGCTAGTTGCCAGGGCAATGCATGAAGGAGACACCGAGCCAGTTGCCATGGCAATTGTCGACAAGAGCAAAGGTGATATGGTAGTCGAAATTGATGACTATACAAGCCCAAGATGACGTGGAGCAAAGCCCAAACCCAAAGGAATTTGATTTCCATGCAGAGATTAAAGAAGAATTAAATTCCAAGAAGATAGGAGAAGTTCTAGTAGGAATACAATTATAATAAAGAATTATATTCTTTAAAGATAATTTAATTCCAACTTAAACTCCTCCTCAAAGAAGGACTTTGGCCTAGCCCTATAAATAAGAAGGAGATTTCGACAATTCCATAGAGAGCAAGAGGAGAGGATTTTTGACAACTCCAAAGGGCAAGAAGGAAGAGATTTCGACAAGATAACAAGGAGGGAGAAAGTTCGATTTCTTCTTCTTTGCTTCCATTAGATTCATGGTTTGGGGATTATTCTTTGTATATCTTTTGAACCCAACCATGAACTAACTTGACTGGTTGGGGTTATTGTGTTTTGTTGTTGTGAGAAACAATTGGATTTTGTTTAGGTAATAAGAGTTTGCACTTTTCTATTCAAGGTTTACTCATTCTTGGCTTTTATTCTTGTTTGCGAGTGAATTGGGAGAGGATCTCGTAACTTCATCTATTTATCTAATATCGGGTGAGTTAGATTCAAGAAACGAATGAGTATGGTCTTTATTTAATCTATTGATGGTGAAGATTAATCCTGCTTAGGAATAAGTTAAGGATTTCAACGGCTAAGAGGAGCGCAAGATTGGTTGTTGTTCACCCTTGATTCACGCAGGGATGTATTATCAAGGCATGCACAAGTAGCTAGAGTTTCGACTTAGGGATAAGAAGAAACCATTGAAGAACACTCCGCCGAACCTTGAAGTTGCTGCCCAGACGCCCAAGTAGTTGCCCAGCTAGTTGCCCAGGCAACCATCGATTAGTTGCCAAGGCAACCCCGCTGTGCAAGTTGCCACGGCAACTGAGTTGCCCTTGCACTCTTTTACCAAGACGATCCAATCGGCTATCACACCTCAACTCACGATAACCTGGCCTATTCTCTCTTTTTCTTTCATCTATTCTTTTAGTTTATTGCTTTTACTTTTCTCGTTAATTAAAACCTCTATTATCAATTGTGTTTTTATTTTCACAGTGCAGTAACTTAAGCAAAGTGGCCCAAACCAATCCCTATGGAGACGATACTCGATACTCATATCACTTTATTACTTGCGACGTGTATACTTGCACATTTGCGTAGCACTTATTACGCGCAACAAGTTTTTGGCGCCGTTGCCGGGGATTGGCAATTGGTGTTAGTTGTTTTTGTTATTGCATTTTTTCTCTTAGTTTTACTAATTTTTCTTTTTGTTTGTTTTATCAAAAAAAAAATTTAGGTGTGCTACAAGTTAAGGGACATCAACATGTCGGGAAATAAAAGCCAATCTATTCGAGAGATGATGTTGGAAGATGTGAACCAATCCAATCAAGAGTTTCTTGCACCCTTTGATGATTGCCTATACCAACCGAGAAAAGCCCAAAGAACTTATACCGTTGAAAAATCTTGTGCTATGTGTGGAGAACATCATGTGTTTGAAAATTGCCCTCACATTTTCGGTGCATATAACTACATGGAGGACCATAGAGGGAACCAACAGCAAAACTCTTCATGGTATGGTCAAAAAGCTCAAAAAAATTTTTACCATAAAAATTTTTCCGCAACAACAGATATGCCATGGTAATGTAGTCATTTTCAAGAGCATTCCAATTCCTTGGAGGAAACGTTACTAGCTTCCTTGGCTAGACTTGACGGATCAATTGAAGAGATTCGAGAGCTATCAAAATCTATGGATACGAGGATAGCTCAGTGGGATGCAACCTTAGGGGATTTAGAAGATCAATTGGGGAGATCCACATATGTCATGGATAACATGCACCAACAATTCACTCCTAGGGATACTGACGTCCCAAGGCAAGAGGATAAGGAGCAATGCAAAGAAATCTCTCCGATGTGTGAGGAACAACTAGAACCTCAAAGTCAAGAGGATGCCAATGAGAGAGACTGCCCAACACATGATGAGCTTGAACAACAAATTGCCTCACAATGATTGAGGAGCCTGAACAGAGCAATGCCGCGACAACACTCAGTGAAGCTGAGAACAACAATACTACAGCAAATTTTGAGGAACCTGATGCCCATAAGGTTACAACGTTGATGTTGAAGCAGGAATCTGTAGATTGCTCTCATCTACAATTGCCACGACAATTACACGATCACATGCAAGATCAACGAGATGATAATACTTTGCCAATGGAATATAAGCAGGTAATGGTTGAACCTTTTGAATTCTTTAAAAACTCACCTCGTCCATTGCAGGTATGTCGTGAGGAACCGATGTTGGTAGATTTAAAGCCATCGAAATCTCTACTGATGGAGATTTTTGAGAGGCCAAAAGAAAACGGTGTTTGGATTCGTAAAGCTTTTCAGAAAATTGGTTCTTCCCTTGACTTAAAGCAAAATTTGACAACTGATTGCCACGGCAATTGGCTTGAGCAGCAATTGCCACGACAACAAAGGCTACATCCAACCATGATAGAAGTCGACAAGAATGAGGTAATTGAATGGTTGAGAATGGATATAATTTTTCCTATTAATATATTTGTGCCTTCAGGAATAGTAGCAAGGTGGAGAGTATACATGGACTACAAGCGAACAAAGAAGAAAGACACCTCCACCATGGTAACACAAAAGGGAGTAGTGGCAAGCACATTGGCCAAACTCTTTTTGGGCAATATTGTCACCCGATGGAGGGTACGGATGGACTATAAGAAGTATCGGAAACGACTCTACTCAAGTTTTCCCAGATATGCAGTAACATTAGAAGTGGTCACTTTAGGAGATGCCTGAGCATGCTCCCCTTTCAATATTTTCTTTTTCTTTTTATTTTCATTTTTATTTTTAGGAGATATTTTATTTCTCTTCATTATCTTTAGTTGCCAGGTTTTCTTTATTTTCTTTTCCACAACAAGACTCACAACCACCATGATAAGGAAATTTACTGCCGACTACTCGCCACAGCAACCACAACAGAAACTAGCGATGCCCAGGCAACAACAATGGCTTCGGCAACTACTGATGCACATGCAAGTAAACCTGCATCGGCAAACATGGACCAAATCAAGGCAATGCTATTCACGCGGTACCAGCCACAAGCATTCAACCACTGGCCGTAAATTGAATCAAGAAAACGGCACGAAGAAAACTCATCACTCGAGGTGACGACCTCTCTGACTAACTCATTTCATTTAGTTTCTTCTAAATTTTGTTTCACTTTTACGTGCATTGAGGACAATGCTTCTCTCGAGTTTGGGGGGTGTTGGTTTCTAGTTAGTTTCATGTTTAGTTGCATTCATCTTTAGCAATCACATATAGGTTGCATATGTTACTTGCCATGCCTTTAATTTGATTTAATTGCTTAAGACTTGTTGAATATCCAATGATGAATTTTTGCCACTGCACTTAATTGAAAGAACCTTTAATTTTAGGGTTACATGAAAAGAACATAGAATTTTACTATGATGCTGAATATTTTTACACGGTTGTGGCTTGTTGATTGAAAGAAACTTAGTGAACTTAGGTTGCTTAAAATTAGGGTAAATTTAAAATTGAAAATTAAAAGTTAATTTCTTGCTAGAGGTGCCTGAAACTGGCTCTAGTAGTAAATGCACTTTCTTGCTAGAGGTGCTCGAAACTGGCTCTATTAGTTAATGCACATTAAAGAATCGCTAGAGGTGCCCGAAATTGGCTCTAGTCGACTAAAATAAAATGAGAAATTGCTTACTTTACTAGAGGTGCCCGAAATTGGCTCTAGTGAAAATTAAAATAAATGCCCAGATAATTAAATTGATAAAAGCCTACTATTCACATAGAATCTTGAAAATCAACTTGTACACACTACGCACACACATTGTCACGAGCACTATAGTTTGATTAGGGTAATTTTTGTGTTATCCGAAAAATTAAAAGGTGATCATACTTTGTGCCACGGTTCCGAGGTTTGAATTCAAGTTTGAAGCATGTCTTTGATGATTAAAGTCTTGGCAGGTAATTGTTAGTTTGCATTGCTTGAGGACAAGCAATAGTTCGAGTTTGGAGGCGTGATAAGTGTTCAAAAGTACTATTTTTATTACCCTTTTTACTCATATTATTGTTAGACTTAAGCTCATATTAGTTGCATAATTAGTTATTCATGCATTAATTCATGTTTCTTTCCACTGTTGAGCTTGATTACATAACTTGGTGATTTTTGTGGAAAAAGATGCTGCTTTGGTGTGTTTTTGTGTGTGTATGTGCAGGAACAACTTGCCAAAGCATGTTGGAGTAATTGCCAAGGCCATGGAAGAAAGAGGCGCCGAGCTAGTTGCCAGGGTAATGCATGAAGGAGACAAGGCCAGTTGCCATGGCAATTGTCGACAAGAGCAAAGGTGATATGGTAGTCGAAATTGATGACTATACAAGCCCAAGATGACGTGGAGCAAAGCCCAAACCCAAAGGAATTTGATTTCCACGCAGAGATTAAAGAAGAATTAAGTTCCAAGAAGATAGGAGAAGTTCTAGTAGGAATACAATTATAATAAAGAATTATATTCTTTAAAGATAATTTAATTCCAACTTAAACTCCTCCTCAAAGAAGGACTTTGGCCTAGCCTAATAAATAAGAAGGAGATTTCGACAATTCCATAGAGAGCAAGAGGAGAGGATTTTTGACAACTCCAAAGGGCAAGAAGGAAGAGATTCGACAAGATAACAAGGAGGGAGAGAGTTCGATTTCTTCTTCTTCTTTGCTTCCATTAGATTCGTGGTTTGGGGATTATTCTTTGTATATCTTTTGAACCCAACCATGAACTAACTTGACTGGTTGGGGTTATTGTGTTTTGTTGTTGTGAGAAACAATTGGATTTTGTTTAGGTAATAAGAGTTTGCACTTTTCTATTCAAGGTTTACTCATTCTTGGCTTTTATTTTTGTTTGCGAGTGAATTGGGAGAGGATCTCGTAACTTCATCTATTTATCTAATATCGGGAGAGTTAGATTTAAGAAACGAATGAGTATGGTCTTTATTCAATCTATTGATGGTGAAGATTAATCCGGCTTAAGAATAAGTTAAGGATTTCAACGGCTAAGAGGAGCGCAAGATTGGTTGTTGTTCACCCTTGATTCACGCAGGGATGTATTATCAAGGCATGCACAAGTAGCTAGAGTTTCGACTTAGGGATAAGAAGAAACCATTGAAGAACACTCCACCGAACCTTGAAGTTGCTGCCCAGACGCCCAAGTAGTTGCCCATGCAACCATCGATTAGTTGCCAAGGCAACCCCACTGTGCAAGTTGCCACGGCAACTGAGTTTCCCTTGCACTCTTTTACCAAGATGATCCAATCGGCTATCACACTTCAACTCACGATAACCTGGCCTATTCTCTCTTTTTATTTCATCTATTCTTTTAGTTTATTGCTTTTACTTTTCTCGTTAATTAAAACCTCTATTATCAATTGTGTTTTTATTTTCACAAAGGCAGATAACTTAAGCAAAGTGGCCCAAACCAATCCCTGTGGAGACGATACTCGATACTCATATCACTTTATTACTTGCGACGTGTATACTTGCACATTTGCGTAGCACTTATTACGCGCAACACTCCACGTCATCTTGGGCTTGTCTAGTCATCAATTTCGACTACCATATCACCTTGTTCTTTGTCGACAATTGCCCTGGCAACTGGCTCGGCGTCTCCTTCATGTATTGCCCTGGCAACTAGCTCGGCATCTCCTTCATGTATTGCTCTGGCAACTAGCTCTAGCCTTGCTTTGGCAAGTGATCCTGTACATACACACAAAACACACCAAAGCAGCATCTTTTCCCACAAAAACTACCAAGTTAAGTAATCAAGCTCAACGATGGAAGGAAACATGGATTAATGCATGAATGGCTAATTATGCAACTAATATGAGCCTAAGTCTAACAATAATATGAGTAAAAATGGTAAGAAAAATAGTACTTTTGAACACTTATCATTGTGCTTGAATGCTTTAGACTTCTTGACTTGTTGTTGTTGAAGTTTTGGAGACTTGATTTTATACCCCCTCATTGATTTATAACCGTTTGAGTAGTTGAGATCATCAATATAGCCGTTGGAGACTATTTTCCCACAATAAATGCAGTCTACCAACCCTCGGTATCGGTACGTGGGATGCCGTATTGGTACCTGTCAAAAGAGGAAAGAGCCGTTGTATAGAGGGGTGTATCGATACGCAGAAGGGCATATCGATACGAGAAGCTTATTTTACAAAGGCGTACCGGTATTGTCCGTACAATATCAATGCCATTTTTGCTCACTAGAATCTGATGAAAAAGTCCATGAAAAATTGTATCAGTACGCCTAAGGGCGTATCGGTACGATATAAATAATTTTCAAATTTATGGTTCCAATAAAACTGACAAGGTAACGGTCAAATAGTAAATGCAAAAGATTTTTCAAATCTAAAGACCCTGTAGGGTACGAATGATTGCGTACTGATACTCAAAGCATATTTGGTTCCCAGGTATGAATGGCATACCGATACGGCTGTGCGCATATTGATACCCAAAAGCTATTTTGTATAAAACGTTTTCCAGTAGCCAAAAATCATATCGATACGGCTAAGGGCGTATCGTTACTCTTGGACCAAAAACAATTATTTGAGTATAAGACACTTAGAAAATATTTGGGGTTTTAGTTTTTAAACTTAGAAATAATTTTGTATTCGAATCCTTGTCATATTGTGAGAAATTTTGAGTACTTAAAAATTTATTCAATTTTGCAAATAAGTCCTTGAAATTCTTTGATATATCAAAATCAAATTTGGTTTTACAATCTCCCCCTTTTTGATATAACAAAACCCAAATAAATTTTTATGACTTTTTGAAAATAACTCCCCCTTTCTTTAAGGATAAAAGATGTATCCTTTTAAAAATTTAAATTTATTTACTTCCCCATTTATGTTAGATCAAAATCAATAAGATAAACAAAACAATATACAAAGAATAAAGTGCTCCGAGCATAAAGGAAACAACATAGATATCATTAAAATTCAAAAGCATAATTCAAAGAAACATTAAAATCCAACCTAATTCCTAAAAGCATAAACCAAAACAAATAAACCAAAGCATAAGAGTCCATAAAACAAAATAACATAGGTGCATAAAACTAATCATAATATGATATGATATGAGATGCAAGATGCCTAAGGAGCATCTTCATCATCTTTGTCCTCATCTTCACCCTCTTCATCATCTTCCATGGCATCATGTCCGAGAGAATGTCCACGCCACTCGCCATGAAAAGCGGTGGGTGTTGGATCCATCGAAGCTTGAATGGATTCAATGGAAGTAACTCTAGCCTCTAAGGATGTCATGCGATTGTCAAGAGTTTGTGGGAGAAGGCTCCTACAATAGAGATGTATCGAAAGGCATCTTAGCATGCGATGTTCCACGGTGGCTTGAACCGAGACAAGTAGTTCATATGGGGGAATTGCACGAAGCTGAGGCATCAACGATTAATCAAATTAACCTTGCCCAGGATCGTTCGAGTAGAGCGATGAGGGCGTCGCTAAGTCTACTGGGGGAGAATGTCACCGAACAAACTTTTGGGTCTAAGGCATTGGCGCAAGCATCAACCAAAGAGGTTGTGCGCGGTGTAACGGGCTTGTCAAGACCGTCAGACTTGGCCCGACACTTGGAGAATGCTAGAAAGCCTGCAAGACGACAAGACTTAGCCAAATCCATAGAAGATTTAGGAGGGTAATTTGGTCAAAGCATTATCCATTTATTTGAAATATGTTATTTAGATAATGTTTGTGATAATTAGAGATTTTGAAAAGAGATAGAGTTAATCTCGACCGTCGATGTAATTTAAATTGAGCTGTTGGATGTAGGGGGCTTCAACTATAAATAGAGGCCTACCCCCACCTCATTGTATCACATCATTCATTCATTTATTCATCCATCACTTTGAGTAATACAAGAAGTATTTACTCTAAACTCTTTGAGTGTTCTTGAATGTTCTTCATTGTTCTTGTTGCCAATCTCTTTCTGTTGTTCTTTTATTAGCTTCTGCTTAGAATGATCTTACGTTTGATGGTTTCGGAAAGTGTTTGATCTCTCGAAGCGAGAATCCATATTGACTTAGGTGTTTGTTAGGAGAACTTCGCCTAAGGCCGCTAGCAGTAGTCTAGCCCTGTGACAAGGGATTTAGGCTTACTTAGTCGCATCAGCACCTAAAAGTTGACTAAGGCTGCACGTTCCAGGTAGCAAAAGTCTATTGACGTGACAAGTGTTTATCAAAAGAAGGCGGAGGAGGAGAGACCGGAGCTTGAACAAGTGGAGAAACTTCTACCGGGTCAGGTTGAACAGCACGAGAAAGATTCCTAACTCTAATCCATTGACCATTGTAAATAGTGAATTTAGCTGTAACTCCCCCTTACCTGTCTGGTAGAGAACCGAGTCGGAAAGTGTTATCAGAAACTTATTCAGAGATCGGAAGACAGAATTGAAGTTTGGAACTTGTTCAAAATATTTTATTAGTCATTTACAAGAATTACCAAACCTGTTTTTACTAGTCCTATTAGAATCAGAGTCAATTTTAACCATTTTCAAACTTAGGGACTAAATCATAAACTTTACAATTTAGCGACACTAATCTGAATTCTTTGTTACCAACTTGTAATTAGACTCACCAATTATTAATATGTGAAGTTTCATTACTAACGAGCATCGTTATCCTGATTAATTAGACCGTATAGTTATTAGCGACCAAATTGCAAACTGCCTAAAACTTCTCTTTATTCTTTATAACATAATTAACTAACACCGTATCGATACTCTAAGGACTATTTCGATACGCTAAACCTAATTTCAGATTTCCAGATTTGAAGGATGTCAAACCGTACCGATACAGCTAATCCAGTATCGATACGCGTTGACCGCATTGACCCCGTACCGATACGTTCTATGATCGTATCAATACCTTTTTCCCATACAGATTCCAGTGACCAAATTTTGTACCAATATGCCCAAACCGTATCGATACGCCTTGTTTGACTAGGATTGACCATACCAATTATGCAAGAGCCGTATCTATATACCATTACCCGTATCGATACCCCTTGACCTATAATGACAGATTTTTACTGGTTTTTATTCGAATTAATCTAGCAATTGTTATCCAAATTTTACCAAACTTTACCATCAATCATAAAAGCAATATTTATAATTTTGTTCCAAATTTTAGGACGTATCGAATCTATTTACTAAAATTTTAGCAACTAGCACGTTTAAGCTCATTTTAACTAGGTTACCAACCCCAAAACATACCATTTTACACATACATCACTTAGGCTATTTTAGGCTTATAAAAACATATCAAAATAGGTCATTTCAACATGTTTAGACCTTATGCCACCTTACTAGAAGTTCGAAAACGATAGTAAACATACATATAACTTGCGGAAGTGACTTGCAATCGGGAGATTACACGATCGAGCTCGGGAGATGTCAAGATCCTGAAAAATGCATGAGGCACACACATGTTAGGCTTATATAGCCTAGTAAGGTAGTCATAACAAGCCAAACAGAATAACATGGCATGCATGTCAATCTATTATCAAGAATAGCATGGTAACACAATTAGGCATCTGATGCAAAGTCCATTTTTGGGAGGAGGTTTTGACGTTATTTGGAAAACTTAAGAAAACAAGCAGTCGCCACCAATATTTTTTAAAAAGTGTGATTAGATCACTTTTAAAACAAGGTTTATTTTAATAAAATTTTTATTTATTAAAACAACAATTTTGGTCCACGAAAAACAAGAGAAATCTTTATCGTCTTCTTTTTCTGACTCTTCAACAACATCTTTCCTTTGTGCCGCATGTCTATCTTTTTCTATTGGCGGGTTTTATTCTCCTTGCGCTCGAATAGATAAGCGGGTTCTATTCTCCTCATGCTTGAATAGATAAGTAGGTTTCATTCTCCGAATGCCCGAACGGATAGGCAGGTTCTATTCTCCTCGTGCTCGAATAGACAAGGAAGTTCCATTCTCCAAATGCCTGAAAGGATAGACGGTTCTATTCTTCTCGTTCTCGAATAGATAAACATGTTCCATTCTCTGAATGCCCGAACGGATAGGCAAGTTTTATTCTCCTCGTGCTTGAATAAATAAGCGGGTTCTATTCTCCTCATGCTTGAATAGATAAGCAGGTTCCATTCTTCGAATGCCCGAATGGATAGACATGTTCTATTCTTCTTGTGCTTGAATAGATAAACAGGTTCCATTCTTTAAATTCCCGAATGGATAGGCGAGTTCTATTCTCCTCGTGCTCGAATAGATAAGAAGGTTTCATTCTCCAAATGCCAGAATGGATAGGTGAGTTCTATTCTCATTATGCTCTAATAGATAAGCAAGTTCTATCATCTCCATGCTCGGATAGATAAGCAGACTAAAAAAAGGGTTCCACATCCTCATGCTCGGATAGATAAGCAGGTTATATTCTCCTTATGCTCGAATAGATAATCAAATTCCATTCTCTAAATGCCCGAACGGATAGGCGGGTTCCTTTGTAGAAAAAAACTTTCACACCTGTAAAAAATTTGACGTATGATGCAGTTATGATGATCATGCCCCTAAGGATGTCTAAAACATGAATGCATGTCTCTTTTGCTTTTTATAATCCTTTTATCAGAATTAGTTATCTCAAACATTTTCTCAACTCTGGCAACAGATGGTAAGTGTCTAGTCTCGCTCATCCCATCAGAAGAAACAATATGACTTCTTTTTATTTCTCTACATGGAATGACTTTGCACCATGTTATTTGGATCACAACAAGAAGAAAAGTTAGCAACAACACATCTTTCAATCCTAGTTGGCTTCACCAATTTATTATTGTTAAAATTCCATCGACCATTCCTTGGAAAGAAATCTTCACCATTGCCTACTCTTAACCTCAATGGCTGTAGGACACGTCATTTGATTTAGGTGAAATTGGAGTTCACCAAAACATCACCATGTTGTACCATAGGTTTAATTCCATAGCTATATTCATCTTTTCCTGTGAATTCTGCCTTGATTTTTCAACCAGTGAAGCTCTTTGCGAAGTGTATAACGTTGTTAGGACACCTAAGAGCGAAACTCCATGGGGATATATAGGGGATGCTTTGGCTTGCCATTATTAATGCATGGGAAATCATCTGAATTTTGTAACTGTATGCTATGATGACTGACAAAATAATCATAGATAGTCATCTTCATCGTCTCTGCTTCACCATTCTCATTCTTAGTACTTCTTTGCTTCACTAAGAACATTTATGATCTTTTGCACATTTTCCTGCTCAATCCAGTTATCTTGTACTCATGATTGGAAGGAATAACATTATCCTCATATTCTTCAACACTCTTTTAGCCTTTGTCAAGTTATCATTGTATTTGAAACATTAATGTTCAGTGACAAACCTCCTTGAATCCTACTGTTCTCCCGATGGATTATGATATCATCAATATTCAATGACGTGCCTTTCTTGAGTGGTCTTGAACGAAAGCATCCCATATCCTTAGTTATTTCCTCCAATGTCTGTAAAATTGTTCTCATAATTGTAGACAACAAACTATCTCATTATTGTAGAAAACAAACTATATCGTGTAAGCATCTCTATTTTGCAACATGCTGCCTTAGGGTAATGTCAAACATCTCTCAAGGGTTCTCTAATTCATGCCTCCGTAGAGATCTTCGAATGGAAATCTTTGTAGCAAAACCTATTTCCATCTTTAATCTCTTCATATATTTGCTGCTCTTTATACCCTAAGCTCTAAACTTAACCACAGAATACCTCATTGTTCCAATACCCTTTTAAAACAAATTTCAAAGTAATGCCCAAAAATCTTTTGTATATTTTAAGTGATGTCAAATTTATTAATTCTCATTTCAATACAAGCGCTTGTACAAAAAGGGAGATGGTATAAGCAAAGAAAGGAGGGCTAAGAAACAAAACTTTATCAATATTGTGGCAAACATAAAAGAAGTTACAAATATTCAAACATTAATGACCAAAACTCCTCTTGTCAAAACGCCATGAGATATCCTAAATGTTACCCATGCTGAGTAGACTTTGACAATGGTGAGAATGCGAGAAAGTTCATAACTCATCTATGTTATGTTCTCGAGAGAATTTCCCTGATTATTAACTACCTAAGCTACCCTTTGTGGGTTTTCAACTTAGGTCATCCTTTGGTTTCAAAATGCCCTTTGCGGGTTTTCATTTTGAACCCTCTTTTCTTTTTTTCTTTTTTTTTCTTTTTTTTGTTTTTTTCCTTTTTCTCTTCTTTTTTAGACATAATACTTTTTGACTGAATCTGAATTTATAGGACTCTAAAGTTCATCTCCATCTATTTCAGCCAAAATTAATGCCATACCTGAGAAAACCTTTGTTACAATGTAAGGTCCATCCCAATTTAGTGCCCATTTTCCTCAGGAATTGCTTTGGATTGATAACTTCTTTTTTAGTACCAAATCACCTTCTTTAAATTCTCTCGGGCTAACATTTTTCTTGTGAACCCTTGTCATCATTCTTTGATAGATCTGCCCATGACACAATGCCTTCAATCTTTTCTCTTCAATTAAATTCAGCTGGTCATAACTTGCTTGAACCCATTTTGCTTCTTCCAACTTCGCTTCCATTAAAACACGGACTGTTGGCATTTCAAACTCAATTTGTAGTACTACTTTCATTCTATATACCAATGAGAAGGGTGTTGCCCCAGTAGAAGTTCTTACTACGGTTCGATAGGCATATAAGGCAAAAGGTAGCTTCTCATGCCAGTCCTTATAAGTATCAACCATTTTTGCAACTATCTTCTTAATGTTTTTATTCGCAGCCTCCACTGCTCCGTTCATCTTTAGGCGATATACCACAAAATTATGATGTTTGACATTGAACCGCTCACAGACTCCACTTATCATCCTATTACTCAGATTGGAAGCATTATCGGTAATGATGCTTTCTGGTAGGCCATACCGACAAATAATTTCCTTCTTTAAGAATTTGCAAACCGTAGACTTAGTGACGTTTGCATACGAAGCTGCTTCTACCCACTTTGTGAAGTAGTCTATGGCTACCAAGATAAAATGATGCTCGTTTGACGCCTTGGGTAAATCTGACCAATGACATCGATGCCCTATATGGAGAAAGGCCAAGGTGCTGTCATAACATGAAGTGATTGTGGAGGTGTATGAACCTTATCAGCATAAATCTGTCACTTGTGGTTTTTGCGAGAGTAACTAATGCAATCACCCTCCATGGTTGACCAATAGTACCCAAAGCGCATGATTCTTCTAGCCATGGTGAAGCCATTGGGATGGGTTTCGCAAACTCCTTCATGAACTTCTTCCATAATTAATTGAGCTTCTTTTACAAACACACATCTTAGGTGCACTTGATCTCGACTTCTTTTGTATAAAATTTCTCCATCAAGGACATACCCTGATGCCATTTTCATGATCATTTTCTTTTCATTCTCTATAGCTTGTGGTGGGTATTGAGGAGACTTTACATATTGCAAGATGTCATGGTACCATGGCAATCCATCTATTTCTTTTTCCACATCATAACAATAGGCTGGGGAGTCTAGCATATGTAGCATGATGGGTATCATCTTATAATCTTCACTTGCTTTAAACATGGCCGCTAAAGTAGCTAAAGCATCAGCCATTTGGTTATCTTCTCTGGAGAGATATTTGAAAGTGATTTCATCAAATTCTTTGATCAACTCAAGGACCAACTTGTGGTATTCTACCAAGTTTGCATCTTTTGTCTCCCATTCACCATGTATCTGATAAATGACCAATACAGAGTCCCCCAAAACTCTTAAAGTATGGACTTTTCTTTGTATAGCCTCTCTTAGAACCATTATACCCGACTCGTATTCTGCCACGTTATTAGTGTAGAAGAATCTTAATCTACTGGTAAAAGGGTAATAGTCTTATTTTGGCAAAACCAAAACTGCCCCTATACCTCGTTCTAATGCATATATCGCACCATCGAAGTTCATAACCCAAGATTCTGTTGCAGCCTCATCATCTTCTATGATACACATCAAATCTTCATCAGGGAAATTAAAATTCAATGCTTCATAATCATCACAAGTACGATTTGCCAAAAAGTCAGCTATGGCACTTCCCTTTATTGCTTTTTGTCTTACATACTGATATCAAACTCTGATAGTAACATCTGCCAACGTGCTAATCTTCCCGATAAGGCTGGAGCTTCCATCATGAACTTTAAAGGATCCAATTTTGATATTAACCATGTAGTTTGATATAATATATATTGCTTTTCTATTGAAGAATATCTGGTTTCACAATCAGTGAACTTCTTGCTCAAGTAATATATCGTCATTTCTTTTCTCCCAGTATCGTCATATTGCCCTAATATGCATCCCATTGAATTTTCATGCACCGTTAAATAGAGGATTAAAGGCCTCCTCGAAATAGGTGGTACTAATATTGAAGGGTTGGTGAACTGCTCTTTGATCTTTTCTAAAGCCACCTGGCATTCTTCATTCTATGTGCCTGGGTTATTCTTTTTGAGTTGTCTGAAAATTAGATTACACTTATTAGTTAACAGGGAGATAAAATGGGCGATGTAGTTTAACCTCCCCAAGAAACCCCGAACCTCCTTTCTTGTTTGAGGTGGTAGGAGCTTTTGTATGGCCTTAATTTTGTCTGGATCAATCTCAATTCCTCTCCTGCTCATCACAAAGCCCAATAATTTTCCTGATGTGACCCCAAATGTGCGTTTGTTTGGGTTAAGCTTTAGCTAGAACCTCCTCAGTCTTTGAAAGAGTTTATTTAAATTCACCAAATGCTCCTCTTCAGATCGGGATTTGGTGATCATATCATCTATGTAGACTTTTATTTCCCGATGCATAATATCATGGAAAATAGTGACCATGAATCTTTGGTAAGTTGCCCCCGCATTCTTTAGACCAAAGGGCATTACTTTATAACAAAAGGTTCCCCAAACTGTTATGAAGGTGGTTTTTTTCATATCTTATGGGTACATTTTAATCTAGTTATACCTAGAAAACCCATCCATGAAAGAGAAAAAGGCATGTCCAGCTGTGTTATCCACTAAAGTGTCTATGTGTGGTAACGGGAAATTGTCTTTGGGGCTTGCTCTATTAAGATCCCTATAGTCAATGCACATGCGTACTTTTCCATCATTCTTGGGAATTAGGACAATGTTGGCCACCCATTCTAGATACTTAGCTACCTCTAAAAATCCTTCATCAAACTGTTTATTTACCTCATCCCTGATTTTTAGGAGCATATATGCTTTCATCCTCCTAAGCTTCTGCTTTACAGGCTCACATCCTAATTTTATTGGAAGCCGATGTACTACGATGTCAGTGTCGAGACCCGGCATGTCTTGATATGACCAAACGAAGATATCCTTGAATTCTTTTAGGAGCTCAATCAGGATTTTTCAAGTATGGGCTGTAATAGTGGTGCCAATCTTCACCTCTCGTTTCTCTTCTTTAGTACCGAGATTCAGTATTTCTAACTCTTCCTTGTACGGGAGAATCTATTTTTCCTCTCCTTCTACCATCTTGAGCATTTCTCTGGCAAGTCATATTATTCTTCATTATCAACATCATCAACTTCTTCTAAGCATAAAGGTAATTCAAAGTTAACTTCAGCGTCAGACTGAGAGTCATTTAAGTCATTGATATCTGAAGACCTGCAAAGAAAAGGGACAGAGATATATACTGAGAAAAATGGATGAATGGAAAAAATGTTTTAGTTTTATCTTTAAGTTTTATTTATGGGAAGAGCTTGCCACACAAGATTTGTTGGAAGAAAGAGAATGCATCTTTATTGAAATTCAAATTATAAAGTTTGACATAGACCCTTTACATAAGATCCCTAATTGCCTCCGGATGTAAAGGCAAAAGGGTGGATTTTGAGAATTACTCTGAAACTATCTTAAAGACTACATGAATTTCTTTAGCAGTCCAGTTGTCAAGTTTAGAGCAATGGCTAATCTTGGAAAAGTATTTGTTCTCTTCTTTCTCGTCTGTTACAGCGTTGATGCTCAGCTTCTCAAGCGCTTCACACAAATCATTCTTTCCTTTCTCTTCCTCATTACCTGGGGCACTTGGATCTAGCAGTCCCCCGAATATGAAGTTATGGCTCAAGGATGTCTTTGGTTCCCACTCAATTTCTTCTTTCTTGGCGTTTCCTTATTTCTGCCCTTCTTTGCCAATTGTTGGGCTTGAAACCCAAGCCAAACCTATCATTCTGTGCTGGGTTTACCATGGGTACAACCTCCCTTGGTGTCTATTTCCAAATCGTTTTCCAATTTCAACTCCATTTCCTAGAGTTTGTTTAACTTGCATCTTTGCGCAGCTGGATAATTATGGTTCAGACTTCTTACTTTCTTCAGTGACAAAGTTCGCATTGACTAGATCTAGTGTCCTAAAGTGACACTTGAGCGCACCTTCATCAATCTCGGTAAAGGGTGCATCAGTAGTTACTGATACAATGATTTCTTCCTCTGCACCTACAGTTATCAATTGGCCATCCATCACAAATTTCAACATCTAATGTAAGGTACAAGGGACTGCTCCTGCTGTATGAATCCATGGGTGCCCAAGCAAGCAACTATAACTGGGCCTAATGTCCATGACCATAAACTTAACATCAAAGGTTGATAGTCCGATTTGCAAAGGCAGTTCAATTTTACCCAACACATCTTTTTGAGTTTCGTCGAACGCTCTTACTGTATTTTGATAGGCTCTTGTATGAGAGCTATCTATGGGAAGCTTCTTTAGTGTTGCTAATGGCATAACATTCAGGGCTGACCCGTTATCAATAAGGACGCCCAGTAGCATATATCCTTTGCATCCTGTGGTGATGTCTAGAGCTTTGCACGACCCCCTTCATTCTCTAGGTATTTCTTCATCATTAAACGAAATAAAGTTGTTGATAGCAATGTTATCGACTAACATATCCATCTTGCCATTTGTGATCTCTTTCGATACGAACGTTCAGTTCAAGATCTTCAATAAGGCCTCACAGTGGCCCTCAGAACTTAATAGCGGAGATAACATAGAGATTCGAGCTAGGAGCGTATGGAGTTGATCTACTACACTGTACTCGCTGTGTTTTAGAATCTTCAAAAATTCTTGAGCCTCTGACTCCTTCACTGGCTTGTGGTATACTATTGGCTGGGAATAGAGCCTTCCACTCCTCGTAAAATGGCTCACTTCATTGACTAGTTCTTCTTTTGTTTTCTCTTCAACGAGTGATCCTTTCGGGGCTGCCACTACACAAGTGTATTTCCAAGGGTTCTGCTTGCTATCCTTGTATGGAAACGGGGTTGGTGTCTTAATTATAAGTCATGAGATTACACCCCTTGCGGGCTCACTAACTCTTGCTTTAGCCTTAATAACTAAATGCTTCATTCTGGAATAATCTCTTATAGAGGATGACTCATCTGATATGCAAATTTCCAACATGCACTCCTTGTTTTCTTTCTCAAGAAACTCTAGTTCTTTTTCATCCATCTTGTCTTGGACCATCTACTTGAACTCTAAGCAATGTTTGATCTCATGTCCTCTCTCATTGTGATATTCAAAACACAATCCATCTTCAATTTCCAGATCCTGGGCTTCTCCTTCTAGCATCCCAGCTGCTACCATTTGAGCCCGTACCCACCTCTTGGGTGCTCTGAACACAGCAACATGTTTCTTAACCTGTTGTTTTCCTCCTCCATGATTGCATTAAATCTTTCTTTCTGGTGATTTAGCAGAGGGTTTCCCTTATCTTCCGACGTATCAAATGACAACATTTCAGACTTTCTTAAATCATCTGCCGCTCTCTTGAACGTGGTGCAATTCTCAATGGTGTACCCCCTAACTCCTGCATGATATTCACATTGTACCTTCTTATCATACCATGCTAGATATGGTGGTAAGAAAGGAGGGACATGTCTTGGAAGCAGCATTTGGGATTTAACCAATTCGGCAAACAATTCGGCATACGTTATTGGAATTGGAAGGAAATATGGTTTTGAGTTCCCTTGATATCTTCGTTCTTCCTTCGGTGGGTTTGTAATTGCTGGAGATGCAGTCGAGACATTGGGCTTATTAAATACCACACCTTTTAAATAATTGGGATTATAAACATTTGTGGCATTGACTTCGCTTTCTTTCTTTTTTATAGGGTTTTGTTGTTTCTCCATTATCCAGCTTTCCATTTTTCATAGCTGCTATAATCAGCTCTCCATTCATTAACATGTCTGCAAAAGCTCTTAGTTGCATGATTGAGCATGTGGTCATAGAATGAACCTTTTAATGTCTCCACGGACATTGGGGTAACTTCATTATCTAGTAATGGTGGCTGAACTTGAATAGCTACATCCCTCCATCTTTGTGCATATTGGCAGAAACTCTCATGATGTTTTTGTTCCATCCCTTACAGGACCAGTCGGGTTGGAACCATGTCTAAGACATGCTTGCATTGCTCACTAAAAGGTCTAGCTAAATATTTCCACGATCTGATGTTAACCCGGCTTAGCTGTGTGTACCAACGTGCAGCTGACCCTACTAGAGTATATTGAAGCAATGAATGAGCAGCTTCTCAGTATCAAGATACATCGACATCTTTCTGCAATACATGGTTAGATGTGCTGACGGGCATGTAGTTCCATTGTACTTCTCAAAATCTAGAATTTTGAATTTCGGAGGTACTACCAAGTCTGTTACTAGGCTTAAGTCTTTGGCATCCACACCACCGTGAATGCTTCCTTCTTGGAAAGACTTAATCATTCCTTCTAATTTCTCATAACGATCTTCCCATTTCTTCTCAGTTTTAGCCTTATCGGCAATCTCATCCAGGTCGGGTACTTTATAGTTGTGAGTTCCTTCTATAGTAGCCTTAAACTCATTTCGGACAGAGGACACAGCAAAATGGGGAGTCAGCTTAGCCTTTGGTGTTGAAGCTTCTTTTTTGTATTCTAGGATGGGCGAAAATCATTCCCTAGAATCGGGGTAGAGCATTGGTTTCTTCTCCAACTTCTGCTGCATCTGGGTCCTTGAATCCCAACATTACCGCAATTGAGCTAACTGTCTTTTGGTGAACTAATTCCATTTGTTGTTTCAGGTCCGTGTCCAGCTTGTCTAACCTGTCTTGGGTGCTTTTGTGACTAGTTTCCAAGGCCACCACTCTATCTTCCATCGCACTGGCTTGGGATCGGGTACCGTACTTGTGAGTTGTTTTTGCTATTTTGAATTTCTGTCATGTTTTTTATTTAGTTAGATTCTTATTATGTCATGAATGCATGAGCAAATGTAAACACACAAATGCAAAGTAAAGCAACAAAACAAAAAAAAGATGCAGTGTAAATGCATGAATGCAAGCGAAGAGCCATCAATTCTATGAAATATCTGCTCAAGGAACAACTCTTTACTGAATATGAAAAGGTCCTTATTACACCAAATTTCTTTTTTCCTACAAATACTTTTCTGCATGAACTCCTAATTCTTTGATTTATTCGATAAGCCATATAAGTCTTACTCCAACCTCCCATGCTGGCTAACATCGTCACATGTCGAGCCACATCCTGAACTTGAGTCATAATGGTCCTGTTAAACTCATCCCGCTCTTGGAATCTTCTTGCATTATATCTAAGACAGGTGAACCAGTAATCATTTCCTCCATCAGCTATATCTTCAAGGACCAAGATCTTAGTTTTGTACTCCTGAATGATATTATCCATTTTTTCCACTTGCTCTCTCAGGGAGTCATTCTCATTTAGGCTGGCCTGGAGTTCTGTGTAAGTGTGACGGTTCTAAAATTCATGCAGCGAACGGTTCAAATCCTCTACCTTAGCCTGCAACTCAGCAACACAAGCCTGGCTTTGCTTCAGCTTCTCACTAGTCTTGTCATGTGTTGTATGTAACTCAAATAAACAGATCTTGTTGTCGTGGGCCTTTCTTTTCCATACAGCCACACTTTCTTTCTCTTTTTCGAGAACTCATTTGCCATTTCCATTTTTTGTTGCCGGCTGACCCTTTTTCTTTTCTTCAACAAGGGCTCGTCTATACTTCTCAATTTCTCATTTTCCATGTTCTTTCTCCTTTCCCACAGCATGCTCGATTTTCTATTTCTACTGTTGCAGAGTTTTTCTCAGATAAGCATTTCGAACAATAGTCTGAAACTTGAGGAAATCAACCCTTTGGACTTCAAACTTCCTTTCTAAGTCTTCATACAGTTCTATCACTCGCTTCGTCTCCCCTTTATACTTTTATACGTCAAGGCTTGAGTCAAACCTGTCCTGTTGATTTTGCTCTTGTAGGGCTTCTATTTCCAACTTGGCCCTTCTCAATTCTTCTCTTAGGATGTCAGGTTCTGTAGGAACTACCTTCAAGTGTTCCTCTAAAGACTTGGCTTGTCCAGGTGTAGGTGCCATGACTCTATCATTCACCTTATATGCCTCCAAATATCATAATCAGGGGTATACATACAATCTAAACTCTCATTGGAACTCAAATTTTGATGAGCCAAGACCAGTAGTGAATGGGATGAACTGCCGAGACCCAAACTAATGAGATACCAGCAAAAGAACGCATCAAATTGTTCCCTAAAGACCTAGCAGCATCATGAAGTTGAAATCCCCACACTTGTACAAATGCTTAGTATGACCCATCCAAGGAACCCTCCATCTGATGTCTTCGTCGCGACGGTCTTTGAAAATTTCAATCCACTTACTTTTCTTAGCAACTGGCTATTCTTTTGCTAGGAACTTACGGAGATGAGGGAAATTTGGAGAAAATACATTTGATAAGGATAATGTTGGGCATTTCCAGAAGTGACTAAGAGCCTAGGCTGCTAGAAGCGGAGCATATCCTCCAAAACGGACACCTTTAACTTTTCGACAAGCATTAAGGGAAATGAAGGTTTCAGCAAGTACAACTGGCACTGGGTTGACTCATCTCTTTAGCTGTTTAAGGAAATCAAGTAATGCCATATCAATGTTCCCTAGAACCTTTAGAAAAATGACTAAACCATAAATTGCAATGGCTAGAAGATCAACTCGCTTCTTTCTGTCGGGGTGAATTGAAATTGTATTTCTGATGCTTGACCAAGGAAAATTAAAGCTGCCTCCTCTCCTCCGTATCAACCCCTTGACCCAACCATCACTCATACCGGTGAAAGCTTGGAGCATTGAATGTGGGTTCTTGTTTTTAGGAGGTTTGGCATAGACCCAGTTCTTCTTCACCTTGCGTAAGTTGAACAGAGCCAAATATTCTTCAAATGTGGGCATCATATCCTCACCATTGAAAGTGAAACAACAATACCTGGGATTCCAGAACTGAACCAGAGCTTTGAGAAACGGCTCGTCTACCTTCACATAAAAGAGATATACTATATCACCGTAGACTTCATGGAACAACTGCTTAGTCTCGTAATCACAATGCTCCCAAATTTCCCGCAGCTCTTGCATGTTATTCTGTTTGATACTGATGTAGGATATTCAGAAGTCTCTGTCTCATGACCGGCTGCTAGACTGTCCCTAAATGTTCATTGGTTAACCTTAGACCAATGTCTCACTTTTGCATGCTCATCTTCACTTTTCAAGATCCTCTCATCCATAACGAGAGCTTTTCAAAGTTGAGCAAATAATTTTGAGAATCAACCCCTTCTGATATTGAATGATGTTGCATGAATGAATATGCAAAACAGCAAAACAAGAAGGAAAATGATTAGAATTAAAAAAACAAAAATAGACCAAAATAATTTCACGAACAATTCTGGGCAGCACATTCCAACACTCTAGGACATGTCCCCTCGGATTATTCGCAACAATTTTGATCAAACTTAAAACCCTAGGTTTTCTGTATGCTCTATTGGGGTAGGCTCTAAATTCTCAAATAGTCTGGTTCTAAAAGGGTACCCAAGCTATCTTTGTTGTCCCCTACTAAGGGTAGCAAGGTCCCTGGTTCTCACCCATTATAGGCTTCAAATGAACCAAGTTCAACTCAGGAGGACTCACTTCCTATGTCTTCTCAAAGGATCAGTATCCTTACGAAGACATGAGGCATATGAGTCCCGAAGGTACTTGCTAGGATCATACAGAGAATTAATATTCTGACATGAGCAAAACATTTTCCCCTCACTTAACAATTGGGTGACGCTCGGGAGTAGAGGTCTTCGCAACAATTTTAAAATGCGTAAAATAGGGTTACATTCATTGAGCAGACGAATAGATTGAAACCTTTGTGAACTTGCAAATTCCTTTTCTAAAAGCATTTTTGAAAAAAAAATCGTGGCTTGACCCTCTTTTGTTTTAAAAACAAAATTTCCCCAGTGGAGTCGTCAAGCTGTCGCAACGTCCTTTTTGGGAGGAGGTTTTGACGTTATTTGGAAAACTTAAGAAAACATGGAGTCGCCACCAATCTTTTTTAAAAAAGTGTGGTTGGATCACTACTAAAACAAGGGTTATTTTAATAAAGCATTTATTTATTAAAACAACAATTTTGGTCCACGAAAATAAGAGAAAACAGGTTCGGGGGTCGATTACGTGTGGGGAAGGGTTAGCACCCCCACAACGCCAAAAAATTGGTACCTAATTGATTTCAAAAAGTATTTTCAAAACTGGAATTTACAAGTTTACATGATTTCGCTTTATTTGTCTGCTAAGTGAATGCAAATCTATTTTAACGGCCTTATTGCCCAAAAAATGAACTTTAATCACCGCCAACACTCCTGGCGCAAACCCGTCATTCCTGCTTGATAAGGCACCACATTAAATAAGTTTTCACTCTTTAAAACAAACCAAAGAAAATATTAAGTGTGTTATCATTTTTTAGAATTAACCTACTTGGTATTAAACCCTAAAGATATATTTACATTCATTTTTGCTATTATGGTTTAAATAAAATTAAGTGTGTTTTATTTAAATTGTGAGGAAATGTTTCTGCACACACGTCACTAATCTAAGTTTTCAAGTATCTATTCCTAAGGTTTAAAATGTAAACATATATATACATAGAAGCAAAGAAATAAATAAATTGCATAAATTAAATGACTAAAAATAAATTTAAAATAAAGAAAGGGATAATTTATCTTTTTTAAAAATATTTCGGCTAAGGGTCAAATTGAAAGAAAGAATGAAATTTGAGCGCTGATTTGAAAATAATTAAAAATTTAGTGTTGTAATTGTGAGGGGAAGGACGAAATTGAAAGAAAGATGAAATGTGAGGACCAATTTGAAGTCAATTAAAAATCTAATGCTCAATTTAAAAGAAAAATGGATGAAATTGAAAAGTTTCAAAATTAGGGTGCTTGCGGCGCGAAACCCGTGTGAGTTTTCGGGTTAACACGCGGACCTTGGGTTGGGTTTGCGGGTTAAAGAAAAGCCAAAATAAAACGAATTTTCATTTGTTTTCTAAACCGGTTGAAAGGCTCTTCATTTTCTGCTGAAAATGCTCTCTTCTTCTCTTCTACACCGTCTCGTTCACGGTGGCCGTAAGGCTTATCCAATGCACCGGCCGCCATTGATTGGCGTCGGCCGTCATTATCAGCCACAAAAACCTCATTATTTTCTTTTAAACTAATCTCTTTTTTAAAAAAAGACGATTTTAAAATTCAAAAACTAACCCTTTTTTGCTTTTAAATTCCAGATTTCGGTGACCCCCGAATCAAATTTTGGTCATCAGAACTTCACCGGAGCTGCCATGCACGGTGGAAAACGGAGTTAAAACTATCCCTTACTCTATTATAAAACTAAAAAAGAAAATGAAAAGAAGATTACCAGCAAAACTCTGTTTTTATTCCTCTGTAAATGCTTGATTACAACTCCTGAAATCCGAATGCTAACTGTTGTGTATTGTGTTGATTGGTGTGTGATTCATATGAAAAAATTCTCCTTTTTGTTACAAAGAATTACAGTGCTATTTATAGTACAAGAATTGCTTAAATCTTAAGCTCAAATCCCCGATTTCTTCCCCTCTGATTGCTTGATTTTTTCTATGGCACCAATTTGGGGATTCTGGTCTTCTGCTTCGGTTAACTTTGCCTCTGATTTGGCTCCAAATTTCATCTGGTTGCTTCGATTTTTTTGCTAGAGCTTTAAATTAGGGATTTTTACTTTGCTGATCATGCTTTATGTATTTAACTCCTTTTCTTTCCCTTTTTTATGTTAATGATCGAAAATGACCACAAATTTGTCGGTGGGAGCAAATCGAAGTGAAAGTGGCACTGGAGAAGACGAACCACTCAATGGAAGCTGTAAAGTCGAGCACGTGGTCACTACGCGCGTGGTAATCCGCGTGCCTTGCTTCTGATCAATCTGGGCCGTTTGATTGTCTCTCGATCTAACAGTCAGGAAGTGTGGCTCTTGGTATTCCGGGTGTAGGCCACGTGCAATCCCGTGCTGTTGGATCAGATCTCCATTGATCCAACGGTTCTTCATTATCTACACATGTAATAAAAGGGTCAAGGCCTTTAGGATTTAACAATAATCGGGCCGAGTAGGGCTTTGTGTAATGGACTCTTTTTTTAAAAGATGGACTCTATGTGTTTTTTTTTTGTAATGGACTCTTTTTTTAAAGATGGACTCTATGGACCAGACTCTTTTTTATTCAATGAATTTGAATAAAATAAACTCTATTTGTTTTCTAAAATAGCCTATTTATTTTAGTTTGACACAATGAACTCTGACCAACTAACCGTATACAAAGCAAAATGCAAACTAACTAGTTATAATGCTATACCATGCTACACATATGAATCATGCTATTAAACCAAAGACTATACTAAGATATTAATACAACAAAACAAGAATAAAAACCTAGTGAAAAATCAGTGACAATAGCATCATGTTTGGGATCATTTATCATGTTCTCACATAAACATAGCATAATTAAACACATATTAGTTCCCATGGACAATGTAAGAAATTGATACACAGATTCCCCTTTTCACCAACACATGTATCGAAAACTAGGTCGTAGCCTTGAGCCATAGCTCCGGATAACTACCTTATACAATCCATCCATATTTCCCCCCACATATAGGTCGTAGCCCCAGACCGTAGTCCACCCTTACTTATGTAATACCCCAACCCCAGGCTTGGAAGATAGTGATGTTCTAGGAGAAGACAATCTAACTTTACTAGTAAGTTAGTACTCGAAGAGAAGGACACAATGAGAGACCTATAGTGAACAAGCATAAAACACAATGTTTAAGCATCAAAGAAGTATCAAGTAAACCACATAAGATTCAAGGCATCTTTAAAACAACCTAGAGAACAATTATAGGACCATTCAAGCAAGGTAGACTATCTTAATCCAACAATGAACCGTTAAGAAATGTAGTTTAGGTTGAAATCTATAAACTAAATAAGGACTAAGTGAATTT
Source organism: Hibiscus mutabilis (assembly GCA_019671005.1). Lineage (NCBI taxonomy): Eukaryota > Viridiplantae > Streptophyta > Magnoliopsida > Malvales > Malvaceae > Hibiscus > Hibiscus mutabilis. Next base: position 75,390,622 of record CM033715.1, on the reverse strand, counting down.
TAATGTTCCTACATGACATGATTCCATTTAATAATTTGAACACATGAGCAAGATCATTTTTGAGCATTATCTTTGAATTATATACTTAGGACATTCGATCACATAACTCCATACTAAAATTATGATAAAAAAACCTTTAATATGTCATACAAGAAATAGAAACATTCCCAAGCATGAAACCACCATAACCACAGATTCATCCAAAGCTATTCTAACTCAAAACAACAATTTTAGGAAACAATAACCATACACAAGATATATATATAAGTTTTGTTAGTGCATAATTACATCCCACCATAGTAAATTTAAGGATTTTCAAGCTTAGAATACTAACTAGTGCCACCTTCTAGGAGTTTACATAACAAAACATAACATACATTTGCCGCCTCAAGTGACCTTGCTTTAAATCCACTACTTTAACTACAAACTAGCTTCACCTGAAAAGAAACATGGTGAGTAATTAGATTGTTGGCTTCAATCATAGATAACAACAATATAATACAAGGTCTCAATCTGCTTAGCCAAAGCTTATCTAGCATATATATACAGAATAGCCGAACCACGCATTCAATGAAAATGTACCATCAAGCAACTATTATGATTGAGCTGATTAATAATCAATCCATCATGGTAGACTGTATTGTTTAACATGGAAAGACTAGTTGAGTCATAGAAAATCTTATTCATACAAGCAATTTCAGGCAATAGAACTTGTGCCATTGAATCATATCCTCTATTCAATCAAATTTTGCCAGGAAATAGTAACTTATACCATTGATGTATGTAATCCATTAGAATAAGCTTTATCAGGCAATGGTAGTTGACACCATTGATACATCAATTCCATTTGTTTTAGCATAAACATGCAATAGTAATTAATACTATTGAATACATAACTTGTTTAATTATTTTTGGGCAATGGTAATCAATACCATTGAAGTATAAGATTTATTTGATCATTTATTTCCAGGCAATAGTATTATATACTATTGAAATAGCCATGAGAACTACTTAGTCATTCAGTCCTTATTCTTCCTAATTGATAGAGTACATAGCCAATTTATACTAAATTTTTCATTATTCATTTCCAAGGAATCAAGTCATAGTTCGACTAAAAGAGGAAGCACAAGTAATTGTTTCACTTACCTTGGCCACCATCATCTTACCAAACATTGGTTAGTCCAAGCAATATATAAGCAATTCATACCTTGCCTTATAGCTAAGCAATCTCAAAACATTCAATAAATTCACATTTATTTAAACATAAATGTACTCACAAGTATACTGAGCTAATTCTGATCTTGAATCACCACTCCTTTAAGCCTTTCATCCCCCTCATCGACTCTCTTCTTGTCTAATGTATCAATATTTAGTGAAGTATTAGAATCAATCCTTCATTTGATCATGTATGTCTAAACAAAACACCACATACACTTTTACATGTGTTCAAAACAATTCAAGATAACACATCCACATTGCTTGTTTTATTAGACTTAAATTGTAACTACATTTTCTTTTATTTCAATTCAAGGTGACCAAGAACTAGTTAAACAGGTAAAGAGTCCCTTAAACAGGATCAACAATTCGGGTCTGCTTCTAGCAATATCTTCATCTTTTATGCAATTAAACTGTTTTCTTACTAAGAACCTATACCAAATTTCTCATTAATTCAACCATCAAACACTAGAGTTGTTCAATTAACAATTTAACACTTCATTATTTCTTGTTTAAGAAGCTATTTTCCTATTAAACAGTCTGGTGTTGCTCTGTTCATTCCAGTGCAGTTTCCTGCTTGTTTAAACTTATCTAAATGGTTACTTACAACTTATTTTAACTTCCTCAATTCCAAGATAATTCTAGCATTCGACCAATTCCATTCTAAGCACCAAATCACAATTTAATCAATCTTTACCATGCTAATATTCCAAAACAGATTCATCAATGGGCAGTTTTCAATCGGACAGTTCTATAATGTCTAATTTAAATCAATTACTTGATCTAGCAAGTCTGTTCTTGAAATTACAACAAACAAATCACTTCAAGGTTCTAAACTTACACTATAACTAACCATGTCATCAGCTCATGTTTCAATCAATCTCACATTCATCTTTCCACAAATTTCTATCAAACCACGTTTTTAATTCACATAGTAAGTTCAATAGAGCAAGGACTGAATCTAATCATCAATTAGCATACCTAGTTTCAAGAACAAAGATGCAAACATGAAAGAACTTACATTTTTAAGCACAACAATTACTCAAAAACTCAAAATGCCCGATTCCAAAGCAATCTATGGGGATGTTCTTCTTTTTTCTCTCAATTCTCTTCTTCGGGTTTCATGGCTAATGAAATGGATGATGAGTTTATTTTTGTCTCAATTAGCTATAGATTAACTACAAATGGCGCACCCATAGCATGACACATCAATATGCTCCTTTTCATGCTAGGTATTAACATGCAATACTAAACTTTGAGCATATTCACTAAATAGTCACCTTGCTTTAGCAATTAAATTTCGAATTCTTACAAATTAGTCACACAAAGAATTATCAATTGGCCACATAAGTAATTTCCTTGTCAACCAATAATGGTCACTTTACTATTATAATTTAGTATGTTACAAATCCCTCCCCTTAAAGAAAATTTGTCCTCGAATTTACCTGAAGAGAAAAGTTGTGCATATTGTTCTCTTATGGTAGATTCAGGCTCCCAAGTAGCTTCTATTCTCCCATGATTCCTCCACAAAACTTTGACAAGGGAGATTGTTTTGTTTCGAAGCCTCATGTCATCACAATCAAGAATTTGAATTGGTTCTTCCTCGTAAGATAAATCTTGATTCAATTCAACTTCATCTGGCTCGAGGATGTGAGAAGGACCAGATCCATAACTATGCAGCATAGACACATGAAACACATTGTGTATTTTGTTGAATTCTTCTGGAAGAGCCAATTGATAAGCAACATGACCAATCTTTTCTATTATCTCAAAGGGTCCTATAAACCGAGGACTAAGTTTTCCTTTCTTACCAAATCTGAACACTTTCTTCTGTGGAGATACCTTGAGAAACACTCTATCTCCCACATCGTATTGAATATCCCATCTTTTATGATCAGCATAAGCTTTCTATCGATCGAAAGCTTCTTTTAATCGATTGCAAATAGTCCGTACTTGATCTTCTGTTTCTCAAAGTAATTGGGGTCCTAAAGCTTTATTCTCCCTCAACTCTGATCAGCACAAAGGGTCCTTACACTTTCTTCCATAAAGGGCTTCAAAAGGGGCCATTTGAATAGAAGATTGATAGCTATTGTTTTATGAGAATTCTACCAACGGTAAAGCTCTCTCCCAATTCTTCCCAAAATCGATTATACAAGCTCGTAACATATCTTTTAACACTTGTATAATTCTTTTAGATTGACCATCTGATTGAGGGTGAAAGGCTGTACTGAGGTCGATTTTAGTTCCAAGAGCTTTATGCAGAGATTTCCAAAATTTAGAAGTAAATCTAGAGTCCCGATCAGAAATTATTGACACAGGAATTCCATATAGCCTGATAACCTCTCTAATGTAGAGTTCAGCTAATTGATCCAGGCTCATGTTTAATCGAATGGGAAGAAAATGAGTTGACTTTGAGAATCTATCCACAATTACCCAAATTGCATCATTCTTCTTTGGCGAGGGAGGCAATCCACTAACAAAGTCCATTGTTATTTGCTCCCACTTCCATTGTGGAATTTCAATAGATTGAAGTAATCCCGAAGGAACTTGATGTTCTGCCTTCACTTTCTGACAAACTAGACATTTAGATATAAAGTCTGTTACCAGTAGAGACTCTTCAAATCTTTGTACATTTTCACTGATCTGGGATGTATTGAAAAGGAACTATTGTGAGCTTCCTGAAGGATTTCCCTTCTTAAGTTTGAATCATTAAGGATACATACCCTATTTTGAAAATAGAGTAATCCATCTTCCTTTAGAACAAAGTTTGATTCAGTACTTCCATCAAGCTTGAGCTTAATTCTTTGCAATTTGGAATCTGATTGTTGCAACGATCGAATTCTTGATATAATATCAGAGTTAATTTGAATTGAAGCCAAGGCCCCTTTCTTCCTACCAATTCGAAGGCAAGCATTGATGGAGGATAAGCCAAGGCCCCTTTCTTCCTACTAGTTAAATTAGGTAATGGGCTGCCTAGTTGATGAATTGGATGTGCAAATGTGATCAAATAGATTAAAATAGGTTCAACATGATTATGCCCTGTTTTAAGAAAATTGTTAGGTGAATTATGATTATCTAGACATGTATGGACATGAACATGAATGAAATTTTCATGATAGGACCTTGCTAAAATGAGTTAAGAAGCTAGAAATCCAACCTAGTGAAATCTGCCCATAATGCTCTATTATGGGCAGTGACTTTGAAAAATCACTATAAATTATGTATAATGAATTTAAGGCTGAAATTTTTATGGACAACACCTTAGTATGTCTAAATTCACTAGGAGAAAACAGAAATGAACTCTGGGTTGTATACTGAATTGTAGAGTAGAAACCTTAGGGACAGTGCAAACTGTCCAGTATAGCAAAATACCCTGTCTTTAAGTTAAAAACTGTATTAATTGGAAAAGAACTAAAATGCAAGCCTTATATGGTCATAAATACAATTTTGTTAGATTTCCAACGGTGTAAACCAATTGAAATTCGGACGTACGGAATGAAAGATATGCATGATTTAGTGACTGGAGTGCAAGCTGCCTGGCAGCAGCTGCATAGGCAAATGCACACTGTTTTGTGGCATTTTGCAAACTGTCTTGTAAACAGTTTTAGGGCTTGAAATATGCCTTGTTTTACATGAACTAGAATGTAGAAAAGTGTAGTTAAAAGTAATGGAAAATGTAAATGAGTATGCTGCCCAATATGCGAATGTTATATACTTGTAGCATTGCTTGATTTAATGACCTTGTCTTGAATTGAATGACTTTGTGAACTTGTCTTGATATGTGTTTGCTTGTAATGTGTTAGAAATAGGATTGAACTTGATGGAAGAGGAAATATTGGAACAATCTAAAGCCAAGAACAAAGGAGTGTGGATCCAAGACTAGCTAGCTTGGAGTATTGTGAGTGTAGTTACCTCTAGGGTTAGGACTATGTCCTAACCAATGTATTCTTGTTACATTCTTGACATGTTAAATGAATCTAATCATGAACTTGACCTAATAAGGGAAGGATGATTAAAGTAATACATGAAACTTGATCCTAGCCTTGAATACATTTTTATTTCGAATGTTTATGCATGATTAAGTGATAACATGAATGCTTGTATGTGCTATGATGCAATGTGAATGAATGATTAAAGACTTGCTTGAGACATGTTCTCATCTTGATGAAATGAAACATGAAACTACTTGACATATGAGCTATGGCTCAATGGCCTAAGGGCCTAACATGAAATGAACTTGCATGACATGAACTTGATCTTGAAACTCTTGAATAAATGGTAAATCGAACAACCTTGGTAGCTAGTTGGACTAGGTAGAAGGGCATGCCTTAGAGTCAAGAGCTCACTGTGTAAGGGTGTACTACGGTCCAGGGCTAAGGCTCCTATTTGGTGATAGACGGAGGGTACACATGTGGTCTTTGGCGACAGTATGAGGGTTTACCAGCACTACGGTGCATCTTATGGCGACAGTTGGTTGGAGACTCGATTACCTATACAAACTAATCACCAAGGGGGTTGTTTAATGAATAAAAATTGATGTAACAATCCTACATCATATGTTACTTGTCTAGAATGACATGAACTTGTATGTTACTTGACTTGAAAGCATGACTCCTTGATTTCTTGTTTTGCAAGCATGTGTGCTTGATTCATGAAGTATGAATTCTTGTTGTTTGTACCTTGTTGGTCGAATACTTTATATCCTTAGATAGGATAATCTTGATGTTTGAAATCCTAGCTAAGATCACTCTAATGCTTGAAAGCCTTGGCTAGGTCTATACTTGACTTTATTGACACATGGAACTTGAAATAACAAATGGTTAGACTAGTTACTACCTCACTAAGTACAATCTTGTACCTGTCACTCTTGTTTGATTCTTCCCAAATACATGTTAAAGGATTCAATTGTTGCTTGATCTTGAAGCTTGATTCCTTGAGCAAGAAGCAACTCACACAAGCATAGTTAAAGTATGAATCCATACTTGTTTTGTATATCTCCTACAATGGTGACACTAGATGTATATAGGTAGCTTGATCATGCATTTTAAAGCTTGTATATAATGTCTTGAAGGGCCTACTATGTGGTGAACCTATTGTTAAGTATGTAAAGAACTTAAACTTCATGAAATGGAATCTTGATGCTACGCAAATTGTGTAAATTGAATTGGAATGATCTAATGCTTGATCTAGTTTACCTTAATAGCATTCGAATACTTGTTTGTGTACATGTCTTGTTTGAATTGGATATGTGATGATCAAACCACAATGTTTGTCTTTCATTCGAATAGCCTAGTGTATGTTTAAGTGATTGCCGAATGGTGTGTGTGTGTGTATGCCTTGATGTATATGTTATGTATGCTTGTATAGGATGATTGTTGAACACATAGGGTTAGTATAAGGCTTGAATAAACTAGTTACATGCCTTGTGTATGCTTTTGGGTGTTATGGTTGAATGGTTAGGTATGAAAATAAGCTTGAATAGAACTAGGTACATGTAATTTGAATGTTCAAGAATCATGTTAGAAATTTAAGGATAAAATGTACATGTATAAAACTAGGAAACATTGAATTAAAATGAAACCAAGTTACCCCTAGGTAATTCGAATAGGATGGGTTATCAAAGATTTGAATGTGGTAATATGAATCATGTAAGTAATAACTTGTATTGTAAGCATGAAAGAAGATAGTTGGGTCTTATGTTCGAATGCCTTAGATGAGTAAGAATCAAACATGAGTTGCTTGTATGATAAGTAAGTATGTGATTGCTTGATTGATTCTTGTATTGTTCTTGTCTATTGCCATGTCTTGTAATGTCCTTGCTTGCTTGTTAAGTAACGCTCCTGAACCGGGTTACTACTAGCCCGGGTAGGGGGTGTTACAATCAGCCACTACGTTAGTCGTCCCTGGTGGTAATCTATGATTATATCATAGTCTTTAAGTAATTCGATCCAACTTCTTTGTCTAAGATTGAGCTCCTTTTGAGTAAGGAGGTATTTCAAAATTTTGTGATCGGTGAAAAGGTAACACTTTTCTCTATGCAGATAATGTCTCCAAAAGTTTAAGGCAAAGATTACGGCAGCAAGTTCCAAGTCATGGGTTGGGTAATTCAGTTCATGAGATTTTAGTTGTCAGGAAGTATATGCTACCACTTTGCCTTTTTACATTAAAACACATCCCAATCCCAAATGAGAAGCATCACTAAATACCGTAAATTCTTTCCATGATTTCGGTTGAGTTAACACTAGAGCTCGGGTAAGCACTTCTTTTCTGCTGTTCTTCAGACCATATGAATGGCACATCCTTACAAAGAAGTTTGGTTAGGGGAGTGGCCAAAATCGAAAATCCTTTAACAAACCGTCTGTAATATCTGGCTAAGCCAAGGAAGCTTCAGACTTCACCAATATTCCTTAGGGATCTCCATTCAATCACCGATTGAATCTTTTTCGGATTAACCTTAATTCTAGAGGCTGAGATTACATCTCCGAGAAAGGATACTTCGGGCAACCAGAATTCACATTTGTTGAATTTGGCATAGAGCTGGTTTTCTCTAAGGGTCTGTAACACAATTCTGAGATGCTTTGAATGTTTAGCTTCATCTTTCGAGTAGATAAAAATGTCGTCAATGAAGACCATGACAAAATTATCTAAATAGAGTTTTAAAACTCGGTTCATGAGATCCATAAACACGGTAGGGGCATTTGTTCACCCAAATGGCATCACTAGGAACTCGTAATGACCATATCAAGTTCTAAAAGCGGTCTTAGGTATGTCAGATACCTTAACCTTCATTTGATAGTACCCAGATCTAAGGTCGATCTTGGAGAATACCGAAGAACCCTTCAATTGATCAAACAAATCTTTAATTCTTGGAAGATGGTACTTATTCTTAATCGTAACTTGATTAAGTTATCGGTAATCTATACACAGTCTCATAGATCTGTCTTTCTTCTTGACAAAGAGTACCGGGGCTCCCTACGAAGATGAGCTTGGTCGAATGAATCCCTTGTCTTGCAATTCTTGCAACTGCTTCTAAAGTTCTTTTAATTTAACATGAGCCATTCTGTAAGGAGTAATTGATATAGGATGGGTTCCCGGTGGAATTTCGATTTTGAACTCCACTTCTCAAGTCGGTAGCAGTCCCGAAAGTTCCTCGGGAAAAACATCGAGGAATTCAAATACAATTAGAATTGAATTTATATCAGGCTCAGTTTTCACATATCCAAGTATATTAGATAAAAAGGCATTCATCTTTTTGAGCTTTTGATCAATTAAAGATATTGATTTCTTTCCCAAACCCTTTAAATACAGTTTCCTCTTTTGACAATTTACCCAAGCCTGGTGTTTTCCTAACCAGTCTAATCCCAAAATTAAATCAAATTCGAAAAAGGGTAGTACATACAGATCCACAAGGAAATGAATGTTTTGGATGTATAGGGAGAAATTTCTACAAACAAGATTTATGGTCATAACTCCCCTAAAGGATTTGAAACTACCAGCCCTTGATTAACAATTTAAGTATTCGGATTCAATTTCACATGTAAAGGGGAATAGATAAATGAATGGGTAGATCACAAATCAAATAAAGCATATATAGATTCATTATTTAACTCAACGGTACCTGCTATTATGTCAGACGCCCCTTCATCATCATGGTTCCGGATGTGATACACTCGAGCAGGGGCCCGAGACTCTTGATGAGCGGTTGAAGGGCTTGGTCTCGATTTCTCCCCGAGTTTCCTGAATATGTTTGTTTCGACCCCCTGCTCCTAGGAGATGGGAATTGATTCGAATTGGAAGCCTCTTTAGCCAAAGACTTCTCCAAGATTTGAGGACAATCACGAACATAATGATCTGGGCTTCCACACCGAAAACATGCATTTGAGTACCTTCTGCATTGACCGGAATGATAATTCTGACAAAAGTTACAATGTCGAGTCTGTGGATCTTTGCCAGAATTCCCCGAGCTATTGATAGAAATTGATGGTGCAGAGGATTTGATTACTCTTTGAGGCTTCGAGATGAAGTTACCCCTTGGAGAAGCAACATAGTTTGAGGAATCCCTTCCTTGATTTTTAGGTTTCTTGAAAGGCCATTGAGACTTACAATCATTCTGTGGCCTTTTGTCTTTCTTAGAAAAACTCCCCCTTCTTTTATCAGCTGCTTTCATCTTAGACTCGGTGGCAATCACTCGGTTCACCAAATCTTGAAAATCAGTTATTCCAAGAGCTGTAAACATCGGGCTCAGCTCATCACTCGGTCCTTCTATGAACATTCTGCATTTATCTTCCTCCTTCTTAATGTATTCAGACCCATACTTACAATATTTGCAAAAATCACTAACATATTGTTCTATGGGTCTACCACCTTGCTTCAGATGCAAGAAACGTCTTCTTTCTGCTAGATATTGTTCGTTCATATACTTCTTCCAAAATTCTTTTAAAAAGAATTCCCAACTGACAAAGTCTTCAGGGGCGGTGAGAATTGTAGTTTCCCACCAGTTCAAAGCTTTGTCAGCAAGTAAAGCCACCGCACACACTTCATTTTATGTTCATCATAACACTGAAGTTGTTTAGTTAAAATTCTAATAGTAGTTTCCAACCAGTATTCTGTAACTTTTGGATTCTCTTCATCAGATCTCGCGAACATATAAGCTCGATGTTGAGCCAATTTATCGATTGGGGCCCTAGATTGAATCCCTACGAGTTCAGGAGGGTCATTTCGCTTCACATTAGTAACCAGTTGATTGAACATCTCAGTCATGCTGAGAAGGCATTCTTTTTGGATTTGATTAACTTGTGGAGCTTCAGGCTGCGGTTCGGCAACCTTTTGAGGGTTTACTTGCTCCTGACCCAATCTTACACTCCCTCCTTCATTAGAGGAACCGACCAGGCTTTCTCTATCTCGACCCAGATGTGTCTCAGACATATGAAATTAGCATAAAAAGAAGATTCTATCAAACAAGGTCACATGCACAATTCAATTCAACTCCTAGGTGACACTTATATAACTGATGACATAACTGGTTTAGTCCGAGGATCGACTAAACCTTAGCTCTGATTACCAAATTGTAATACCCCAACCTAGGCCTAGAAGATAGTGATGTTCTAGGAGAAGACAATCTAACTTGACTAGCAAGTTAGTACTCAAAGAGAAAGACACAATGAGAGACCTATAGTGAACAAGCATAAAACACAATGTTTAAGCATCAATGAAGTATCAAGTAAACCATATAGGACCATTCAACCTATAGAACAATTATAGGACCATTCAAGCAAGGTAGACTATCTTTATCCAACAATGGACCGTTAAGATTGTAGTTTAGGTTTAAATCTATAAACTAAATAAGGACTAAGTGAATTTTTAAGGTTCCTATGTGACATGATTCCATTTAATCATTTGAACACATGAGCAAGATCATTTTTGAGCATTATCTTTGAATTATCTACTTAGGACATTCGATCACCTAACTCCACACTAAAATTATGTTCAAAAATCTAATATGTCATACAAGAAATAGAAACATTCCCAAGCATGAAACCATCATAACCACAAATTCATCCAAAGCTATTCTAACTCAAAACAACAATTTTAGGAAACAATAACCATACACAAGATATATATATATATATATATATAAGTTTTGTTAGTGCATAATTACATCCCACCATAGTAAATTTAAGGATTTTGAAGCTTAGAATACTAACTAGTGCCACCTTCTAGGAGTTTACATTACAAAACATAACATACATTTGCCGCCTCAAGTGACCTTGCTTTAAATCCACTACTTTAACTACAAACTAGCTTCACTTGAAAAGAAACATGGTGAGTAATTAGATTGTTGGCTTCAATTAGAGATAACAACAATATAATACAAGGTCTCAATCCGCTTAGCCAAAGCTTATCTAGCATATATATACAGAATAGCTGAACCACACATTCAATGAAAATGTACCATCAAGCAACTATTATGATTGAGCTGATTAATAATCAATCCATTATGTAGACTATATTGTTTAACATGGAAATACTAGTTGAGTCATAGAAGAGCTTAATCATACAAGTAATTTCAGGCAATGGAACTTGTGCCATTGAATCATATCCTCTATTCAATCAAATTTTTCCGGGCAATGGTAACTCATACTATTGATGTAAGCTTTATCAGGCAATGGTAGTCGACACCATTGATACATCTATTCCATTTGTTTTAGCATAAACAGGCAATAGTAATTAATACTATTGAATACATAACTTGTTTAATTGTTTTCGGGCAATGGTAATCAATACCATTGAAGCATAAGATTTATTTGATCATTTCTTTCCAGGCAATAGTATTATATACTATTGAAATAGCCATGAGAACTACTTAGTGTTGTCACTGATTTTTAGCCTGACATAAAAAACAAGGGAAGAGATTGCATCAAATATGGAAAAAGGGTAAACAAATCCCAAACCAATGCATATCGGGCCAAAGTCAAAGGGAAATCTGAATCATTCAAGTAAGGCAAGGAATCGAGCATAATCATAACAAATATTGAAAGACAAGGATTCCTCATTACGGACTTATGGCAACTTTGCGATAGGATCCAAGAATTTTCAGGCCAAGATATCTTTTTAAGTATTGACCGTCTTTCAATTACCTTTCCAACGCATCTTGAAACGCATCAATCGGACATCGGGAGCTCAAGATATGCTCATTTTACTGAAGACAACAAGTGCAGGAAATGGATCCGCGAATCGAATACGAAAATTAGGGGAAAATCATCCCAGGTCACAACAAATCGAATCAAAAAGGGAATGTCAAATCTGAATCAAGAAAATATGGAAGATCAACATGATTTTAGGCATTTGAATTATGATTTTTTGTAATTTTGGCAACCAAAAAGCCTATATAAACACCCCTCTTCCTTTGTAATGGATACCACACAATCGACATTCACTTGTAATTCACACACCACAAGCATCTGAAATTCACATAGAGATTCTCAAGTTTGTATTGGTGTTTTCAAGTTGAATACAAGAAGAAAAGCTTGGTTTTTAGGTATCTTGTTCTTACTCTTTTGTTCTTTATTTATTCCTTTTATTTTGAATTTAATTATAATTGGAGCGATTCTAACCTTTTTTAAAGTTTTAAAGAACCCTGATCTTCATTTTCAAATTTTTTACATGAACACATGATGAACTCTTTAAATATGGTGTTTGATATTTGTTTTAAAATAAAAGTGGGTGGATGGTATTTTTGGGCTTTGTACCCATTTCAAGCAAAAGTGGGTCATTTAAGGTTTTAATAAATTCTTTTCATTTTCGTTATTTTATTTAATTTTGTGAATTAGATTCATGTTACCCTTTTTATAAAAACTTTAACGCATTAAATATTTTTTGCTTGCTTGTTTAAAAAGTGGAACGTAATTAATGCGGTGTCCTACCAAAGGGAGGTAACGGGTTAGTGCCAGAAGTGTTGGCGGTGATTAAAGTTTACTATCTTGGCGGTAGAGCCGTTAAAATGGAATCAAATTTATAAATGGACAATAATTTAAATTTTACGTGAATTCGCAAAATCCGACTTTAAAACATTTTGTAATCGGCTAGGTACCAATTTTTTGGCACTGTGGGGTTGCTAACCCTTTGCCACGCGTAATCGACTCCCGAACCCGTTTTTGTGTTTTCGCATACCAAATTCGTTGTTTTAATAAAACAAAATGATTTTATTAAATGACTCATTTTTAGGTGATCCAATCACACCTCGAAAAAAGATTGGTGATGACTCCGTTGTTTTTTATTCTAAAACGTGGGCCCCAAAAAAAGGTTGCGACACTTAGTCATTCAGTCCTTATTCTTCCTAATTGATAGAGTACATAGCCAATTTATACTAAATTTGTCATTATTCATTTCCAAGGAATCAAGTCATAGTTCGACTAAAAGAGGAAGCACAAGTAATTGTTTCACTTACCTTGGCCACCATCATCTTACCAAACATTGGTTAGTCCAAGCAATATATAGGCAATTCAAACCTTGCCTTATAGCCAAGCAATCTCAATACATTCAATAAATTCACATTTATTTAAACATAAATATACCCACAAGTATACCGAGCTAATTCTGATCTTGAATCACCACTCTTTTAAGCCTTTCATCCCCCTCATCGACTCTCTTCTTGTTTAATGTATCAATATTTAGTGAAGTATTAGAATCAATCCTTCACTCTATCATGTATGTCTAAACGAAACACCATATACACTTTTACATGTGTTCAAAACAATTCAAGATAACACATCCACATTGCTTGTTATATTAGACTTAAATTGTAACTGCATTTTCTTTGATTTCAATTCAAGGTGACTAAGAACTAGTTAGACAGGTAAACAGTCCCTTAAATAGGATCAACAATTCGGGTCTGCTTCTAGCATTATCTTCCTCTTTTATGCAATTAAACTGTTTTCTTACTAAGCACCTATCCCAAATTTCTCATTAATTTAACCATCCAACACTAGAGTTGTTCAATTAACAATTTAACACTTCATTATTTCTTGTTTAAGAAGCTATTTTCCTATTAAACAGTCCAGTGTTGCTCTGTTCATTCCAGGGCAGTTTCCTGCTTGTTTAAACTTATCTGAATGGTTAAGTACAACTTATTTTAACAACTTCCTCAATTCCAAGATAATTCTAGCATTCGACCAATTTCATTCTAAGCACCAAATCACAATTTAATCAATCTTTATCATGCTAATATTCCAAAACTGATTCATCAATGGGCAGTTTTCAATCGGACAGTTCTATAATGTCTAATTCAAATCAATTACTTGATCTAGCAACTCTATTCTTGAAATTACAACAAAAAAATCACTTCAAGGTTCTAAGCTTACACTACAACTAACCATGTCATCAGCTCATGTTTCAATCAATCTCACATTCATCTTTCCACAAATTTCTATCAAGCTAAGTTCTTAATTCACATAGTAAGTTCAATAGAGCAAGGACCGAATCTAATCATCAATTAGCATACCTAGTTTCAAGAACAAATATGCAAACATGAAGGAACTTACATTTTTAAGCACAACAATTACTCAAAAACTCAAAATGCCCGATTCCAAAGCAATCTATAGAGATGTTCTTCCTTTTTCTCTCAATTCTCTTCTTCGGGTTTCATGGGAAATGAAATGGATGATGAGTTTATTTTTGTCTCAATTAGCTCTAGATTAACTACAAATGGCGCCCCCATAGCATGACACATCAATAAGCTCCTTTTCATTCTAGGTATTAACATGCAATACTAAACTTTGAACAGATTCACTAAATAGTCACCTTGCTTTAGCAATTAAATTTTGAATTCTTATCAAATTAGTCACACAAAGAATTATCAATTGACCACATAATTAATTTCCTTGTCAACCAATATTGGTCACTTTACTATTATAATTTAGGATGTTACAACTTATACGAGCTCAAATAACCCTATGGCATGCCAATTGTATCCAAAACTCACAAATGTCCAGGGTTCACATATATCAATGTATTTTCTTACCTTTGTACCCGTAGACCATACCATAACGGAAATGAAAGTGGGCCGTAGTTCCATAGCATATCATCATACATGTGTACATCGAATCATCACATACCATATCAATTTCACATAAGATAACATAGTTTGTTTATATTTCAGCATACCATTTTCATTTTTTATTTATATCGGATCATATGTCACATGTATATCCATAACCATATCAAAACGACACAAGGGCTTACCCAACCTTACCGTTCGAATTCATAGCTGATTGCTCTACTTGAGCTTGGCACAATGCATAGTAAACCACGATAATGCAACGGGATGGCACCAAGCCTATCCCATGACACGACTACACTCACCTTGATTATGAAGCTCTCGAATCAAAATTCTGTTGTGCCTAGCTTCCTTCGGGGATGACAATGAGTCTTTCTCCAACACTTGAGCTAGCACAAATTAAGGGTTATATTAGAGTTCGAATTAAGGATTTGGAAACATGTTTCGATTTTACCAGAGTTTAGAGACAATATCGAATTAACAAAATCAAACTTTTAATTCATGGGTTTCTACATGAACCGAGAGAGCCTAATTTCAAAATTGAGCTCCAACGAAGATTGGAATCATTAAATCGAATGAGGGGTTTTGCTTACCGAGCTATGAGCTTTTAAACGAGGTATTTAAGTCAAATGATGATCGAGGATTGTACCAAGGTGCTAGCTTAGCTAGAGGTTGAAGACAACAATAGAGGAGCTTGCTTCTTCGGAGACAAGGTTTGGGTTTGCTTTCGGGAGTTCAAAATATGAGAGATATGAGCTTTTCTTTATTCATTTATTCATTCAAAAGATTGAGGCTTAATCATTTCTCACCTACATGCCAACCAATGGAAAGCTTACCCTCCATCAAGGGTTTGCTTATTCCCATGGTCACTAGTCTTTTCTATTTAGCTATTGACTTTATCCATCACCTATTCAGATGATTTTCACGTGGGCATTGTCAAGCAAGGAGGTGAGTAAGAGCCTAGCTTACTTTCTTTTCAATTTTGACTTCGAACAAATTCAAAATAGAGGAACCATATCGATACGCTCGTGACCGTATCGATACGCTCATGCCAGACAGATAAGTTAGTTAATGGTAGTTGGGCCGTATCGATACTGGCTTGACCGTATCGATACGCTTAGCTCAGAATTTACATTTTGGGCTTTGAATTTCATACAAGTCTACTTACTCAAATATGACCAAATTGAGATTTTATTACAAAAGAGGGGTACAATCATCATTCCTTATGATATCTTACACATCAAATTTGAAACTTCCGATCACTGGTACCTAATTTTGACTAGACCGGTTTTCGGGATGTGACATTAGCCTTCTTAAGAAACTTGCCATCAATTGGATCGGTGAGAGGCACAACAAGGTCAAAGGAACAATCAATCTCAAGCTCGTGGAACATAAAAATCAAGGCGGCACCATAGGTGAAGGATGAGACTTGAGAAGTATGACAATTTTGAACCAAAATGACAAGCTCGACAAACATGATTTGAGCTAGGTTAGGACGCTTACCCTCACGAAAGCAATAAAGCCAAAATTCATTGACTTGGCAT
The DNA here is from genome assembly GCA_019671005.1 of Hibiscus mutabilis. Lineage (NCBI taxonomy): Eukaryota > Viridiplantae > Streptophyta > Magnoliopsida > Malvales > Malvaceae > Hibiscus > Hibiscus mutabilis. The sequence continues at coordinate 75,374,308 of CM033715.1, read as the reverse complement.
ATGGTAGACCACTTACCACCAGATGGCTGAAACCACCAAGTGAAGAGAAAGTGAAGAAAGCGCCCATGAGCTCGAGCACATTGACGGAGCCACTATAATGCTTGGGAAAATCCTCTTCCTCATCCAAACCTGTATTATCCAAACCCAAAAGATTGGCTATGATGGCAGAATCAAGTAAAAACTTTTTGCCCATTAGGTATGACTCTAAAGAAACAACTTTGGTTCTCTCACGGTTGTAAACAAAACGGCCATTTGAGTAAAAAACAATGACATACAAAATCTTGGGGATACTCAAAAAATGCTTGAACTTCAATTGAGTCAATAAATTGAGATAGAAAAAATTAAATTCGTCAAAAGTCATGAAGGGGATAGAAACCACACACTCTCTACGGATTTTATAAGGTTGAAATTGTTTAAAGCGATCAATGACTCGGGGAAATTAAGGCTCATTAAAACACTTTGGAAAAATCACGGTTAAGTTTGGTTTTGTACCGTTGTTTTCGGGATTGATTTCTGAAGGATTTGGATTTGAAGAACTAGACCCAATCTCCTTTCTCATTCTTTTCTTAGGACCCATAATCAAACCTAAAAACAAAATCAAAACACAAAAATAATGTATGCATAAACATCATATTTGTAATATCCCTAAACCGAGCCTATAAATTGTTACCATAATTAAACATATTAGCTAGTCAAACTATGCCCTAATATAATTGAAGTAGGGAGCTAATAGTGACAATTAAAAAGAAGACACTCCAACTATAGTGACTAAATTGAGTTATTCTATAAACCGATTGATCAAATTAAAAAGGACCAAAATGAATATAAAATGGAAGTAAACTACTGCATGGTGAAGTGGACAATACAGATGTCCTCCAAACCAAGCATAACCGGCCACTATGGGGTAAATCCCATCTTCTTCATTTGATCACTTAACCAAAAACACCATTGAGAGAGAAAGGAGAGAAAATGCAAGCTTAATCAATGTGGGGATTGCGATAGAGCTTTGAAATTGTGTTCAACTTTAAGGTAATGTTTAGTGTTCATGAATTTCCTCTTTGATTTTGTGATTCTAACAACTTGTTTTGCTTGAGAAATGTTAGATTGATTGCTGCAAATTAGGAATTGATTAAGAGTCTTGTATGTGTTCTTATATTGAACCGATTGGTACATATGTCTAGTGAAAACATATTAGAATCGAATGGCCTTTGAAACTGATGATGTCATTAACAAAATTGATGGTGAAATGTTATGTTAGTTGCTGGAAAAACTTAGATGATAATTAGAATTGATGATTGATATGTAAATTGAGATTCTTGTTGCTGGAAATTCTATTGAGATGATGTTTTAATGAACCGATTTGAAAATATTGCTTAATTGCCCTATTTTCATATGTTTGACACATAATTGGACTGACTTAGACATGTATGAGTGAGTATAGATGTTGAACAATCATGTTAGAATTCTTGTCTAAGTGACTAATCAAGCTAGAATCTAGCTTAAGGAAATCTGTCCAGAAAACTCTGTTTCGGGCAGTAAGTTTAAAAATTTGTATAAAATCACATAGATCAAATTAGGGAATAAATCTTATATGTACATAATCATGAGCATGTCTAGTTTCGTATGCAACAAAAGTAATCGAATTCTGAGTTATAAAACAGTTTGTAGAGATTAATCTCTAAGGACAGTGCAAACTGTCCAATGGCATAATTTGGTGAGTCTTAGGACATAAAACTGTATTAATTCACAATGAATAAAAATTCAAGGCCTATATGGTTAGAAAGATAATTAAGTTAGCTTTCTAACGGTGTAAACGGTTCAAAATTCTGACGTACGGAATAAAAGATCTGGACATTTAAGCAAGTAGTGCACATGTTGCCAGACAACAACAGTCTAGATGTTGAAATGAATGCTTGAATGTATGGAGTCATATAATGACTTAAATGGTTGTTGAATTCTACCTAATACACTATGCATTATGTGTAATGATAGATCAAGTGGAAATTGATGAAAAAGGGGCTCACATAGATCAGCAAGCTATTAGAGGGAAAGGGATTGTGATCCAGGATCGTCAATAGCTCAGAAAATTCTTGTGAGTGTAGTTTAAAGTTTGGAGAGGGCAGTAACCTCTCCAAGCCTATTTCTGATTTGAATTACTTATTGATTCTTAGTGTAAATTGTGTAATGCGCTTGCTATTGAGCATTAGCAAGGTAAGTGCTCTTTTGAGAAGTTTTGAGTGGTTACTTAATTGAGAAGCATGCTTGAATTATAATTGATTGCCATGATATGTTTCTTGATAAATTGAAATCTATTGAAATGAAGCATGCTTGTTATAAATTTGAAGTAACTCAATTCTTTGATTAATGACATATTGATTGACATTTCCTCATTGACTATTCGAATATTGATTACTTGACTATTGATGTTTGAATTGGCATTGAACCCTATTCGAAAAAGGGCTATTGGCACTAGATATGCATATTGATTCAAACTATATATTGAAATGATGAAAATGATATTATTGTAAGCCTTGGTCTCAAATCGGTCATAGATATAGTTCGCATGCCATAGATTCCATAGAGCTCAGTGTCGGGGTGGACTACGGTCCTGGACATTCGTCCTTATTTGGCGACATAGGAGGGAAGAATTGTTATTGGTCATTGGTGACAGTAGGAGGGATTATAGACCGGTACCTGTACCATATTAATTATTGTATTTGGTGACAGTTTGGTTGGGGACTCAAGTATCTCGACTGAGTAATCGATTCTCAAGGCTATACTTAAAATGAAAGACATACACCACATCTATTGAATCCATAAAAAAGGAATTGTATTGGTAGATGATATATGATTAACCCATTGATGTTATTCGAATGTCATATTGTACTCTTTATTATTCAATTGATGATTGATACATGCTTATAGTATAAACCTAACATTGGTTATTATTAAAATTGCACATATGGTTATTGTCTTATTGATTGTTCGAATGGTTCCTTATTGATGGGTGAACCATACCATCTATTAGATGGTTCGTAGTTGAGACTTGATTGTATGGTTGCTTGCATTCTTTAAACTCACTTACTAAGCTTTGCTTATCAAGTCTCCTTGCTACAATAGAGGTTAATATCGGATCCTATCTCGAAGTCAAGGCCCACACAAGTCACATTCTGCTTGAAAAGTATGTATTCAATTTGTTATAGCACTCCTAGGATGGTGGCACCTAAGGCTTGTAAATATATGATTATCTAGTATAGTTGGTATAACTTAACTTAAATTAGGACCTTTAAGGTGTAACGTTTGCATTTTGGGCATGTATGCGCATAGTTTGACTATTATGCTTGATGATTAGCAATTGAAGCTTGTCTATCTCATGTGCTTGCTATGCTTCCATCCAATATAGTGTAAGATGAATAAACTTTGATAGGTATAATGGCAATACTCCTAAATATGCATAAATCTTATTTTTCACCTTAGGTTCTAGTTTGAAATGTTCATATAACATTGAAAGTATGCATAATTGATCATGTCCTTCCAAACATGGATTGATAACCACTTAAGTGTAAGCTAATGACTTAATATGAGCATGTTAAATTCGAATGTGTCATCCTTTTTCCCCATTCGATTGACTTTCTTGCTTAGCAAGTAAGTTTGAATCTTATTACTTGATAAATAAGTAAACTTGAATCTCATTGAACTTGATTGTCCTAATCGAATTGTTCATGTGGGTACCTATATGTATTGTGCAGTAACATGCCTAATCCTACTAAGGGGGTTTGGGTATGTTACAGAATGGTAATCAGAGCTTTAAGGTTACATGATTCTAGGGTGTATTGCATGAATAAGGTATTTTTATTATTGACTTAGGTGCCACCTAGGAGTTACGTGAACATTGATTGGATTGTGACTTAAGCTTGACTATCTTTTACTTCTTATACATATAATGTCTGAAATGAGGTTGGGAAAGGATAATTAAAGCCCGACCAGCTCCTCTAATGAGGGAGGGAGTGTGAGGATGGACTAAAATCCTCAAGAACTGGCTGAACCTCAACAATTTCAGCAGGAAGCTCCTGCAATTCATTCCATGCAATGGGAATGCTTCTCTAGTCTCAAGGAGATGTTTGATCAGATGATTGTCTCTATGAGACATAATCCTCCAACTCTTCCTGACCCTCCGGTAGCAAAACTGGCAAGAGCTCCAATTGACAAGTTAGCTCAACTTCGAGCTTACACCTTCCCTGGAACAAGTCAGAAGAAGGGGAGTACTGGCTGGAGGATACGACAAGAATCTTGTCTAAGCAATTGCAGTACTCAGATGAACATAAACTAGAGTGTGTAGTAGCTTTGTTGGTCGAGGAGGCACTGAATTGGTGGGATACTACTACCTTGGTAGCACCTGAAGAAGCTATCACTTGGGAATTCTTCCTTAAAGAATTCAAAAAGAAGTATATTAGTGATCAGTATCTTGTTGAACGCAAAAAGAAATTCTTGTACCTGAAGCAAGGAAAGAAACCGATCGAGTAGTATGTTAGTGAGTTTTGTAAATACGGGTCAAAATTTATAAAGAATGAGAAAGACAAATGTTGAATGTTTATAGACGGACTAAATGATGAGTTAGGCCCCATGTATACTGCTTTGGGGCTTACTGACTTCCAAGAACTGGCCAACCGAGCCATAGCTACCGAAGCCAAGATGAAGACTTCAACAAAAGGATCAGAGAATCAGTCCCGAGATAACAAAATATCGAGGGATGATCATAAGTCTCATTGGCACAATAAGAAACAAAAGCACCAAGGAGGAAATTCTTCCAATCAGGGAAATTCCTCTAAGGGTAGCTATATACCCAAGCCACAAGCTATGTCCAGAGCCTCAACACCTATGGTGTCCTTGGATAGCATCGGGAATACCGAGAGGGAGACCCAACTCCCTGCTTGCAAGACTTGTCAAAAGAATCATATTGGAGTATGCAGAAAGCTAACTAATACTTGCTATTTATGCGATGAAATGACTCACTATGTCAAATATTACCCCCAAAATCCGAACAAGTTGCCTTCTCATGTTTCTCACAAGTTGAATCAAGCTCCTTCACCCAGGGGAAAGGGTTCCAAACAAGCTAACTCAGGCAACTACGGAAAGAGCAAAGGCCAAGGGTCCAATGCTACGTATCAAGAGTCTCGGGCACTTGCTTGAGTCAATCACATCTAGGGGCGAGAGGACGAAGAGTCTGTTGATATAATAGTAGGTAAAATCTACCTCGATACTCAACCTGTAATGCTTTGTTTGATACGGGATCCACACATTCATTTATACGCTCTCCTTTAATTGAAAAGCTTAAATTGAAACCTGAATATGTTAGTTGTAGCTTAATTGCTACCAATCCTTTAGGAGACAATGTAATAGTAAACCAAATATGTAAGGATTGCCCTTTGTTCATTCAGGGCATCCCTTTCCTAGCCAACCTATTGTTATTGCCTTTTGTTGAATTCGATCTCATTGTGGGATTAGATTGGTTAGGAAGGAATCAAGCATAGGTTGATTGCCAAAAGAGGAAACTTTTTCTCCCTGGCTTAGGAGAAAAATCCATTACCTGATCGATAAGAAACCTATTAGCATCTTTGCTACTATGATTAAGCAAAATGAAATTAAATTTAGTATGAACTCATTTCCCATTGTTTCTAAATTCCCTGGTGTTTTTCCTGAGGAACTGTCGGGGTTACCTCCTAATCGGGAAGTCAAGTTCAAGATTGAAGTTCAACCCAGAGTTGATCCAGTGTCTATCGCTCCATATCGAATGGCCCCTGTTGAACTTAAGGAGCTCAAACAAAAATTAAAAGAGCTTCAAGACAAGGGCTTCATTCGACCCAAATCTTCACCTTAGGGAGCACCCATATTATTTGTCAAGAAAAAGGACGGGTCGATGAAGCTATGTGTTGACTATCGCCGATTAAACAGGCTCACTATTAAGAATAAATACCCATTGCCGAGAATAGATAACTTGTTCGACCAGTTTAAAGATGCCAAGTTCTTCACCAAGATCGATTTGTGGTCAGGATATTATCAGATGAGAATACAAGAGTCTGATGTACCCAAATAAGCTTTTAGGACTCATTATGGTCACTACGAGTTCCTACTGATGCCCTTCGGATTAACTAACGCTCCAGCAGCTTTTATGGGCCTAATGAACCGAGTATTCAAACCTTACTTGGACAAATTTGTAGTTGTCTTTATCGACGACATCCTTGTCTACTCGAAGGATAAAGAAGAACATGCTAAGTACCTCCGAATTGTGCTGAAGACATTGAGGGAGAATCGGTTTTTTTTTCAAACTTAGCAAATGCGAGTTTTGGCTTTCGGAAGTATCCTTCCTTGGCCATGTTGTATCGGATGAAGGAATAAAGGTGGATCCAAGAAAGATCTAGACGGTTATTGAATGGAGACCTCTGAGGAATGTTGGTGAGGTTAGAAGCTTTCTCGGTTTAGCCGGGTATTACCGAAGATTCGTGAAAGTGTTCTCGATTCTTGCTACTCCATTGACTTGACTCCTTCGAAAGAAAACTCCATTTAAATGGTCTGAGGACCAGTAGAGGAGCTTCGATCAATTAAAGCAAGTCCTAACTCAAGCTCCTATTCTAATCCAACCTGAACCGGGGAAAGACTTTATAGTCTTCAGTGATGCTTCCCACCTCAGTTTAGGGTGTGCATTGATGCAAGACAACAAGGTCATTGCTTATGCTTCTCGAAAACTCAAGCCACATGAATTGAACTATCCAACATATGAGTCGGAGTTAGATGCGGTCGTGTTTGCTTTAAAGATCTGGAGACACTATCTATATGGAGAAAAGTGTCGTTTGTTCACAGATCATCAGAGCTTGAAATACATCCTAACTCATAAGTAACTAAATCTTTGAAAGCGAAGATGGATGGAACTACTCAAGCATTACGATCTAATCATTGATTATCACCCGGGCAAAGCAAATATTGTGGCTGATGCACTCAATCGCAAGCATTTTATGGGTAAGACTATATACGTATTGTCGATACTTTGCCCCTATTCGAATTGAAAGGTGGTGAAAATTCACTAACTTAAATCATCTAATTGTAGCTTCAACTACCTTCAATGCTCATTTTAGACTCCTAAAGAACTGGAGATATGTAGCAGAACTTCAAGTTCAATCAGAATTGAATTCGAGGATCAAAGTACTACAATAAAACGATCTCGAACTTCAGAAAGTATTGAAGGAGATTGATTCCAAACCGAGCACTGAATTCTCTCTTCAGCCGAATAGTGTACTCTATTTTAAGAATAGAGTTTGTGTCCCTAATGATCTAGCTCTGAAGAGAGAAATGCTTCAAGAAGCACATAGTAGTCCTTTTTCAATACATTTGGGAGTGATCAAGATGAATAAGGACTTGAAGGAAGTCTATTGGTGGCCCGGACTAAAAGCTAACATTGTTGACTTCGTATCAAAGTGCCTTACTTTCCAAAAGGTAAAGGCTGAACACAAATTACCCACGGGACTCCTGCAGCCAATCGAATTGCCTCAATGGAAATGGAAAAGCATAACAATGGACTTCGTATCGGGATTACCTCTATCACCGAGGAAAAATGATGTTATATGGGTGATTGTTGATCGGTTATCCAAATCGGCTCACTTCCTACACGTTCGAATGAACATGAGCCTCAAATAATTAGCCGAGTTGTACCTAAAAGAAGTAATCAGACTTCATGGTGTTCCTAGATCAATCATATCAGATCGGGACTCTCAGATTACTTCTCGTTTTTGGAGAGCACTTCAGAAGGCTATGGGAACTAAATTGAACCTCAACACTACCTTCCATCCACAAACTGATGGAAATCGGAAAGAGTGATTCAAGTGCTTGAAGATATGCTTCGAGCTTGCATTGTCAACTTCGGTAATAATTGGGAGAAATCCCTACCACTAGCCGAATTTGCTTACAACAATAGCCATCAAACTTCTATCAAAATGGCTCCTTTTAAAGCCTTGTATGGAAAAAGATGTAGAACTCCCCTATGTTGATCCGTTCTAGGAGAAAGTAATGTCTTAGGACCTGAATTGCTACGAGAAACCGAGAACTAAGTTCAGTTGATCCATAGTAGATTGAAATAGGCCTTTGACAGAGAAAAGGCTTATGCTGACCTCAAGAGAAAGAATATAGAATATGAAGTTGGAGGTCATATGTTCTTGAAGGTATCTCCTTGGAGAAAAATACTCTGATTCAGGAAGAAGGGTAAACTAAGCCCTCGTCTCATCGGACCCTTCAAAATCTTAGAGAATATTGGTCTGGTTTCTTACAAGCTAGCACTTCCTGAAGAATTCAATAGAATCCATAATGTCTTTCATGTATCGATGCAAAGAAGATATCGATCAGATCCTTCAAACATCCTAGAGCCAGATAAGGTGGAGCTCAATCCTGATTTATCATACGAAGAAGAACCGGTACAAATTCTTGATAGAGAAGTAAGAATATTGCGCAACAAGTCAGTTACTCTTGTGAAAGTTCTTTGGAAGAATCATAAGAGTAAGGAAACCACTTGGGAACCCGAATCAGCTATGAGGAAGTAGTACCCTTATCTCTTCTCCTCAGGTAAATTCAATGACGAATTTTTTAAAGGGGGAATTGTAATATCCCTAAACCGAGCCTATAAATTGTTACCATTAATTAAACTTATTAGCTAGTCAAACTATGCCCTAATCGAATTGAAGTAGAGAGCTAATAGTGACAATTAAAAAGAAGACATTCCAACTATAGTGACTAAATTGAGTTATTCTCTAAACCGATTGATCAAATTAAAAAGGACCAAAATGAATATAAAATGGAAGTACACTATTGCATGGTGAAACAAATTAAATTAGTGGACAATACACATGTCCTCCAAACCAAGCATAACCGGCCACTATGGGGTAAACCCCATCTTCTTCATTTGATCACTAAACTGAAAACACCATTGAGAGAGAAAGATGAGAAAATGCAAGCTTAATCAATGTGGGGATTGTGGTAGAGCTTTGATATTGTGTTCAACTTTAAGGTAATGTTTGGTGTTCATGAATTTCCTCTTTGATTTTGTGATTCTAACAACTTGTTTTGCTTGAGAAATGTTAGATTGATTGCTAGAAATTAGGAATTGATTAAGAGTCTTGTATGTGTTCTTATATTGAACCGATTGGTACAAATGTCTAGTGAAAACATATTAGAATCGAATGGCCTTTGAAATTGATGTTGTCATTAATCAAAATGATGGTGAAATGTTATGTTAGTTGCTGGAAAAACTTAGATGATAATTAGAATTGATGATTGATATGTAAATTGAGACTCTTGTTACTGGAAATTCTATTGAGATGATGTTTTAATGAACCGATTCGAAAATATTGCTTAATTGACCTGTTTTCATATGTTTGACACATAATTTGACTGACTTAGATATGCATGAGTGAGTATGTATGTTGAACAATCATGTTAGAATTCTTGTCTAAGTGACTAATGAAGCTAGAATCTAGCTTAAGGAAATCTGTCCAAAAAACTCTGTTTCAAGCAGTAAGTTTAAAAATTTGTAGAAAATCACATAGATAAAATTAGGGAATAAATCTTATATTTACAGAATCTTGAGTATGTCTAGTTTTGTATGCAACAAACGAAATCGAATTCCAAGTTATAAAACAGTTTGTAGAGATTAATCTTTAAGGACAGTGCAAACTATCCAGTGGCATAATTTGGTGCATCTTAGGACTAAAAACTATATTAATTCACAATGAATAAAAATACAAGGCCTATATGGTTAGAAAGATAATTAATTTAGCTTTCTAACGGTGTAAACGGTTCAAAATTCTGACGTACGAAATAAAAGATATGAAATTTAAGCAAGTAGTGCACATGCTGCCAGGCAGCAGTAGTCTAGATGTTGAAATGAATGCTTGAATGTATGGAGTCATATAATGACTTAAGTGGTTGCTGAATTCTACCTAATACACTATGCATTATATGTAATTATAGATCAAGTGGAAATTGAGAAAAAATGGGCTCACATAGATTAGCAAGCTAGTGGAGGGAAAGGGATTGTGATCCGGGATCGTCAATAGCTAAAAAAAATTCCTGTGAGTGTAGTTTAAAGTTTGGAGAGGGTGATAACCTCTTCAATCCCATTTCTGATTTGAATTACTTATTGATTCTTAGTGTAAATTGTGTAATGCGTTTTCTATTGAGCATTAGCAAGGTAAGTGCTCTTTTGAGAAGTTTTGAGTGGTTACTTGATTGAGAAGCATGCTTGAATTATAATTGATTGCCATGATATGCTTCTTGCTTAATTGAACTCTATTGAAATGAAGCATGCTTGTTATAAATTAAAAGTAAATCAATTCATTGTTTAATGACATATTGATTGACATTCCCTCATTGACTATTGGAATATTGATTACTTGACTATTAATATTGGAATTGGCATTGAACCCTATTCGAAAAAGGGCTATTGTCACTAGATATGCATTTTGATTCAAACTATATATTGAAATGGTTAAAATGATATTATTGTAAGCCTTGGTCTCGAATCGGTCATAGATATAGTTGGCATGCCATAGAGTCTATAGAGCTCAGTGTCGGGGTGGACTACGGTCCGGGATATTCGTCCTTATTTGGTGACAGTAGGAGGGAAGAATTGTTATTGGTCATTGGCGACAATAGGAGGGATTATTGACTGGTACCTGTACCATATTGATTATTGTATTTGACGACAGTTTGGTTGGGGACTCGAGTATCTAGTCTGAGTAATCGATTCTCAAGGCTATACTTAAAATGAAAGACATACACCACATCTATTGAATCCATAAAAAAGGAATTGTATTGGTAGATGCTAAATGATTGACCCATTGATGCTATTCGAATGACATATTGTACTCTTTATTATGCAATTGATGATTGATACATGCTTATAGTATAAACCTCACATTGGTTATTATTAAAATTACACATATGGTTATTGTCTTATTGATTGTTCGAATGGTTCCTTATTGATGGGGGAACCATACCATCTATTAGATGGTTCGTAGTTGAGACTTGATTGTATGGTTGCTTGCATTCTTTAAACTCACATACTAAGCTTTGATTATCAAGTCTCCTTGCTACGATACAGGTTAATATCGGATCCTATCTCGAAGTCAAGCCTCACTCAAGTCACATTCTGCTTGAAAAGTATGTATTCAATTTTTATAGCACTACTAGGATGGTGGCACCTAAGGCTTGTAAATATATGATTATCTAGTATGGTTGGTATAACTTAACTTAAATTAGGACCTTTAAGGTGTAATGCTTGCATTTTGGGCATGTATGCACATAGTTTGACTATTATGCTTAATGATTAGCAATTGAACCTTGACTATCTCATGTGCTTGCTATGCTTCCATCCAATATAGTGTAAGATGACTAAACTTTGATAGGTATAATGGCAATTCTCCTAAATATGCATAAAGCCTATTGGTCACCTTAGGTTCTAGTTTGAAATATTCATATAACATTGAAAGTATGCATAATTGATCATGTCCTTCCAAACATGGATTGATAACCACTTAAGTGTAATCTAATGACTTAATATGAGCATGTTAAATTCGAATGTGTCATCCTTCTTCCCCATTCGATTGACTTACTTGCTTAGCAAGTAAGTTTGAATCTTATTACTTGATAAATAAGTAAACTTGAATCTCATTGAACTTGCTTGTCCTAATTGAATTGTTCCTGTTGGTACCTATATGTATTGTGCAGTAACATGCTTATTCCTTACAAGATTCAATCCAATAAACAATCCAATGATCAAGGTATGTTAAAAGAAAAACTAAATTGTATAGTTTAAAAATCATATACAAGTATAAAAAGAAATTTTGGTGGAAGAAAAATTGAAAAATAGTGTAGAAAAATATACGAGTATAATTTTATATTTGAACAAAAAAAATTCAGTTTTGAAAAGATTTTTGTAAAAAAATTGACACCTAATCTATAAACATTCTAAATATACGTTTTAATGTAAAAAATATACAAATATAAAGAAATCGAAAAAGAAAAAGAAAAAAAAGTTTATACCTTGGATATGAGATTATGGATGGATGAGGAGATGATGATACACAAAGCTTGATAATTTTGCTTGGGTTTGATGAGAAAACCAAAAGCCCCCAAAAGATTTTGATGTTTTGTCTGAAAAACAAAGGGGATTGAGAGGTTTAAATAGGGTATTTTCAACCTAGGGTTTTAGAGTTTGAATAAAATTAGGAAAAGGCTCTTTTAATGACATTTAAAGATCCCAGTGGCTACGCGTACCGATACGCCACCTTTGCGTACCGACACTACATATCGGTACAGTTTTCAGTCGTACCGATCCCTTGCTCCTATTGGTACAAGCTAACCTATACTGATCTTGTCTCATGAACCTGTACCGATACGCGATACCCCATATCGGTACCCCTATGCCAAATATGTTATTTTTGACAGTAAGGAGCCCAAAAATTTAATTTTACTTGAATCAAAATACATATAAATGATATGAGAACATCATGTATGAGCTAAAACAGAAGCAAACTCCCCCTAGCAACAAGCATAGATGCATATAGGAGAAAAACACAAAAGTAATTAAATCAACTAAATTCAAGTAAGATTTTGACCCAAAAAGGCTCTAAGGTTCAAGAAAGGCTAGTAAGCCTTAACTCTCTCCTAAGAGACCAAAAATGCTCTTTGTCTAAAGGTTTGGTGAAGATACCCGCTAATTGGTTCAAGGAGTCTACAAACTCTAGAACTACATCATTTTTCAAGACATGATCTCTAATGAAATGATGTCTTATCTCTATGTGCTTGGTTCTAGAATGTTGGATGGGATTCTTAGTGAGTTATATGGAACTAGTGTTGTCACACTTAAGAGGGATGGTACTTACGTCAATTTCATAATCTAAAAGTTGTTACTTCATCCAAAGGACTTGAGCACAACAACTTCAAATCGATATGTATTCCGCTTCAGTGGTAGATAATGCTACACTATTTTGTTTCTTTGAAAACCATGATATGGCCATACTACCTAGGAATTGACAGGTACCGGAGGTACTTTTTCTTTCTATCTTACAACCTCCATAATTTGCATCCGAATAAGCATGCAAATCAAAAGAGAAATCTCTAAGATACCAAAGGCCTAAACAAGGTGTGTCTCTAAGGTATCTAAAGATTCTTTTAACGTCTATAAGGTGTGATTCTCTAGGACTAGCTTGAAATCTAGCACACAAGTAAAGCAAAGATCCAATCATAGAGCGATAAAGCTTTAAATCAACACACTTACCTCATTCATCTTTGTCAAGCTTTGTAGAAAAGCTCATTAGTGTGGCTTGAGGTTTCACATTCTCCAATCCAAACTTCTTGAGCATGTCCTTGATGTGCTTAGCTTGATTGATGAAGATGCCATCCTTCCTTTGTTTGATTTGGAGTCCCAAAAAGAATGAGAGTTCCCCCATCATGCTCATCTCAAACTCACCTTGCATTAACTTAGCAAACTCTTGGCAAAGCAACTCATTAGTAGAACCAAAAATGATATCATCAACATAAATTTGAACTACTAATATGTCATTGCCTTTTCTTTTAATAAAGAGTGTAGTATCCACCTTTCTTTTTTCAAAATCTTTTTCAATCAAAAAGTTTGATAAGCTTTCATACCAAGCTCTAGGAGCCTGTTTCAAATCATATAAAGCTTTTGAAAGTTTGAAAACATGGTTTGGATATTTTGGATCTTTAAAACCGGGTGGTTATTCTACATACACTTCTTCATTAATAAAACTATTTAGAAAAACACTTTTTACATCCATTTGAAAAATCTTGAATTCATGATAACATGCAAATGCAAGAAGCATCCTAATAGCTTCTTTCTAGCTACGGGTGTATAGGTTTCATCAAAATAGATTCCTTCTTCTTGAGTGTAACCTTGAGCAAAAAGTCTAGCCTTGTTTCTCACTATGTTACCACTCTCATCTAGTTTGTTTCTGAAAACCCATTTAGTTTTTATGGTAGACTTATTACTAGGCCTATCAACTAATGTCCATACTTGACTTCTCTCAAATTGATTTAATTCATTTTGCATAGCCAATATCCAATAATCATCTTTAATGCTTCTTTGATATTTTTAGGCTCAATGCATGAGATAAATGCAACATTACAAGTATTTTTAAGAGAGATTCTAGTGGTTACCCCTTTGGATAGTTGAACTCCCTTGGGTAGCTTACTTTCTTTCCCTCTAGAGTCAAGTCCTTTAATGCTTCTAGAGGTAGATCTTGTGCTTCTTCTTCTTTGGTTGGAACTTCATCGACCATTGATGTTTGTCCTCCATCAATGGCATCAAAAATTCCTACATCGTCATCATCACAAGAATCCTTCCTCGGAAGGAGGTTATCATTGAAAACCACATGTATAAACTCTTCAACTACCAAATTTCTTTTATTAAATACACAATAAGCTTTAGAGTTTAAAGAATAACCTAAGAAAATAGCTTCATCACTTTTTGCATCAAATTTGCTCAAATTGTCTTTTCCATTATTTAAAACAAAACGTTTACATTTAAAAGGATGAAAATAGCTAATGTTAGGCTTTTTGGATTTTAAAATCTAATAGGGATTTTTCTTTAAAATTGGCTTAATCATTACTCGTTTGACAATATAGCAAGTTGTATTAGTGGATTCTGCCCAAAAATACTTTGGCAAATTATTTTCACAAAGCATGGTTCTAGCCATTTCTTTTAAAGTGCGAGTTTTCCTCTCAACAACCCTATTTTGTCGAGGAGTGCGAGGAGCGGAAAAATTATGGCTTATACCATTTGAGTTACAAAAATCCTCAAAACCTAAATTTTGAAATTTGGTACCATGGTCACTTCTAATATGAGAAATAGATTAACCAACATCATTTTGAGTAATTTTTAAAAACGTGATGAATTTTTCTAAAGCCTCGTCCTTGGTACTTAAGAGTAGAACCCAAGTGTATCTAGAGTAATCATCTACTAAAACAAATGCATATGATTTTCCACCTAAGCTCATAGTCCTAATAGTGCCAAAAAGATCCATGTGGATCAATGGTAAAACTCTACTTGTAGAAACATCATTAACATGTTTAAAAGAAACTCTTTTATGTTTGCCTTTTGTACAAACATCACAAATTTTATCAAGAGAAAACTTTATTTTTGGCAAACCTCTTATTATATGTTTTGAAACCAATTTTGCTAAAACATTCATGCTTGCATGCTGTAAAGTGTGTAAAAATACTATATTTTCTACCCTTTTTCTCATAATTATTGTTAGACTTTGGCTCATTTTAGATGCATATTTAGTCATTCATGCATTATTTCATGGTTTCCTTCACCGTTAAGTTTGATTACAATGTGGTTAGTTTTGTGGAAAAGATGTTGTCGGTATGTGCGATTTTGTGTGCAAGAATTAATTGCCTTAGTAAACAGGAAAATGTTGAAGCAATTGAGGATCAAGATGAAGAAGTTGCTGATTTGATGACGGTATAAATCCACCCCGTTCGAGATAAGCATGAGAAGCAAGGATAAATCTTAAAGAGTTGGAATTCCAGGCAGAGATCAAAGGAGATTAAAACTTCAAGTTTATGAGAAGTTTTGGGAGGATAAGGATAAAAAGGAATTTATTATTTCTTTTATCCTAATTAATACCAACTTAAACTCATCCTCATCCACAACAATTCGATCTAATTATCTCCTATAAATAGAAGATTTTTCCGCAAGCCTTGAGGGTTTGATTCAAGAGAGAAAATTAGGGGTTGTGCGTTATCTTCTTCTTCAATGTTTCTCTTCGATTCATGTTGGAGATTATTTCTTTTGTGTTTTTTGCACCTAGCCATGAACTAAACTTAATTGGCTTGGGTTATTGTGTTTTTGTGGTTGTGAAACGCTTGAATTTGTTTAGGTTTTTGGTTGCAATTTAAATTCAAAGTTTGTTCATTCTTGGTTCTTAATTTGATTGCGAGTGAATTGGGGGAGGATCTCATGAATTCATCCATTTATCTAATATCAGGAGAGTTAGATTCAAGAAATGAATGAGCATGGTTTTCATTCAAATGATCATTGGTGAAGACGAATCCATCTTAGGAATAAGTTGTGGATTTCAACGGCTAAAAGGAGCATAAGATCGGTTGTTGTTCACACATGGTTATCGCAGGTATGTATCACCAAGGCATGCACAATTGACCAGTGTTTCGAGTTAGGGATAACAAGAAGAAATTGACGAATGCTTCGCGAGCTTTAAAGATATGTGCCCAGTTTCCAAGGCAATCATACCATTCCCAGTTGTCGTAGCAATTGCCCAGGCAATTCAACTGGTTCCAATTGCCAAGACAATTGCGTTGCTTTAGCTACCAATTACTACGACAATCCATTCGATAATCACACCACAACTCACGATAACCTGCCCTACTCTTTCTTATTCAATTACAATCTTCTTTTATTTACTTGCTCTTTTATTCTACTTGTTAATTTGAACTCCTACAATCACCAATTTATTCCTCTTTTCAGTGCAAGAAGTTAGAATCCAGAAGTTGCACCAATCTCTGTGGAGACGATATCTAATTTATACTATAACTTGCGACATGTACACTTGCACCAATTGCGAAGAACTCTAAACACGCAACAAGTTTTTGGCGTCGTTGTCGGGGATTGACAATAGAGACTTTGTTTTTATTTCTTGCACCTTTGTTTCTTTTATTTTCGTATTTTATTTTTGTTTCTTGGTTTCAAAGGGCTAATATCTTGGTTTTTGCTTTTGTGTATGACCGGGGCAAGACCAACAGCACAAGACTACCCCTTTGAACCTGAGATAGAACGAGTTCTCCGTAGACGAAGACGTAAGCAAAGAGCAACAATGACGGATCCAATTGACGGTAATCTGAATGCCCATGGCAACTAGAATGCTGATGTGAGAGGAGGAGGGGCTTTACTTATACAACCTGGTCAAGTAAGGAACATGCCCATTTGAGACTATTTAGAGGAAGATCTCAACGGTCTTACTCCAGGAGTTGTCACACCTGAAATTGAAGCCGACCACTTTGAATTAAAACTAGTAATGTTCAATATGATCAATACAATTGGTCACTTTGGCGGATCAACAATTGAAGATGCCAGGCAATGTCTCAAATCATTCCTGGAAATTTGCAATTCCTTTATGCTACAAGGAGTCCCCGCAGATGTTCTAAGGCTGAAGTTATTTCCCTATTCACTAAGGGATATGGCAAAATTGTGGTTGAATAGTATCCCATCCGGATCTCTAGAATCTTGGACGGATCTATGTCGTGATTTCCTTGCAAGATTTAGTTATACATATATGATTGATAAATTGCATAACGATATTACTTCTTTTCGGTAGGTAGACGATGAGTCCATGTACGAGGCTTAGGAACGTTACAAGGAACTTTTGCGCAAATGTCCCATGCATGGATTCCTGAAATGGACACAAGTGACTATGTTTTACAATTCAGTGAACACACTGACAAGGATGATGCTAGATGCCTCGGCAAATGACATACTTCTAGACAAGTCACCAGAGAAAGCAATAGAGATCTTGAACAGGCTTGCCAAAAATGATTATCAATTCCCAACTACTACAAGGGGAATAACCAGGCGACATACCTCAGCAATTGGACTTGGTAAGTCAGATACTATTTCAGCACAATTGGCCACATTAACCAATTTGGTTAAAAATATACAACGACCTAGCAACACACAGGAGATCAAAGTAGTAGACTCATTTTGTGATTTATGTAATGGTAACCATGATTCTTCTAAGTGTCTAAAGACCCATAGTCTAGCTTTTACGTTGGAAACTACAACCGGAACAACAATGTGATATCCAACACATACAATCTAGCCTGGAGGAAGCACCCTTGTAACACCCCAAGTCATAGCCTAGAAGTATTGGAACCAATTTGCAAAAGTTGATAGCTTAAATGAATCTAGAATTAAGCTAAATTGATTAGTCAAGGGTCTAATTGAAAGAATGAATGAAATAAGTGACCAATTTAAAGTGACTACATTGAATTAAATGAGAAAGATGAAGAGTGCATGCTAAATTTCTCATTTCCTCTAATGCCCTTGATTAGTTCTATGATTAACAACTAATTAAGGCTAAAATAGTAAATTCCTAAATCCATTACAAGGGATGTCATCTTCATCCACTTTCTTCACTATTGTCGTTTGGAAGAAAGGAAAATAAAGAGAAAGAAAGCTTGAGAAACCAGCCATTGATGAAGGAAAATTTAGCTTGCATGTATAGAATTTTGTAAGGAAATTAAAGCTAGAAGCAAAGTAAGTATGGTCCTACTTTTGTTCAATTGAATAGGCAACTATACTTGTGGAATTGGACTGCTTTGATGACGTTAGATGAAATTAGCTATTGAATATGTGATTAGATGATTAAATTGTTATAGAATCATGCAAATTTGGAGAATGAACACTAGGTATTATGCTGGAAATTATGTGTTTGTGATAGTGTAACAAAGCTAGGTTGCTGGAAAATTGAAATGAGATGTTGAAGTAAGAATTGAATGGTTAGAACTTGAAATTGAGCTATGGAATTTATGAATTGGACATGATCATGATTAGATAATGTAATTAAGGTGTTAAACAAGCTGAACTGTTAGTAACCAATGCTGGAAATGAAAGATAAAAGTATGAACATGGTCTTATAACATAGAAATTGTTTTGTTGAATCGAAATTGTGTAAACATGCGAAATTAAGCATTGTAACCAACTTACTCTGTTTTGGCTGCCTTGAATAATGAATTAAAATTGACTAAACATGTTTAGGATGTCATATGAAATGAATTATAAGGCCAAAACATTGGTTAAAATGAATTTAAGGCATTAAAATGTGAATAGGTGCAATCTGCCCAGAATTACTCTATTCTGGGCAGTCACTTTGAAAATTCACCAAAAATTGTAAAGATCAAATTCAGGGCTGAAATTTTAATGACATGATCCTTAGTATGTCTACTTTCATTAGGTGAAAACAGAACTGGAAACTGGGTCCTATGCTGGAATCTGTAAATAGAAATTGCTGGACAGTGCAAACTGTCCAGACAGTGTAAATGCCCTGTCTTTGAACAATAAACTATATTAATTGGCTAAGAACTAAAATGAAATTATATTATGGTATCAAATACAATTTTTTTATATTTCCAACGGTGTATAGTAATCGAAATTCTAACATACGGATTAAAAGATATGACCATTTAAAGGGACAGTGTGCAAACTGCCATGCAGCAATGTCCTGGGCAGTTTGGGACTGTTTTTACACCTAGATGCATATTGTTTCCAAAATAGTTTTGGGACATTGTAACCTATCCAGTTATGTTTTAAAATGAAGTAATAACAATGTGGAGATGAACTAGTGAGAAATGCTTAAAAGAAAGCATAAAAACAATAGCTAAATGTTAAGTACAAATGTGGTAACATTGCTACTATAATTGTGTGACATTATGTGCTTGTTTTGATGTAATGTATGTGTTATGCTTGCTAGACCAAGGGCATCAAGTTGGGGAAGAGGAAGATAGGAGTGGACATCCCAAAGCTAGAGGCAAAGGGATTTGGATACAAGGCAATTGATCCTAGGAGTATTGTGAGTGTTAACTATCCTTAGGGTTGAGACTAGGTCCTAACCATCCTTGTTATTGTCTTAATTCAATGTCATTGCCATGTAACATGACCTAATACAGATTTGGCTAATTAAGGGAAGAATGACATGTATGACAACTTGTTTGATGCCACGTTCTAAGTGTTTACTTAAGTGTTAAGCAAATGAAATGAAATGAAATGCTTGACATGTTGCATTGCTTATGCCAAAGGTAAGAAATGGCATGCTTGCTTGGATAATAAGGTGTGAACATTGCATACATATGCATGTGTTTGTGATTGTGATTGATGTACATGGCTGGTTGAAATGAAATGAAAAATGGTACCACTTTGTATTCATGCCATTCGAATGGCATGGATAGATTTGCTTTGGGAGTTAAGACTCTATAAGCCTAAGGGCTTGGCCTTTGAATGGCATAATCTTGTATTGGATAATGAATTGTATAAAGCTTGAATGAAATGGATAATCAAACAACCTTGGTAGCTAGTTTGGATAGATAGGAGGGCATGCCTTAGAATCTTGAGCTCATATTGGCACTAGGGTGCATATTGGCACGACGATACATATTGGCACTACGGTGCATATTGTTGAAGATTTGATTATCTAGTAAACTACTTACCAAGGGTGTTATAAGATGACTTAATATTTCAAATGAACATTGTTTGCTTAGATGTGTGATATGAACATTGCTTGAATTGTAAGATACTTAAATAAAGTTCCTTGCCTTGAAAGATGACACATGAATGGTTGTATAACTAGTTACTTCTCATGGAAGAAATGTATAAATGATGACTTTGTGTAAGAATGCCTACTTGGTAATTGAAGTATTGGTTGCTTGTCTTCTAAGCAAGATGTTCGAATAGCATATGGGTATTATGATGGATGTTGCTATGTTGATTGTATGATATGTAAAGATTGCCTAAGTTACTCTTGAATTCGAATGGTATGTGTTTCGTAGAGATGGTCTTGATTCTTTGATATACATGTAAACTTGGATATGTATACTTGAAATTGGCTAGATTTAGTGTTACCTCACTGAGTACATAACTTGTACTTACCACTCTATTCTTCATTCTTCCCATAACAGATTAAAGACACTTCAAGAATATATATTTTTAATGCCAATTCATCCACGCCACACTCAAATTTGATTTTGATGTGGAAGAGAATTGCATCGGCAATTGCATTGTAGAACCAAAAAACTTGAGGAACCGATCAACGAAAAGCAAGATGAAGTGAATTGGATAGTAAGTCGACCAGGTAAGTATTTCGAACCATTGGACTACTTAGGTAAGGAAGGTAAACTCGGAAAACCTTTTATTGAGCAACCACCAATACTCGAATTGAAACCATTTCCAGGGTAATTAAAATATGCTCATTTGGGAACCAATGACACATTATCTATAATTATTTCTTTTAAGTTATATCCAGAACAGGAAAGAAGTTTGATCGACATGTTGGCACTGTAGAAAAAGGCAATGGGGTGGACAATCGCATACTTGAAAGGAATTAATCCTGCGGTATGTATGCACAAGATCCTATTGGAGGATGATCATAAACTATCGATTGAGGCACAAATGAGAATTAACCCCACCATGAAGGAGGTTATGATGAAAGAAATCATCAAATGGCTTGACACCGGTATCATATATCCTATCTCCTACAGTACATGGGTAAGTCCGGTACAATGTGTCCCGAAAAAATGAGGTATAACCGTGGTAAGTAACGAAAACAATGAACTCATTCCAACTAGGACTGTAACCGGTTAGAGATTTTGCATGGATTACTGTAAGTTAAATAAAGCTACTAGGAAAGATCACTTTCCTCTACCCTTTATTGACCACATGCTTGATAATCTTGTAGGTAAATCTTTTTATTATTTTCTTGATGGTTACTCGGGTTATAATCAAATTGCAATATCGTCGGAGGACCAGGAAAAGACCACCTTCACATGCCCGTACGGTACATATGCATTTTGAAGGATGTCGTTCAGATTATGCAATGCCCCAGCAACATTCCAACGATGCATGATGGCAATTTTCTCCGACATGGTGGAATATTTCCTTGAAATGTTCATGGATGATTTTTTAGAATTTGGAGATAGCTTCGACAATTGCCTCGGCAATTTGGAGAAGGTGCTGACTCGATGTGAAGAATCTGGCCTAGTTTTAAATTGGGAGAAGTGCCATTTTATGGTGGACGAAGGTATTGTGCTCGGCCACAAGATCTCATCCAAGGGTATCGAAGTCGATAGAGCCAAGGTGGACGTGATTGAGAGATTGCCACCACCAACTTCAGTCAAAAGAATCCGAAGTTTTCTTGGGCATGCATGTTTTTACAAAGGTTTATTCATAATTTTTCTAAAATCTCTAAACCCTTGTTTAACTTGCTTGAATAGGACAAAGCTTTTAATTTTCATGATTCCTACGTCCAAGCATTCAAAACCTTTAAGAAGCAACTCGCCACATCACCCATTGTCGTTCCACCCGATTGGACTTTACCTTTTGAACTCATGTGTGACGCAAGTGATTTTGTGGTATGAGCAGTTTTAAGTCAATGCAAAGGTAAAATTTTCCATGTGATATATTACGCTAGTAAAACCCTAAATGGTGCTCAATTAAATTACACCACGAAAAAAAAGAATCACTAGCAATAGTTTTTGCATTTTACAAATTTCGCTCCTACTTGATTGGTACTAAGGTAATTGTTCATATTGATCACTCAGCAATTAAGTACCTATTTGATAAGAAAGATGCCAAACCTCATTTGATTCATTAGATTTTACTTTTAAAAGAATTTGACATCAAAATTAAGGACATGAAAGGAATGAAGAACCAAGTTGCTGGTCACTTATAAAGGCTGGAAAAAGGCGATGAAAATTTAGACTTCTTTGAGATCCATGACACATTCCTGGGTGAGCAATTATTATTTGCCACGGCAACTCCCTAGCATGCTTATTTGATTAATTTCTTGGTTAGTGGTATTTTGCCTTATGAACTTACTCACCAAGGAAAGAAGCAGTTCTGACATGATGCTAACATTATTGTTGGGACGAGCCTCTTTTGTTTAAACAATGTGCAGACCATGTGATACGAAGTTGTGTCCCCAAAGAAAAGCAACAAAATATGCTACGCCAATTTCACTCTTCACCTTATGGAGGCCACTTTGGAGGAACTCAAACAACGGCCAAAGTTTTGCAATCCACTTTTTACTGGCCTACCCTCTACAAGGATACCCACAAGTTCTACAAAGGATGTGATCGTTCTTTAACGGGAAATATATCAAGGAGACATGAGATGCCATTAAAAAACATACTCGAGGTGGAATTATTTGACGTATGGGGCGTCGATTTTATGGGGCATTTCCCATCCTCGTTCGGTAAACTATATATCCTACTTGCCGTAGACTATGTATCTAACTGGGTTGAGGTAGTTGTAGTTCCCAGAAACGACTCTAAGACGGTATAAAGGTTCCTACAAAAGAACATATTCACGCGATTCGAAATACCGAGGGCATTCATCAATGACGAAGGCAAACATTTTGACAATAAACTTATTGCCAAGATGTTACAACACTTTGGAGTGGCCCATAAAGTTGCCACGGCATATCACTCGCAAACTGATGGGCAAGCCAAAATTTCCAACCATGAATTGAAGGCTATCCTTGAAAAAGTTGTTAATCCTTCTCGAAAGGATTGGTCTGCAAGAATAGATGAAGCACTGTGGGCCTATCGAGCAGCATTCAAGATGTGTTTAGGCATGTCGCCTTAAAGACTTGTCTACGGCAAGACTTACCACCTTCCGGTGGAGATCGAGCATAAGGTTTATTGGGCAATCAAAACTGTTAACATGGATTGGGAAAGTGCAGGGCAGAAGCGCCTACTGGAGCTCAACGAGATAGATGAATTATGTGCCACAGCTTATGACAATGCAAGAATCTACAAAGAGAAATGAAGTGTTGGCATAACAAGCAGCTATTGCCGCAGTAATTTTTGCCAGGGCAATTAGTACTTCTCTTTAATTCTCGTTTAAGACTTTTTCTGAGAAAACTAAAGTCAGTATAGTCTGGGCCATT
This sequence comes from Hibiscus mutabilis, assembly GCA_019671005.1. Taxonomy (NCBI): domain Eukaryota; kingdom Viridiplantae; phylum Streptophyta; class Magnoliopsida; order Malvales; family Malvaceae; genus Hibiscus; species Hibiscus mutabilis. Next base: position 75,350,570 of record CM033715.1, on the reverse strand, counting down.
CAAACTAGTCAAACCTTTCTCCCATGGTGCCATTATAATCAAGTCCACCACCGACGAACATGAGTTTAAAGTCAACAAACAACGGTTGAAGCATTATTTCGGCAACCATGTTGAGCGAGACAAGAAAGATGTTACTTTAGGAGATGTATGAATATGCTCTTCTTTAGTATTTATTTTCCGCATTAATTTAAATTTAATTTAGACTTATTTTTTCAGATTTTGGTTTTATTATTGTTTAGTTTTTATTTTCTACATCTCTAGTTTTCATTAGGATAAGTTATCCTCTATTTCTATCTTTGTTTTTATTTTTATCTTAATTTATTTTCTTTAGGATTAATCTTTATTTAATGTTAATTAATTTATTTTGTTTGAATTTCAGGATAAGAGTTCAAGAGAAAAGAGAAGTTGGATTAAGGATGATTTCATGAAGCCTATCCTTGGAGAGAAATATGGGATAATTTAAGGGATTTACTTGCCCTATTTAAACCCAAAAATTACCCTAATTCCTTCCAACACACATAGCCGTCCAAAAACCCCTTCACCTTCATCCAATCCCCCTTACCGCACACCTAGCCAGATACCCTTGTTTTCTTTTCTTTTCACCCAACTTTCTTTCTTTCTTTCCATTACTCGGCCATCACATATCACACACACCATCATCATTAACCCTTCACTCAACCATTAAACCATCTACTATACTCCATTTTTGTTCCATTCTTCCACTCATCTTTGAACTCAAGATTTCTTTAAGTTTTAATTTCTTCCATAATCACAACCCAACAAGACCTCATGGCCAAGAACCTTAAGACCATGCCTCACCCAAGTTCATCCAAGGAAAACAAAACCCCTTCCGCCGGTTTGCGACACTGATAATCGAAGAGCGCTTCCTCACTAAGTTTGCAAGCCACAAGGTGTGAGAGGAACAAGGATTCGAATACACCGTCTCCTGCAAGAACTTCGGCCTTGATGCGTTCATCTTCAAAGTCATCGAGCACCATAAATGGCAAATCCTTTGCCATCAACCTCAGCCTGATAATGTATCATGGGTAGGAGAATTTTATTCTCATGCTTCCAATCCCAACAACCCCTATGTTTATGTTCGTGGTAGGGCAATCCTCATTGTTGCCGACATGATCAATACCTTTTATGGGATATACATTGAAAAAGATAAACATAAAGCTTTTGTTGATAACATCACGGCCGAAGGAGTGGAGAAGGTATTCAAGGACCTCACAATCGAAGGTGCCAAATGGAACCGATGGGCCTTGAAGGGAACATTAAATTGACTCATGTTAAAACCCGAGGCAAAACTGTAGAATAAATTCATTAAAACTTGTTTAATTCCCACTACTCACAATACCACAGTTTCTTATTCTCGTTTTTTGTTATTGCATTCTATTTTACACAAGCGAATTATCAACATAGGACAAATTATTTGTGATGAAATATTTGCTTGTAGTAAAAAAGATGTAGGTGCCCTTTTCTTCCCAAGCTTAATAACTCAATTATGCGAGAAAGAAAATGTGCCAAGTGATGATACAGATGAGAAATTGTCTGCCCGAAAAGGATGGAACCGGACGCAATACCTGAGAATCATGGGTGAGGAACCAACAAAAGAACCAGTGCTGCCAAAGAAATCCCCCACACCGACCATTGTCGCGCAACCAACATTGCCTCAGCAAGTACAGATGCCCAGGCAAGTGAACCTACCTCAATAAACATGAATCAAATCGAATCAATACTGCGACCTTTGACACAACGATTGGAGCAAATGAAGGCCTGAAAAATGCTATTCATGCGTACACGAGGGACCATAATGTAGCCATCACACGAGTGATCCTCAAGAAGTAACCCAATAATACCGTACCTTTCTCGGTATTTTCTGCCAACCTACTTGCCTCGACAACTGAGGAAGCAACGGCAACTACTGCACACGATAAAGGTAAAGCCCCTATGAATAAACCGAATCGTATTGAATCTCTGCATGGATTTACAGATTTGGACGAGTCCATCTTTGAACTAGTGACATAGCCACCGGCTGCACAACCAAAACCGAAACACAAAGCTTCTATCATTGAAGAGGTCGATCAAGAGTCTAAAGCAAGAGATGAGGTTGCGAAAGTAAGAGTTCAGGCCACACCACCAGCCATACGCACTCAACCACCACGAACCGAAAAATGAATCAGGAAAACAGCTCGAAGAAAACTCATCATTCAAGGTGACAACCTATCTGACTAACTCATGTGCATTAGGGACAATGCTTCTCTTTAGTTTTGGTGGGGTTGTTTGTTTGTTTAGTTTCATCTTTAGTTGCATTCATCTCTAGTTATCGCATATAGGTTGTATATATTACTTGTCATGCCTTTGATTGAATTTAATTTCCCAAGACTTGTTGAATATCCAATGATGAATAAATTACCACTGCACTTAATTGATAGAACTTTTGGTTTTAGGATTCGCATGGAAAACACTTAGAATTCTACTATGATGTTGAATATAATTTGACATTGTTGTGACTTGATTGATTAAAGGAGACTTAGTGAAATTAGGTTGCTTAAAAATTAGGGATATTGAAAGTTAAAATTGCTTGCTAGAGGTGCCCAAAATCGGCTCTAGTTGTTACACATTAAAGAATCGCTAGAAGTGCCCAAAATTGGCTCTAGTCGACAAAAAAATTAAATTGCATGCTTTACTAGAGGTGCCCGAAATTGGCTCTAGTAAAAATAAAAATAAAAGCCCCAGTATTTAATTTGATAAAAATCTATTGTTCACATGGAATCCTGATAATCAACTTGTACACAACTCTACACACACAGTCACAAGCATTATAGTCCAAATCCGAGTAAGTTCTGGAACATCCAAAAAATTGAAAGGCAATCATACTTTGTGCCACGGTTCTGAGGATTGAAGTTAGATATGAAGCAAATTTTTTAATGATCAAATTCTTGGTAGGTAATTGTTAGTTTTGCATTGCTTGAGGACAAGCAATAGTTCGAGTCTGGGGGTGTGTCAAGTACTATATTTTCTACCCTTCTTCTCATAATTACTTAGGCTCATTTTAGTTGCATATTTAGTCATTCATGCATTATTTCATGGTTTCCTTCACCGTTAAGTTTGATTACACAATGTGGTTAGTTTTGTGGAAAAGATGCTACCGATATGTGCAATTATTTCAAGTTGTTTATCGTCAGTTGACTAACAGTTTTCATTTATATATAGGCTATTTTGACCAAAAATAAATGTTTATGGCTAAATTGTTTCAAGAATATATTTAATCCAATGGTTTTTCTTTGCACTTAATTGAATTCTACGATTGATGAATTCTACTATTGATAAATTGTATTAAGTAGCACACTTTTTTTATAAATTTTAATTCTAATCGTAATCCTACTTAAAAAGGAGGGGAATAGGGCTCTAAGGAAGGAATGAGTGCTTCTAGTGAGTCTAGAACTCATAACTTAAAAAAACGAGGGAACAAAAATAAGTAGCTTGACCAACCGGCTAAATATACTTGCTTTAACAACATTTGATTGACAAAAATTGTCTTCGGTTAAATCCTTGTATTCTTGATGATGTGGTCGTTAATGGTCGATAACCCAACCAGTTTTGTAGTGGTTCATGTGTATCAACGTCTTTAACATAACATAACATTATTTTTATTTTATTTTATTTTATTTTATTTTATTTAAGGCGTTACTAAATAATTTAACGTCTCAAAAAATAATAAAAAATTATTATAAATGTTCACTAACACTATAATTTGTTATATAAACAGAATTAAAATAATGACAAGCGTAACATTTATCTATATTATTTTGATTTTTAAATTTACTTCAAAAACAATTTTCATAATTTTTATTACGTTTGTGAAAAAAAACACTTTTTAAAGAGAAAAAACTTGATAAAACTCAATGGAAAGCAATTGATAGGGCTATAAACGAACTGAACGCTCAGCGAACCGTTCGTGAACTATTTGGCGGGAAGTTCGTTTATGTTCATTTATTTATTAAACGAATAAACAAGAACAAGATTTTATGTTCGTTTAATTAAATGGGCAAATACAAATAAAAGGCTTGTTCGTTCATTTACGTTCGTGAACGTTCGATAATATGTTCGTTTATGCTCGTTTAAATTTATTAACATATGTCCATTTATATTTATTACTTTTCATAACAAAAATATTATATTTAAGAACATATATTAAAAATATGAAATAAAAAGAAAATAATAAGCAATGCTCAATGTACGGGGCTTCAGACTTCTTAATAAAAAAATTAAACAATACTTTCGTTTATTATTTTAACGAACGAACACAAACAAAAAATTATGTTCGTTTAGTTGCTCATGTTCGTTTATTTATTCAATTAAAATTAAATAAAAAAATATAAACATACTATTATTCGTGTTTGTTATGTTCGTTTACTGCCGCAGCGATTGGTGTTAGGGTTGGGTTGATGAAATTTTAGTCCCACGCCACAGCTGTCCGAGAAGAAAACAATTCAAAAGAGCAATTTTTGAACATAAAGAACATGGCCCTTGTGCTTAATAAATACGACGAAACGACGTTGAAGTTTGTACATTCTTCATTAGGTAGCTATGGCCTATGGCAGGGTAGGGTATAGTCGCAAAAAATGAAAACTTTGTCAAAACCCCAATAAGCCCATAGTTTAAATCATAGATAAAAATAAGTTATTGTTAGAAAAATAGTGATCAAATAAGACTTTTATAATTGACTTAAACGTTTGAAAACATCTCTTCATAATCTTTTAAATAATAACTCATTTGATCGATGACTTATTAAATAATAATGCACTCAATCACAATATAGAAACTCATTTGATCCATGATTCAAACCATGGACTCGTTTCTTTTTTTAGTATAATTAGAACAATCTATTTATATAAGGTCAGGTAGCTCAATGGTGATGTAAAGGGTCCCAGTTTCATGGGAATCGTATATTTTAAATACTAACATTTTCATGGCTCGCCAACATAGCTGGAATAGCTCAGTTGGTTAGAGCGTGTGGCTGTTAACCACAAGGTCGGAGGTTCAAGCCCTCCTTCTAGCGCTATATTTTTGTTTTCCTTTTACAAAGAAATTTAGAATTAATATCTTAAATTTTCCAGATCTCCCAACCAAGGCAGTTTGACCGAGTGGTCTAAGGGTCTGAAAGGGCGTGGGTTCAAATCCCACAGCTGTCAATTATATTTTCAAATCCAATCGCTTCCTTGAATTACTGGTTCCCAAATGTGCATCATTTGTATTGAATTTTCTATATTCTTTTATGTAAAATGATACAGCAAAGACATTTCGTTTATGAGAACTGCTCTTTTACAATATCAGAAGACTTACCTTTATACTTTTATATCATGTCTGACGACTATTGTACATATGAAATAATACTTTATACCTTTATATTTTTGTTTCAGTCCGATATGACTATGAGTTTAAATTTCTTATACTTGTAAATCATTAATCTACATTAACTTTTGGTTTGTTCATATTTAAAAAAAAAAAACTTTTATAATAATTTTATATATGATTTATTATTTATGAGATACATTATATTTAATATAAAAATAAATATTAGTACAATATATTATAAACTTAACACATGGGACGTACCTAAACTTTAAATGTGGGAATTTAATCCCGACTCATTTTAAACTATTTTATTTGTCTCTAGTTCTCCAGTACTTTGACTTGACTAATTCTGATTGACTCGCATCGCACACCTAATTTTAATGGTTGAGTTTCTCAAGGGGGATTTGTTACATATACAAGACTTCGAACTCGAGACCTATTTAAACGATACCAAATTGTTTACTACTTGAACCAACCCTGTTGGTACTTTACATATAGCTTTGATTGAAATTAAAAAATAAAAAAATAACAAATAAATGAAATAAATGCTCGCTTCTTAATTACAATCGTAAATTTAAAGTTCTCCACAAAAATATAGTACTAAATAACAATCTACTATATAATACAACAATTATTAAAAAAAACTTTACTACTACTACTTTATGGGAAAATCCGTTACCGATAATGTGTAGTACATAAAATTTATAGTCCACGAATAGGAAAAAAACCCATTATAATTAAAACGTTATGATTTTTTTGATAAAACAAGAAGAAAAAAAAGTTAATTCGAATTTTTAATTGATGGTTCCTGATGACGTGCCTGATTTAGTCCAGCCACTCTTTGCTCATGATCTTGATGGTCCTCTGTAATGTCTTCATAGTAGGGTCGCCCATGGTGTAACTTGAGGGTTCTGTTATGTTTTTGCAACATCTTTGTATGTCAAGTTTAATCTTGTTGCTCTTGTAATGACACCATATACATTCTTTTTTCTCTATTTAGGTTAGAGATGTTTTTTAACGAGGTATATAATATTATTTTTCATTTTTAATAAGAAAACTAATTACCTAGCGGTGTTGCAATCGTTGTGTAATTAAGCTAAAATTTCGTTCCGATGATTGTAGAAAATACGACTGTCTATCTTATTTTCTAACAAATTTTAATTTTAATCCTAATCTTATATAGAAGAGAGAGGAGAAAGGACTTTAACGAAATGAAGAGGTATTCTTATTGTGTCTAGAACTCATGACCTATGAGAGAACAAAGATAAACAACTTGACCAATGGGCCAAATATACCTACTCGACCGCCTATCTTATTTAGAGACGATCTCTTGACTATACTATCGGACACTTCTATATGATTTGATTTTTATATTCCTTACTCCAAAACATTAATATTGGTTAATGTTTACTCTAAGTCAATACTCAATAGGCGTATATTTTTTTAAACACGAAACCTAAAAATTACTAAGTTATTTTCAATAATTTTTAGAGCATGTGGTTAAAACTCTCAGCTGATACTCTCTATTGCTCTAAATTGTGGCTTCAAGATCTAATAGGTTTAAAAATCTCCTTTTTGTTCTCTTTAAGTATAATTTGTTCCCCAAAAAATTACTAAGCCATTTAAAATGCGAGGTTATAATTGCCAAAACAAAATTTTCATTAATTTATCATTGAAACTTGATATTAAGGTAACTTGATTTTATTTTTTAAAATTCTACATGAACCAACAACTAAATTTTATCGTTATATTCTAATACAATATAATATATGTGTTTAGTTTTAAATTTAGATAAACTTGCGTATGTCTACATACTAAATTATTTGAATTCGGGTCACTTAAAATTCTTCACCCTTTATCATCGGGGCCATTCCTTGGGTTTAACAAACATTTTTTTTTAATTATGTTAATGATTTGGACTAGAATATAATATTAATGATAGTAAGATGACTAAAACATGAAATTAAATTAGAGGACGGAAACGATAGTTTGAGCTACCTAATTCAAGGTCCTTTTCGTCATTTACCATATAGGTTATCAAAACCCTAACTATAAACGAGTTTTAACTGATCTCGCAGCTTCTCTTCCAAAGCTAAGATTGTGCTCTGCAAAAGCGCTCTCAGAAATCCCTAATTTGACAGCTCTCTTACTTTTTGCCTGAAGCCATGGTAAGTCTTGATTTTCATCTCTTTTCGCAATGTTAAGCTAAATCTTGTTTGGTAGCTGAGAAAAAAAATAGGTTTCTGGTATAGAAAATACAAATTTAAAAGTGGAATTTTACATACTAACTGCGACAATGTAGCAAACTGTGTGATCTCTTTATTTATTTATTTTTGTTTTTTTTTTCATCATACGCATTGCAGTAGATAGCTTTTATAACGTTTTTATGCTCGAAAAATACTGACGCTAAATAAAAACTGAAAATGTACGAAGCTTTGTCTTGTACTCTTTGGAAAGGGAAATTTCTTATTGGAATCATTTACTGATTAGATTGGATTTAACTTTGTACATGTTGCCAATGGTGTTTATTTAGATTCATAGTAACGTTTTTTATTAGATTTTTTTTAGTTTAAGGCAGATTTAGGTGACACTTTTGTTGATTTGTGGTATTTTGTAGTCGAGGAGAAAGGTTAGAGAGCCCAAGGAGGAGAATACCACCCTTGGACCTGCTGTCCGAGAAGGCGAGTATGTTTTTGGAGTGGCTCACATTTTTGCTTCTTTTAACGACACATTTATAGTAAGTGATAATCTTCTCTGTTTTACATTGCTTTTGTTTTCTGGTAGTTTTTTCCATTTAAAATGATGTCATTGAATTGCAAGTGCAGCATGTGACAGATCTGTCTGGACGCGAAACAATGGTTCGCATCACTGGTATGGTTTGTGCTGATCTTTCAAAAATGGTTCTTTCGCTATCTTGTATTTTTATAGCTGTTTTAGCTTGTTCTAGTTATTCAAATGCTGAACGCCAGTATTGGAGTTTTGAAGCTATAGTAAATAATAATATGTTAATCAAACATTGCTATGTGTATTGATATTCATTTCCCTCAATTTTGCATAGGTGGGATGAAGGTGAAAGCCGATAGGGATGAGTCTTCCCCTTATGCAGCCATGCTTGCAGCACAAGATGTTTCTCAACGCTGCAAGGTCGTTATTGCTTACCCGTTTGAATTGTTTTGCGTTATGCTTCCTTGCCTTGAACTTACTTTTGTTCATGAATGTTGTCTGTAGGAGTTGGGTATTACGGCCCTTCATATAAAGCTCCGAGCTACTGGAGGTAACAAGACCAAGACACCGGGTCCTGGTGCCCAGTCAGCACTTAGAGCCCTTGCTCGTTCAGGCATGAAAATCGGTCGCATAGGTACATATCAGTCCTTTTGATTCAGTTTCATTGGGTACATTTACTTCACTCTTTGTAAACTGACAATTTAACATTTTATTCACCGCAGAGGATGTCACTCCCGTTCCCACTGATAGTACCCGAAGAAAGGGTGGCAGACGTGGAAGAAGGCTGTGATTTTTCACTTCATGTCTATCACTCAGCTGCTGCTGCTGCTGCTGCTCCTCCCTTTGACACTAGGAGTTGTCTTTGGTTTTTGAAACAATTTTCTGATTAGATTAAAGTTTGCTTTGCTTCCCCTGTTCTGTTGTTGCACATTTATAGCCCCTCTTAACGGTGAATGGATTTTCATCTTGAATCTTAATTTAGACAAAAAGTTGTGGGGCTCTTTTTAATTCAAAGATATATTGTTCTTGGTTTTACCTCACTCATGATGTTTTCATAGATAACTCTGGGATTAATAACAAAATAAGTACCAAACTATTCTCCTTTACCCTTTTAAGTATCTAAACTATTTTTTTTGCCTCTCTCAATTGCTCAAATTATTATTTTTGGGTCAAAATAAGTGTATATACTATTAATTTTTTATTTAAGTATCTCGACTTGACCTTAAAAAGGGACAAAAATGGTAATTTGAACATTAAAAGTAGAAAAAAAGTTTACGCATCTGAAAAAAAATGCATGATAGAAAAAAGAAAAAAATAATTTAAGCAGTTAAAAATATATAATAGTTTGGGTACCTATTTTAAAGGCTTTTATTGCTCAAGTCAAAGGGACATGGGTCTTAATGACAGGTATCTATTAAAGTAATTTATTGCTCAAGTTAAAGGGGCATAAGCCTTTTTGCCAGGTTTAATTGACATATTAAACTCTTTTGCCCTTACCACTGCTGATGGGCACTGAAGTTTAATTATAAGTAAACAAATGAATATCTGTAGTCCATGGAGTCTCCTAGGCTTGAACTGAATCATTTAAATAAAAGAAAACTAGGAAATAAAACAGATAATACACATGAAATCGCAGAAGCTTGCCAATGGCATAATAAATTTGTTTGCAGATGACAAATCTCAACGCTTGCTTACCAAGCTCAGAAAACCTTCCAGAAGGATTGAATATCAACATGCAATTTGGGGGCAGAAGGTGAGGAAACGTTGGTTGTCCTCATCGAACTGCAAATGATTGCTTTCAAGCGACATACAATATACCTGCATGAATAGAATTATCAGATAAAGAATAAATTTATCTCCTACAGACCCTAATTTTAAAAGCAAAGCATATATTTCTCTCATGGTGGAAGGGTTGATGAGATGTAACGGGAAACCAAGCCATTACATATCGGTCGCATGTCAGTTAAGTTCTTAAAGCAAACATTATTGAGAAATACACATGTGATTTGGTATTTTCGTATCCATACAACAGATGTGAGATGAGTCATATAATCCCAAGTCACAGCAGAATATATGCGAGCACCTCAAAGGTGATTGGACAAACAAGCATGAAAAGGGCTCTATCGGAAGAATGCCTAAGTTAAAGATGCATGATCTAAAATGCGTCAAACAAATAGATCATTGGAAATTGAGTATAATGAATAGAAGATTGCGCATACAAATCAAGTGCTTACCTAAAAGCATGAAGGCAAAAACTATCGTCAGCATCATTTGTATGGATCGCCCATTAAGTTTAAAAAGATAAGAAAATCTAACATATCTGGCATCACATGCCCCAAGCCCCCTTAGAAGGTGCATGAACTTTACAAGAAACTCGTGAAATCCCTGGTGACCGCGGTCCCCAATTGCCAAACTTAGCCCAATACGCTGACCCTGTGAAAGAGATTCAGGCCATAGGATGAGCTTATTGACTAATGTAACACGGCTCTCTGTTATAGTGGAAGTGATGAGCTATTGTGGATTGCAAAAGTTAAGCAATAAGCAAGGTTAGCGATTAAACGAAAAAAGTGCGCAAAACCACACTGCTTATTGTTCCAAATTTGGTTATTTATAAATTTTATAACATTAGCAATGAAAGAACTCGATTACGTTCGATGCTAGTACAGAATCCTGAGCTAACTAATTCATTGGCACACCTTCCAATGATTAATGATAAGATGGATTGAACCCTTAAGATGGGCACTGACACATACCCGTGCAGCACGTGAAGCATCAATGTACAAGGGGGAATGCCCTTCTTCACCATCTTTCAATCGCTTGGTATAATTGCTAGGAACCCTATTCCCATATGCAGTCCATAGATTATTGAAGAACCCAAAGAGATTAGTTCTGCTGGAAGAACCACTCAACTTATTCTCATGGAAGGAACTCTTAGCGTTGCTTTCACCAGCTTCTAAATCCCAACTTCTATCTTCATCATTCCCATTACAAGTGTTTGCTGCATCTAGTCCCAATTTTATAGAATAATGAGAACCCACCTTCCTTAAGTTATTCTCCTTCACAGAATCACAATAATGGCTACTAAAACCAACACCATTTGTATTTACCTCCTCGATTTCTCCACATCCATTTGCAACAGTTCCTGCATCTGTGGAGCAAGATGCTTTGACCGGATCAAGAAATCTTTTCAAGATGTCACTATCGTCCGAGTCAAACCAAATATCACATTCATTGTGATTCCCACCAGAAAGAAATAATGCCAAACCGTCTCTATCTTGCTCGTTCAAGTTTCCACACTGAGAGTTTTTCATGGGTTCCACATTTCCATTTCCTCCAAGCTTTTCTCAACATTATTTATCTGTTCTCTAATGGCTATAATAAACTGTTTATGTCTGGAAATGACATGCCCCCTAAAGTGAGATTGGTCCGTCCTAGCTGATGAGTTAACTGCTCGTTCAAAATCTTCCAACTAATTAAAGCAAACAATGAAGTGAGCCAATTAACGGATCTCGAAAAACAACAAAGTTCAGCTAAAAGGATATAAAACTCAAGGGTAAATATGAATCAATACCTGCCATTTGGCTGTTTCAAGTATGGTAGCAAGATCGCGCATGTGATAGCCAATCAAAGCAATCAGCTTTGGGTCAGTATGATCACCTTGAACAAGGCTTTTTTCGAGCAAAAGAAGTCGAAAAATGGATTCCATCCTGAAAATGCCAAACCAGAAAACCATTAGTTATGAACTTCCATAAGAATATGAAGTACAATAGATGACTCTACACTAATACACTAATAGAAAATTAGGCCAATTTAAAAGGAAAAAAAAAAACAGGGTCTGTTAAAGTAGCTTTATTTATTTCAATTCAGTAGATGCAATTAAGGCAAAGCTTGTAGGAAAACCAAAACAAAATAAACCAACATTAATTTAGCTGTCAATTATCCCAAAAAGGACAAAAGAAGAGACAAGTCCTAGACTTTGATTATTTTAAAACTAGTTGCAGAGAAATTAAAAAGAAATCAATCAGTAAGACCAAATTCTACAATTTAAAAACAAACCAATGTTTTACAATCTGGAAATCAGTAAAAAAGAGAGGAAATTCTCGATTTTATGGGGGAAACCTGTCAGCTGAATCTTGAACAACTTCGGCTGCTGAGAATAAAGGGTCGGATTCCCATTGAAGTAAGCTTGACTCCATTTTCTGGATATAATCATACAAAGTAAAAGAAGCTTTCCAAAGAAAGAGGAATCAAGGAAGAGAACGAATTCCGAAACAGTGATCGACGAAATAAATGAAGGGGAAACGAATAAAGAAATAAGGTGTTTCCTTTGGACGAAAAAAATTAATGAATTGAAAAGCGGAATGGAACTATAAGTGATTTTTTCTGTCTCCTTTTGCTGTAAATTGGGGATTTATTAGGGTTTTAGGGTTCCGAAAGGAAGCAATTGATGAAGAACACCCTTGTTTTAAAATTTAAATTTGCGGGGAAAATTGTGGTGTAAAGCGACGATGGAAGAGAACAAATCCTTTGAACATAAAGGAATTTGTTTCTTTTTTATTTTGTTGGATTTTCTGATAATAAAAAGAACAAAATTGTTGTTGTAAGTGGTTTTATCAAATAAAATATTTTATTATCAACAATAAATTAGTTTAACAAAATAATATATATATTACGAATAAAATTATTCAAATTTAAATGTATTAAAATGTTTATTTAAAAAATTTAAAATGTTTATTATTATTATCATTATTATTATTGAAATTTATAATTAATAAATTATTTTTATACATGTATACACTTGTAACATCAATTTTATATTGTAGCATGTTATCTTTGTTTTTTATTTATATATACATAAAGTTTCATATATTATTTAGTTTTTATTTTCACAACATCAACTTACAGTTTATTATTATTATTCACATTAAGATTTTATAATATTTATTCTTTCTTACGTCATCTTCTTTAGTTTTTATATATTTTTCGATCGCTTATGACGATACTAATTTTAAGTTGATTGTCAATCACTGGTTTTTTCTCTTTTTTAATATACTTAATATTTTTTTATTTCGAGTTATGTCATTTTATTTGTTTAATTATTTTTTATACAAAATTATAGATGATTTTTATTTACTCTTATGACATATTTTTTTATTCTTATGGCACATTTTTTTGTTTATTTTTTTTAATAATTGAATTTGACGTTGTTTTTTTAGATGATGTTCATTATGTTATTTTATTCATCTATCTCTGCTTTGAACTTTAAGATTAAATATTGATAGACGTTTACAATCATGAAGGTATGTCATAATTGAGTTGTTTTAGGGCCAGTTTGTCAATGTGTCATTATCGTTATATGCATTTTTATGTTCATGATGATATTTACTATTTTTCTCCGATAATGGTGTTTATTTATATCTATCACTTGTCCAAGTTGTTTGGTTGGATTTTTAACATTTTTCATGTTTTATTTTATTTTATTTTTAAGTGGTTAGTTTGTGCACTACAATAGATTGTTCCTCTTTATTCAATAAAACTAGCAATTATTATTTATAAAAAACGACTTAAGGGTGTAAAAAACTTACGAACTTTTGAAAAGAATCAATTAAGCCCTTGAATTTTTTGCACCCAATTAAGCATTTGAGCCAATAAATATAATCAATTAAGCTCTTGAACCAAGAAATAAAATCAACTAAGCCATTTGACCATTAAATTTTGACGGTTTTTTTGGATTTATTGATACAGTACGTCGTATCATGATGTTTTAACTTGACATTTTCAAAATTTTTATTTTATTTAAAAATTTCATTAAAAGTTATAAAAATTGTAAAAGACTTATAAAATTTATATAAAATATTTTTTTTAGAAAAAATATATAATTGCAATAATATAGAACTGTGGTGTATCATATGCCCGTAATATCTAAAGAAAAAAATTGTCAAGATTTAATGGTCAAAATTGATCAAAGGGCTTAGTTGATTCAATTTCTTGGTTCAAAAGCTTAATTCATTAAATGTTTTGGTTCAAGAATTTAATCGAGTGCAAAAAAAAAATAAAAGGGCTTGATTAATATTTTTTCCAAAATTTTAAAAGCTTCTTACACCCTTAAACCTAAAAAAAATATTATATGTATATAACACCTTTTATTCAACTCTTAACAATTTTATTATCGAATATTTACTTAAATATTTTTAAGTTTAAGGTTAGTTTTCATTAATTAGAATTTAAACCTTTAAATATTTACTTGATTCCGCGACCTCTAATTCAAAAAATAAAAATAGGGATAACTACATATTTAATACCCACCTATTTTCGCGTTTTTATTTTAGTATCCTACCTTTTTTGGCAAAATGGTATCTAACGTTACGTTTTTGTTACTCGGCCGTTACAAACGGAGATGATGACGTGGCTTATTTTTAACTGAGATAATCACAGTTTTAGTCCTCAAAACTTATACATTTCTATCAATTTGGTCCAAACTCTATCAATTTAATAATTATCTTAAATATTTGGGTTAAAATTATAAATCTCCCATTTTATTTCTTCTTAACCAACCTAAGTTCTTACCCTTTATTGCCTGGGGATACAAGTGAGACAACTCTTTGTGGACAACGTTTCTGGAAATGCATTAATGGTGAAATGAATTCGTATTTGAACAGTCCTAGGAGCTTGAGTCAAAATTTCAGGCCAAAATCTTTTGATGAATTGGTAGGACAAAATGTTGTTGTGAGGTATCTTTTGAGTGCCATTTCTAAATGAAGGGTTACTTCTTTCTACCTTTTCCATGGTCCTCGTGGTTCATAAGCCATGCGGTCAATGTCAAGAATGTATATTGTTCTTTTCTGGAAGGAGCAGAGATGTCAAGGAGGTTGATTTTTTTAAAACCAAAGGTCCCTTGTTAAAAATGCCTTTACCCTACCGGTTTCGTCACGGTTTAAGATTTTCATCATCGATGAGTGCCAGTTGCTGCAGGATGAAACATGGGCAACTATTTTAAACAGCCTAGAAAAACTCTCCCAGCATATCGTTTACACCTGAACTCGATTTGTTGCCAAGAAGTGCAGTTTCTTGGTCCCAAAGATATCACTTTCCAAGGATAAAAGATTCTGATATTTCAAATAGGTTAGAGAAAATCTGCGTTGAGACTTCATTGCTGCGAAATCTAATGGTTCTCTGAGGGACGCTGAGATGGTGCTTGATCAGTTGAGTTTGCTTGGTAAAAAGATCACAATGTCCTTGGCCTATGAGCTTGTGAGTTCTTCGGGTTTTTCTTTTTCCTTATCTTTAACAGTGCTTCGCTTTCAACGTCCTTCACCAAATAGGATTGAGAATAAGAAATAAAATAGGGTTAGGGTTTCGGGGAATAAGAAATAAAATGGGGGATTTACAGTTTTAACCCAAATATTTAAGATCATTAGTATTAAATTGATAGAAACATATAAATTTTGGAGACTGAAACTCTAATTATCCCAATTAAAAATAAGTCACGCCATCAATACAAAAAGTACCATTTTGATAAAAAAAAAAATAAGTGAGGTGCTAAAACAAGAATGTGAGAATAGGTGGGGTACTAAATATGTAATTATCCCTAAAAATATGCCTCAAAACCTGTACTGTAGTACCGTACAAAATTTTTCACTATTTCCCTTTATTGGCATGTAATCGTTGGCTTACAAGTTAGTCAAAACCCCGCTTTAAACATTAAAAGTATCGATGATGAACAACTTTTTTTAACCCTTAACTAACATAAACAGCAACCAGAAAACTATGTTTCAGCTTCAGGTTGTCCTAATCATAGAACATCAACAAACTAGTAAACCTCAGATTTTGCATCAACAAGGAGAGAACCCGGAAACGAAATGAGCTGAAGACTGAAGAAAATATTAGCACAGCAGTGTTCATTGTTTCAGGTCGTAAAACCGAAACAACAATATCATTTGTTAAGCCTAATCTGACAATTGGTTTCTCCGGAAAGGACTGTCTGTCGAATGCAAAAGGTAAAACACGAAATGGAGCGGATAGTTTCCCTACTAGAGTACAATTCAATACACAAACCCATGCATACAAGGCAAGAGACACTATCAACAAATAACATTTCCAATGCAGAATCTGTCAATTGTTTTCTGCATAAAGGATTGATCGTCGTATGCACAAGTGTATACACAAATGTACAATTAGCCCTTAATTACAGTACAATTCAATGAATGAATCCATCCATATTATGGCAAGGAACACTGTCAACAAACAACAGCATCATTTCTTAAGCAGAATCCGAAATTTGTTTTCTGCACAAGGGTTGTCTATGCAGAAGTTTCAACACATAATGCATAATTAGCCTTTAGTTACGGTACAATTAAATACACAAATCGGTTCATATCATCGCAAGGAACACTGTCAACAAACAACAGGATCATTTCCAAGCCTAATCCGACAATTGTTTTAATCAAAAAGGAATATCTTTTGTATGCAGAAGTGTAAACACAGAATGCAATTCAATATACAAATCCATCCATATTAAGGCAAGGTACACCATCAACAAACAACAGAATCGTTTCCCAATGCTAATCAAACAATTAATTTCTTCAGAAAGGATTATCTTTCACATGCAGGACAGTAAACATGAAATGCATAATTAGCCCTTAATTAGAGTACAAATGAAGATACAAATCCATCCATTTCAAGGTCTAAAGCAGAAACTTTCCTAGGCATAGAAATCATGTAGAAGTGGAAGTAGAACACCATGACAAACATTCATGATCCATGTGCCATCCACACATCATCTACTTCGACAGAAAAAAAAGGCTTCGTCAGCAGGAGGTTGAAATCGAGATGAATGATTTCTAGCAAAATTTGGCTAAATTACCACCAATTGTAAAGATAAACCATTCTCTAACTTATGGTTTGATGAATAACTCAACCACATGATCCTGTATAAAGTTCAATATAACTGTAAAATGCTATGTTATGTGGACCTTGGATCGGATATACTACAAGTATGTCCAGCCATAAGTTGTTAGAGGACCATAACCTCATACTCATATCAGAATATGTGTCGAATATGGGTACTTCAAGAACAAATGAAAGTCAAATGCCACCATATGTGCTATGCTCACTCCAATAATTCATCATAAGCAATGCAATCCAATAATACATAAGATGGGAATATTAAGATATTCAAAGAAATATGGCATTGAACTCAACATCAGAACAAGCAATGCACATAATAAAAGAAAGGCAAAAACCAAAACATTACATTCAAACAAAATACTTAACCATCTGAATCTCCTTCTGCTTAAAACCACATTTCTCATAGAATATTTTGTTTTCATCACTGCAATCCAAAATAACCTTATAACACCCCATGGACCGAGCATGATCTGCAAGAAATTCCACAACTTTCTTCCCCAATTGCATCCCTCTCGCACCGGCATCGACAACCACATCTTCGATGTGCCCAACTTTACCACAGTTCCTTATGAACTTCTTCTCGATAAACACACTCCCTGAAACTATGATCTTACCTGAAATCTCATCTTCGATCACACAGATAACATGATCATCACCGTACATACTTATTTCCTTAAACCTATCTTCGAATTCTTAGTCCGAAACTGAATCACAAACAGTCAGTTGTCGCAATAGCTCTATAAAGCCTTTGCTTTTATCTGAAAGTTCCAATTTTCGAGTGTTCTCTATTTCCCCTTTTTTCAATTCTCTACATGGAAAAATAAAAAGGGCATCTTTGAATTGAAAATAAATATTCAACGTAAATGGGGGAAAAAGCAATATGGAGTTTAATGATTCTTACCAGTTGAGAGTTCGATGCTTTTCGAGTGTTCGATCAAGTTCTCCCCTTGGGTGAATTAAAGATGATGTTTTTCCTATAGTAATCTTCTGGTTTTGCATAATTATAGTTAAATCCCTTAATTTTCATTAAATATAATTAGGCCCTTCCATGAATATATAGGTATTTATTAGTTTCAGGATTTAATATTAAAGACAGTTTGGCCGAGTCGTCTAAGGCGCCAGATTTAGGCTCTGGTCCGAAAGGGCGTGGGTTCAAATCCCACAGCTGTCATTTTTATTTTTCCGCTTCTTTAAAACGGACATCATTCCCAAATGACTCGTCTCCACTCGCTTCCTTTACTCGTGGATCACAAATGCCACGTTTTGACTTTTTTTTTTGAGGGGCGGGGGAATTGTTTTTGTTTTTTTTTTTCAAATTAGAAAAATAGTGTTGTTCAAAGATTATTTAGGAAAATGGTACAAATTCTATAAATGTTGGATAAATTGTCTATAGTTGAATTCGACTTTACCCAAAGTTGTCGTAGGTTGTTTTTGAAAAAAAACACTAACTAGAAATTAGTGGGGTAAGAAATTAGATCTTTTAAGTAGTCAGAAGTTCGAATTATGCTATTGTGAATTGAACAATTGAATTGAAAGAATTTTTCTTATATTGAGCTTCTGTAGATCAATTAGATATCGATAGTTGTAAAAAATTGAAAAAATCTCCTATAAATGTAGACGGCTTTACCAGAAGTATGCAAGTGGCAATGGCGGTGACTTTGTTAAGACATTCGACTGGAACAAAATGATTGAGTAATGGGAGTATGGGACAATAAAAAACAACGAATAAGAAATAGGGTAAACAAAACCATTGGCCACTAAACTATTATTGTTTTTCTAAAACTGTCACTAACATTATATTTTTTATTTTGGTTTGACTGTTAAAAAAATTAACTAAGATAATGTAATTTGGGTTAATAACAATTTTACTCCTTTATGTTCTATAAATTAGGTTCTTTAAACGGACATCATTCCCAAATGACTCGTCTCCACTCGCTTCCTTTACTCGTGGGTCACAAATGCCACGTTTTGACTTTTTTTTTTTGAGGGTGCGGGGGAATTGTTTTTGTTTTTTTTTTTCAAATTAGAAAAATAGTGTTGTTCAAAGATTATTTAGGAAAATGGTACAAATTTTATAATGTTGGATAAATTGTCTATAGTTGAATTCGACTTTATCCAAAGTTGTCGTAGGTTGTTTTTGAAAAAAAAACACTAACTAGAAATTAGTGGGGTAAGAAACTAGATCTTTTAAGTAGTCGGAAGTTCGAATTATGATATTGTGAATCGAACAATTGAATTGAAAGAATTTTTCTTATATTGAGCTTCTGTAGATCAATTAGATATCGATAGTTGTAAAAAATTGAAAAAGTCTCCTATAAATGTAGACGGCTTTACCAGAAGTATGCAAGTGGCAGTGGCGGTGACTTTGTTAAGACATTCGACTGGAATAAAAGGATTGAGTAATGGGAGTATGGTACAATAAAAAACAACGAATAAGAAATAGGGTAAACAAAACCATTGGCCACAAAACTATTATTGTTTTTCTAAAACTGTCACTAACATTATATTTTTTATTTTGGTTTGACTGTTAAAAAAATTAACTAAGATAATGTAATTTGGTTTAATAACAATTTTACTCCTTTATATTCTATAAATTAGGTTTTAATTTAAAATAATTCATTAAATTTAACCTTCATTTTAAATAAGATAAAGTTCACAAATGGTCACTAAACAGTGGTTAATTATTTAATTTGGTAACCAAACTTATAATTGCTTCAATGTTACCATTAAACTTTGTGATTTGTTTCAATTTGGCCACTGAGCTCTTAACGGATGTTAAAAAATTGACATGTCAGTTAACAAATTTTATATAATAGCACGCTTTGTCCTCCATATTTGTACATTCAAATAATTTAGTCTTAATTCGACAAATAATATTAAATTTAACCCTCAATATTTATACATTATTTTAATTTAGCCGTATTTTTAATTAAAAATAATTTAACTCTAAATCATAAACCCTAAACTTAAAACACTAAACCTAAAACCTCAAATCTATAAACACTAAACCAAAAAACCTCAAATCTATACACTTTAAACCCTAAACCTAAAAAACTAAACACTAAAATTATAAACCAAACTCAAAAGATAAAACAAGATCCATCAATGACAAAAAGATAAAGGCGAAGAAAAGATGCTGCGAAAATCTCATCTCCAAATTTCCAATATCCTTGACATCTGCAAAGGTACAGAAGTGCCACCATTTGGATCTTTCAAATATGGGCTTAAGGTCATTATTAGAAGGGAACTACCCAAATAGTACCTCAACTATTGTCAAAAATATCGTTTTAGTACTCTCAGTTATTTTTTGGTAAAATAGTACCTAACATTACGTTTTATTTTCAAAATGGTACCCCGCCGTTAAAAAGTAACAGCATGCTGACTAGGAGAGAGAGAAATCACACGTGACAGTTTACCACGTCATTTTCTCTCTCCTAGTCAACATTCCACGTCGACTAAAATCATAAAAAAACATACGTGGTATGCTGACTAGGAGAGAGAAAATGACATGGCAAGCTACCACGTGTGATTTCTCTCTCTCTCCTAGTCAGCATGTTGTTACTTTTTAACGGCGGGGTACCATTTTGAAAACGAAACGTAACGTTAAGTACCATTTTGCCAAAAAAATAACTGGGGTACTAAAACGATATATCGACAATAGCTGGGGTACTATTTGGGTAGTTTTCCCTTATTAGAATTTTTAGATCCCACTATGACCAAAGCAGTACCCATAATCCTAAATTCTCAAAAGTATGACCCTTACAGTAAAATCGTCGCACTACTATGACGAGTTCCAAAATTATTTTCTTTTTTATTCAAACTCGTCGTGCACCTATGGCGAGTTTCATTTTTTTTAATATCCGGTTTAAACATTAATCACAAGATTAACCTAATCTTAAACGGAACTCGCAGTCATAGAGACACGACGAGTTCCCTCTGGCTTAACGGGCATTTTGGGTCTAAGCATAACGGTGTTTAAAATGATTAAACTCGCCTTGTATACACGAAGAGTTTGGCTATTCGATTAAGTTGTAAATTATCTAACTTTTTGTAATTATATTTGAATGCACAAGTAGTATAACTAATAGGTTGTAGAATGTTTTAAAGAAAATGTAAAAGTTGGAATGAATTATTTAATTTTAAAATTGTAATCCTTTAGGTGAACTATGCAGTGGTGAAAAGTTAGATCAAAATGAATTTTAGTGAAGTTTCATACTAATATTTGTTGGAGTATGCCCAAAGACCAATTATGAGATGGTTGTAAAAGACATACTTATTTTATCTTGTTTATTAATAAGAAGCCATTATTATTATTTCAGTCTTATTCTGTGTATCTATAAATAAACTAAATTATAATAAAGTTCTTAGAATAATATAGTTATTCTTGAATGTCCTTAGTCGAGAATTATTGTGGGCTTGGACAACAATAATGTATTAAGACTAATATGTAGTTGATTGATGACAAAGTGTTGTCATTGACATGGAGATGTCAAAATCAATACATAAGTATGAGTTAGGGAACGCCATACTGAAATGACCCGCTATGAGCATGTTTCTTGGATCATTATGTGGCAGTCACAACATTGCTCATGGTGATTACCACATGTATGATACTTGAGATCATCATTATTTCAACATCGTGAGTGACATATTTTGATACGGTCAAAGTGTGTCATAACTAACTACACTATAAAGACTGATATTGGATATGTCACAATCCATGTAGCGAAATATGGTTGATCAAGATAGGATTTGTCCCTCCTATATAATAGGAGTAATATCATAAGCCACTTGATTGAGTGAGACTAGAAAATGCATGGCCATGCTCGAATGAATTGATATGGGATATCATAGTTATTCATTTATAATAGTATACTCAAGATATCAAGAAACATTAGATGGACTATACAAGTGTGACTAATCCATGACTTGTGTCCGATCTAGATATGAGGACAAAATGATGAAATACATAAAAGAAGTTGATCACGAAAAAAAGGTTAAGTGGAACCACGATTTCATGTAACTTAGGTAGCAATGATGTATTGCTAGATGTCACTCATTGCTTGTAATATTAGAATTGTTCTGGATATTACTGCTAACGTTACATGAACCTACAAGGGTCATACCCTATGATTGAAACGAACAAATATCGACTAGATAGCATGTGTACAAACTTGT
Source organism: Hibiscus mutabilis (assembly GCA_019671005.1). NCBI lineage: Eukaryota > Viridiplantae > Streptophyta > Magnoliopsida > Malvales > Malvaceae > Hibiscus > Hibiscus mutabilis. Next base: position 75,328,397 of record CM033715.1, on the reverse strand, counting down.
TGTACATGTAATTAGTGAGAAACCGAAATTGTTATATAATAGATAATTTCGTTTATATATATATATATATGTGTGTTAATATTTGATAAGTTATTGTAATTATCAAATACTATATATATATCTAAAAGAAACCTAATTAAAATATAATCGGATTCTATATATTTAATTATATTCAGTTAAATATATTGTATATTTAAAGAATCTGAATTTAATTAGAATTAGGTTTTTGAATGCTATATAAAGGTATAAGGTCTAGCAGCCAAAAGATAGGTTTTTGAAAAATCTCTCTAACAGTTAGAGAAGAGAAAATATTGTTTGTTTCATTCGGGTGGACTGCGTAGAGGTCAGAATGCTATTGTGACAACTCGGATTCGATTTGGTTATTCTGAATTCCCTACGAAATTCCAGATTCCAGATTTATTAAGGTAAAGTTTCATCCCTATTTACCCTGAATTCGTCCCTTGTACATGGATCACTGGTGGATTACGTTGGATAATTTTTCCGCTGCGCCATAGGGTGTACCGGCGTTTCCCAACAATATTTATGTTGAAATATGACTACTTAATAAAAATAAAACAACATATTTATGTTTTAGATAAACACTTTGGCATTCTATGACCTGGAAGTCTACAATTTCTGTAGTTGTTCAGTAAGTTCGCGCTCGCAGTGACTCATGTCGTCCATATCATTCTGAATTTGTGTAGATCTGGGACGTCCTACTTTTTTCCCTTCGTAAAGTTGGGTCAGGTAAAATTATGGTCTATTTCTGGTTAGCATTTCATTCAGTTTCGTTGCTGATTGGTAGGAATTCCATTTCGTAGACTTTAAATACTGAATGAAGCCAATATACAGGATCTACATATTCCTTGTAATCGTTCCTAGCAGCGATGACATGCTTACATGGAGTTTTCAGTGCTTGGAATTTACCACAATCACACAACCTATTTCAGAGATCCACCCTATATGATGTTGGGTCAAAACCCTGCATTGGCAGCACATACAACCCGTTCGATTTAATAACGGTTTTTTGAATTTTTTCTCGTACCCTCAGGTGGAATGTGAGGCCCTTTTGCAGCATACCAGCAACTCCTTTGCCCAAGGTTGCGAACAGCTTGCCCAAAACAAAAGTACGTAACTTTCACGATGGCGGTCACTGGCAAATTTCGAACCCTCTTCAAGGAAGTATTGATTGCCTCGGCCAAGTTGGTTGTCATGTGGCCATATCTGAAACAACCATCGTATGCTTTATTCCATTTTTCTTTGGGAATTTTTGCAACGTACTTGTAGCTCAGATCATTCATCCCCTATAACTCTTCAAGCATTTGCTCAAATTTGTGTTAAACTAGTTCGTCCCTAAGACACGACATGGTGTACAAATTAGATATAGGGAAAGTAGTGACAAATACAAAAAATCTTAAAACATGCCCATGCGTATAACGAGCACGCGTATATCGTCCTTCTTATACTGGCCATGGTAGTTTACGGCAATGTGGTGTATGCAATAACGGTGCTTAATGTTTGGAGATTGAAACTTTCTGTCCAAAGATTCGATCGTTGACTTGATCACACCTACTCGATCTGAGATCAAGCAAACTTGATCTTTTTTATAATGTGACAATGTAGCTTCTTGAGGAAAAACATGCAAGATTCAGTATCTTCTCTGGGCACGAGTGCAAACGTTATGTGTGTTGTCTTGCAATTGCATTTTTGAACAACGACTAATAGCAAAACTTGCTTGTATCTTCAATACAAGAATGTACCATCGATTTGAACGATGGTCTTGCAGTTCTTGTACGTATTTATACACTGCAAAATGTCCAGAAAAGTCGTTTGAATTGGAAAACATCAGGAACCACATGATCGTTTGTGTAATATTGTTCGATTTCCAAATCTGTGATCGTTTTGGGGTTGTATTTCTTCATGATGTTTATCCAAGCTAGGAGCTCGTTGTAAGAAACGTCCTACGCAAATTCATGATTGCCTTGTTCTTTCCCCTCAAAGTCTTTTTGTACAAAGGCGTGTAATTGTATATTGTATTAACATGCACTCGCAGCGCAAAAACAATGACTTTGGGGCTTGACTAAAAAATTGTTTGGACGGTCACGGTGATAATATTGGAGTCCAGGTTTGTACGATCCTGTCTGTAACCAACGACACATTAAGTATGAGGGTCATTGTAGACTATGATCTCCCAGATGTTGTCTTTTCCTTTTATCTTGTTGACCCGCACCTTCAATTACATCCATGTATCGATTGATGTGTACATTCACATACGTATTTCTTTAATGTCGCATACTGCACCTTGGAGTGCACACCGTAACTTATATTGTAGTTTTTAACAACAGCTTTCGCTTCGTCGCTTGTTTTAAACTTCCTCTAATAAGTGTGTAAAAGTACTGTTTTTCTTACCCTTTTTACTCATATTATTGTTAGACTTAGGCTCATTTTAGTTGCATTGATAGGCATTCATGCATAGTTTCCTAGTTTTCTTCGTCAATGAGCTTGGTATTACATTTTGTTTGTTTTTGTAGAAAATCGATGCTGGTTTGCTTATATTGTGCAGGATAGGATTGTCGTGGCAAGAAGGGATTGTTGTGGCAATTAAAGAGAATACTGAAGAGATTTCCATGGCAAATGAGAAGAATACTAAAGGCATTGCCGAAGTTGATTGTCTCGGCATACCGGGATTAAACTGGATAGATACAACATTATCTGCAGATTATCCAAAAATTAAAGGATAAAGCCCATATTCGAAATTCAAGCCTCTGATAAGATAAGGATCAAATCTCCACGGGTTTTAACTCTATTTAAACTCTTCCCCTTATCTAATTAAGGGCATCGCATCATCAAGTCAAAGATAAATGCAAACTTTTTCAAGAGTTATCTCTTATCTTTATCCTTATCACATAGGATAAAGCTTAGATTTAAATCAAAAGTTGTTGTAGATAAATATAAAGAGATAAATCATTCCAAGTGGAATTCAAATCAAACTCTATCCTTCAAACTCAATTACGATCACATCAACTCTATAAATAGAGATCAAATTGCGGAATCAATGAGAGTCAATTGGGAGAGAAGAGGGCAGGTCACAAAGAATTCCACGCATCATCATCTTTTTCAAGCGATCCATGTCTGGGAATTTTTCTTTTGTATTTCTTTCGAACCCAACCATGAATTGATTTAAATTAGCTGAGGTTATTGGGTTATGTGGTGTAATAAACGATTGGATGTTTTAGGTTTTTGAATTCTATTAATTCGAAGTTTATTCATTCTTGGTTCTTTAAATTTCTATCTTGAGAGAATCGGGAGAAGATCTTGAGTGTTATCCAATTATCTAGACTCGAGAGAGTTAGATTCAAGAAACGAATAAACATGATTCTCATTCAAACGATCATTGGTAAAGATTAATCCATCTTAGGAATAAGGGTCGGATTTCAACGGCTAAGAGGAGTGTAAGATTGGTTGTTGTCCACCCAAGGTTAATACATAGATGAATCACCAAGACATGCACAAATAGCCAGTTCTTTTGTTATGGATAATAAGAAGACATTAAAGAACACTTTGCCGAGCTTCGAATAAAGGAACCCAGTTGCTTCGGCATTAAAACCAGTCCCAGTTGCTACAATATAAATTGTAACCTAGATGCCACAACAATCCAGCTGGTCTTAGTTGCCACAGCAATCAAGTTGCCTCAACAATCAATTGCCACGACAATCCATTCTACCATTCCACCATTACTCACGATAACCCAACCTACTCTCTTAAATCGATTACTCATTTCTATTTACTTTATTCTGTTTAGTTTATTTTACTTGCAATTTATCACCTTCAATATTATCTTTTACAGAGTAATAACTTAAGCAAAGTGGCCTAAGCCAATCCCTGTAAAGACGATACTTGATACATATCACTTTATTACTTGCAACATGTATACTTGTACCACTTGTGTTGCACTTAAATCATGCAACAAGTTTTTCGTCCTTCCCACAAGTCATATTTTTTATTGCAAAGTAAGAACCATCAAAACCCACGTTAGGCATGTTAGGGATCTTTTGCATATCTATTACTACCAAGTCGATATCGTGCATGTGTGACGGAGGCTCGTACGGTGTTAGGGAACTACTGCTTGCAATATGTCCCAATTGATTTCATTAAAGTTTCTAGGGGCGTTATCATCATTATCAGTGTCACTTTTAGTTTCAAAGGCAGAATCGACAACGATATCTTCGGGCTCCATGAACAACCCAACCTTAGCACCATCAAGATTGCACTCTTGAATCGGTTCTTCTAGGGATGTGTAGTCTTCATTACCATATAACCCCTTGACCCGGCCTTTTCGTTAGACCGAACTGAGCGAGCTATATTGGGTTTGTCAAAACAAACCCGTAAAGATTTAACTCGAATTACATTTATTTTTTCTTTTATCTTATCTAGATGCAACATTATAACCTATGGTGTGCATAATAGCAGCGGGTGAATTCTCAACTCAATCGGGCATCGAATCGATATACCATTGTATGGAATTACAATTTAGGGACCAAAATGAAATTATAGAAAATTATAGGGACTTAATCTATTTTGAAGTTACCAATCTTTAATTAATCAGGTTTCATGCTCACATGTCAAAATTCAACTTAAAACGACCATCCGAACTCCTTTAATTGCATGTATAACAATTATGGGCCAAAACGGAAGAATCTAAAACCTTTAATATCAATAACAACTAACATAACAACCAGACGTACACATACGGTCTCAAAGTGTACAAATACGCGAAGATGTATCGTTACAGTCCCTAGGCGTATCGATACATGGGTTACAATTCATTTTCCCAGAATTCCAGTAGCTCAAAACCGTATCGATACACTTCTACTTGTACCGATACGCAGGCCAAAAAATACACTTACCCGTATCGATACACCTCTACCCGTACCGATACACCTGAGACTGAAATACCCAATTTTACTGGTTTTTCTTACAATCAAGGGTCCAATCATGTTCTATCAAACCCCAAACATATACACAACAATTCTAAAGATCAAACCATTTTAAAACATCACAGAAACATGATCAAATCATGACATCTTATTTCAAACGAAAATCTAGAGGCATGTTTCCTAGAAAAAAACCAACCACCACATGAAACATAATTCCAAGGCAACAACCAAACAAATAAGGCCAATTACTACTCCAAAACAATACAACAACTTGCTCAAAACAGGGAGTTTAAACTAAAACCATCCCAAAAATCAACAACGAACCCCATTGCTTTTATTACTACAAGTCTAGTTCAAAACCATACTTTCTTGTTATTCAAGTCCTTGGATTTTCCCCTCACTTGCTCGCTGCCTCCAACCTTTAATTCTCTACATTGATAGACAAAGAGAGTGTAAGCACACAAGGCTCAGTGAAGAGCGCTCAAAACACGCACTATCAATGCATTTAAAACCATTTTCCAAAACCACATTGAAATCACCATTTCAATCATCACATAAAACATCATGCCTTGAAAACCATGCACTTAACACTTTTAAAAACCAACATATTAAACCATATGCAACATGTATCATGGATCAACAACAAATCTCCTTGCTAACCCTCAATTTAAGCCTTCCCATACATAACAATCCATATGCAAAGCTTAAAGAGTAAGCATGTATAAACCAACATTATACATCAACATCTATTACATGATACATTAACAATTATATGGGCTTTCAAACGATCATAAACCAAGTTTCACTTTCACAAAATAGTTCATTGGATACACTAATTCAACAAGTGTCCTCTCAACATTTCATGCCATCTCAACCAGAATTCAATGGTACATTCACAACCCATGGATACCAACCCTAATCATCGGTTAGACGCATAATCCACTAATAGGAGTTTTCGGTACCATATAACACCTCAACCTTTAGGGTACTTGGATGGAGTATTCGGTATACCGTATAAAACCTTTGACATCCAAAGTGACTTTTTATAGTGCACTATCAATCCTATGGCCGGCCAACTATATTCGATAACATTTTAAACCACATCACTTGCCAATATAATTTGTTATTAACCATGTACCTCACTATTTATATATGCATCAAATCAAAACCATTTCCAAAGCATTAAACCATGCTTTAAACAAGTATTCCACATACTTACATGGATCATTTACCAAATGCATCCATCATCATTATATGATAAAAACATTATAAAACATACTTTGAATCATGTTCAATAGTAGGTACATGTAATTCAAAACAAGTGCATAAAAACCATTTCGTAAAAGTACGAGGAATAAATCTTTTATACTTACTTCCGAGTTTAAACCAGCATTTCAATCTTAGTTTAAACTCCCATAAATCACCTTTAAACCATTTCAAAGCTGAAATCCACGTTCTCACTCACTGACAACGCAAAGCCTTATTCGTCGACGCGAATCACTCCTCCCAAAACTTTCGAAGTGACACCTCAAGCTTGAGTATCAACCTCCACTGGTTTCACTACACAAAAACAGAGGATCCAATGCATCAAAATGCATCAACAAACCCAGCATATCGACAACAATCCTCTACAAGCACTAGCTGAAACCTTTCCAAAACTACTAAAATCAACATCAAAAACCTTCCACACTTAACCCAGCCAAAACCTAAAGGTTTAATCCATCAATTAACTTCCATTAACATCAAAAAATAACCTAACATCATCCTTATACTTCCAACATTCATTAATCAACCAAAACTCACCAAAGGCACAACACTAGCAACCTAACCAATTAGAGATTCACATAGTTTCAAGATTCCAATGTTAAAGATAACTTATTAACATTGTAATCCCCCATGGGTATAAGCAGGAACGCCAAGATTGTAATCCCTCATCAAAGAGTTGAAATCATATGTTGTTGCTTGAGTTGCGACTTGGTTTTTATTTTCATCTGCTACTTCTCCACTAAAATCTATATACATGTAGCAAATTTCCTCTTTGTACCTCGTATGTGTGTCGACCATTGTTTTAACATCGTATGCATTGTCAATTCTCATTGTACCGTATGTCACTAGAAACAAGGATGTCTGGAACCTGTAATAGAGAGCTTGTAGTGGTCTGTTATGTCCGACAGGTCTAGCCGTTTGATCTTCTTGACTAGCTCTTCGAAAGGAACAATGCGAATGAATTTGATACGAAAAAAGTTTTCAAACTCAAAGTTTTTCGTGGCATTCTCTCCCATACAATTGCCATCATAGTATACGATTGCTAAGATTAGTTTTGGTGCCATTGTAAATCGAAGTTTGTATGAGATTGAGAAAATTTGGGAGTTTGTTGGAGAAATGTAAGGGTTTGTTTGAGAGTTTTAGAAAATGAGAAATAGATTAGCGGGTAAAAACTTAATGAGTTTATGAACTCGCCATGCATATATAACGAATTCCCTTAATGTAATCCTCGTAAATTACATTCGTATTGGAAACGTAAACCTGCAACGTAATTTCAATTCTAAGTAGAAAGTGATATGATGAGCCAAACTCACTGTGCCTAAAGGGCGAGTTTAGCCTAACTCGCATTGCTTGGACGGCGAGTTTTGCTTGTCATGTCAAGTTTAGCCTAACTTGTTGTGCTCAACTGGTATAATATACAAAGACACAATGGGTGTAACTCTGCTTACATGCAAAGTGGGTTTATGTTAGAATGCTCAACTATAAATAACTGGTAACATGATGCTTGATTGTTTAAAACCTCTATTTCAAAATTTTATACTTTACGTGTTTGAAAATGCATTGAAAATCGAGATTGTTTTCATGTCATTTACGCCTAGTTGCATTGAAAATCGGGGTTGTTGTCTTGGTGTAAATGGCCAGCTAGTTTCTTACATGGAGCAACCCAAACCACCCATTGTGCGGAATCTGTGGCAGCGACATATCCCATGTTGAGCAACTTTGTGCAGCAGCCATTGTATCTTTCTATTTTGTGTGCGTTAGGCGGTGAGTAATGCTCTGAAAATTCCCCCAACCCTTTTGCAATCATAGCTTGTTACTACCATATTCATGGGTGTAATGATCATTCCCTTTGTATTGGAAAATCACTATGTGCAGCACCCATTGTATCTCTCTATTATTTGTGTTTAGGCGATGGTATGTTAACAAAGACTTCGTAAAACGCATACCTCTTCGTAAATGACTTAAGGTCATTTATAAGATCATTGTATCTCTCCATTTGGTACGTATTATAACTGTATTAATTTTTTTACTCATTGTTTATTATGTGAAATATAGTCCCATAAGGGTGTTTAGGCGCACTTTATGCTGCCTCCAGATGTCTTTTTAGACAAATTTTTTACGTTGATATCAACTACAAGTGTTTATCTATACGAATACACATCCGCTTTTTAGTTCAACATTCAAAAACCGCTCTGAAACATGTGCTGAAAACCCTACCAAGAGACCTTTCGTAGGGGTGTTTACGCGCGTTTTACACCACCTTCGAATGTTTTTTCGGACAAATTTTTTACGTTAACATCAACTATAAGTGTTTATCTATACGATTACGCATCCGCCTTTTGGTCCAACATTCAAAAGCCACTCCGAAACATGCGTTGAAAACCTTTCCAAGATACCTCTCATGAGAGTGTTTAGGCGCGTTTTACTCTGCATCCGGATGTTTTTTCATACAAAATTTTTACGTTAGCATCAACTACAAGTGTTTATCTATACGATTACACGTCGGCCCAACATTCAAAAACCGCTCAGAAACATGCGTTGAAAATCTTACCTATAGACCTATCATAGGGGTATTTAGGCACGTTTTACGCCGCCCTTGGATGCTTTTTCAGAAGAATTTTTTATGTTAACATCAACTATAAGTGATTATCTATACGATTACGAGTCTGCCTTTCAGTCCAACATTCAAAAACCACTCTGAGACATGTGTTGAAAACCCTACCAAGAGACATCTGCAAAAATGCTGCTAAGATGTTGGAAATAGAAATGACGGGCGAAACTAGCCAGACTTGCACGACGAGTTAGTTACATTTCCAACATACATATAACACTCATGAATCAATGCATTTGTTTCTATACCACAACTGTCTTTCATTTTTTATATGAACTAAATTTACAAAGTTCACGCCACTACATTAATTACATTGTACATAGTCCGGAATGAGGCTACCAAAAATCATAATGGAAACTCCAATTACTACCATATTCTCTCATATTACGAAGTTTTTCTTACAATATTAGTTTTTCGAAAAACTGCGTGATCTTACATTATTTGGGATGCAACCCAAATGCCATCTTCGAACCTATGGGGCATAATGTTGCACCCATTTTTATTCCATGTAGGACCCCTATGCATCCATAATGACATATACGGGGCATTGTATCCCATATTTTTTAGCAGCAAAAAACAATTGGGCAGTCAGTCATATCAATGAGTTGTGGTACTGAATGAATTTGTTGTATACTATAAAATTTTTACATGTACTCAAGCATATGTATTAAATTTCAGGGAGTAATCCATCAAAGAGTTGTCATTTTTTTGTATTCTAAATATTTCTTACTATTCTAAATATAGAATTCATTATTTCTGATTGATGGCAACACTCTACATAGTTCGCTACGTGAAAAAATAAAAAAGCATAACAATTTTTTGTAAACTAAACTCAAAATTTTATTAATAAAAGAACACATGCATTGGATCTGAAATTTATTAAAAGACAAATATCTAAAATTAATAAACATAAAAAAATTTGTGAACTCAACTCAAATAAATAATTAAACCTCTCTGGTCTCTGCCGACCTAGCTCCCATGTCGAGTTAGGATTCGGGTTCCAGATCATGATCCTGGTCCTGGTCTTTTGAGATTTCAAACAAAGTAACATAAACTTGTCGTTGGGCTTCGGTCGTCAACTTTAGTTTGTTGTTTGCCACAAACCACTATCAGTACTTAGAAATTAAGAAATCGAAATCATAGGGAATGTGGATCACAAGTCGACAACTTGCTTGACCTGTCAAGCCACCATGCTATGATGGAGAATATCTCTTTAGCCAATTCTCTTCGCTCTTACCCCGTAAGTCCTCTTTTTCTAACTCATCCATATTGATCGGGTCTTTCGGCACAAGCTGGTGGTATCTGAACTGCCTAAGAACCTGATTGCCATAAAACATCTCGACAATCGTAAAATTTAGCAACAACATTATCGGACACCAATTTTTGACATCTTCATTGGCATCGTTCGGAATCACATGGATAATATCACCATTCTCATCGTATGGTATCCATTAGAAATGCAATAATATGTACATAACTAGAAAATTGGATCAAAATAAGTTCAAATTATAAAATTTCGACCTAAAAATAATTTTGCATTACCTACTCTTCGCAATGCATGTCAATCTCTATTCTCACTGCGAGAATTAATTTTACCTGCAACGCTTTCTTTTTGAATTTTTGGGCTCATCTACATAATACAAATACATAGATGGGTCATGGTTTCCGTAAATAACATTTAAAATATTTATGAGAATTAACATTATTACCTTGAAGCGAGTGGGAATTCAGGCGGGGGATCGCAAATAAGAGCCAAGAACGGAAGCCTATACCAGGCCCAAGATTGTATCAGCACTACACACCCACCTATATCGGTGTCACAAATCTGTTATTGACATCTGTCGGTGTCACTGCCTTGCACAACTCGCGGTACAGGAAACCTAATATTGCACATCCCAACTGAACTTTCTTGCTACCCACGATGTCTTCAAGAATGGAAGATACTGCATGTGCACGTGAGAACTCGATCTGTCCAACATTAACATACCAAAGATAAGGAGAAATATATAGGCTCGAACAGAAAACTCAATTTTCGCCCTTGTGGAATTTTCATCCACTTGAAAATCACTCTTCAGCCATGTCAACTTCACACGTTTACCATCAACAGCATGTGCCAATGGTGTATTCCCTAAATACTTGGAGCAATAATCATAAACCTTATAATTATTCTGATCAACGATTAGGCTTCCTGAAAATGAGACACCGAGATGCATAGCAACATCTTCGAGGGTAATTGTGCACTCCAAGCGCGACATATGAAAGGTATGCGTCTTTAGTCTCCAACGCTCCACCAACCCATTAATCAATTGTGGCACGATTTCAAACTCACGTATTTTTGTCGCGTACTTAAAACAGAATTCTCCAAAAATCACATTAGGTATTGGCTTGGCGGATCACTCTATATCAAGCGAGGTCGAAATTTTGAATCCTCTTTCTGCAAACACAATTTTTAAATTAAAGTAGTACTTTATCATTTAAAAATAATAAATAAAGTTGCAAAAAAACCATAAATTCTTACCAACATTCTCATGTTTTTCGTGATGTGAAAATCTTGATGTTTTAACAACAACATGTTTTTCCTCAACAGTTATGCGCAATTAAATGCCTAAAACGTCACAAATCAATCGAATTTTAAAATATTTTCAATTAAAATATTAACAACACAACTTACTATTCGAATTAAAAAATTAGGCATATATAAAAAAAGAATTTGAGTGAACAAAATAAATCATATTAAAAAATTAAATCTACTATAAAAATATAAACATATGTTACCTTAAACCCTTTCAAATTATGCGTGAGCTTGCTTCTTTGAGTGTCTTCTAAGAAAATCTCACAACTTGACAAACTATTTTGCTTTGCTCGAACAAAATGTGGAAATTTTTTTGTGTGTTCTAAACTCTAAACAAAACTATCTATTTATAAGATAAAAAACTCTAAAACAACTCGTCTTTTTTCGTAAAAATGTGACGGTCGTTAAGCCAGAGAAAACTCTTCGTGTCCTTACGACGAGTTCTGTTTAGAATTAGGTTAATCTCGTGATTAATGTTTAAACTGAATATTAAAAAATGAAACTCGCCATACGTGAACGGCGAGTTTGAATAAAAAAAATATAATTTTAGAACTCACTGTGCTGGTGCAACAAGTTTACTTAAGAGTTCTACTTTTAAAAATTTAGGATTTTAGGTGTTGTTTTGATCATCCAAAAATCATAATATTGACCTTAAGCCTCAAATATGAAGAAGAACCCAAATGCTAGTCTTCTCTCAGAAAATTTCTTTTCGGAAGGAACACTAGATACTGATAATTTCTTTATTTATTCGCCTTTTCTTGGGCTGCTGGTTAGGTACCACATGAGGTTCATTTCTTGAAAAAAGAGAGAGGAAAATAAACAAAAGAAATCAGTGAAGCAAACATAGAATAAATCCACTACTAATGGACTTTCGACATTAAAAGGCCAGAATTTGGTAAAGTAAAATAATACTTCACCCTTTGGTAAAAAAAAAATAATGCTTCACCCGCATTGCAGCATCTTTTCTTCTCCTTATCTTTTTCATTGATGAATCTTTCGGGTTTTTTTTCATTTCGGGTTTAGGAGTTTGGGGTTTTATATTTATAGTTTATGATTTAGTGTTTAATGTTTTAAGTTTAGGGTTTGAAGTTTAGAGGCTTATTTTTATGAATTTTGGGTTTAAATTTAGGGTTTTAGATTAAATTATTTTTAATTAAAAATTGGGCCAAATTAAAATAATATATAAGTATTAAGGGCTAAATTTATTATTATTTTTAAATTAGAACTAAATTGTTTGAACGTGTAAATGTAAAGAACTAAATATGTAATTATACAAAATTTGTTAACTGTCACGTCATTTTCTTAACTCCTTCTTAACTTCGTTAAGAGCTTAGTGACTAAATTGAAGCAAATCACGAAATATAATGGTAACTTTGAAGCAATTGAAAGTTTGATTATCAAATTAAATAATTAACTAAAGTTTAGTGGCCATTTGTGAATTTTACCCTTAAATATTTGAACCAAATCCTCAATTTCTCATCTCTTTCTTCTTCCTTTGCTACTCCCGCCGCCACTCTAACGTCCCCTTGGTGGATTACAACAGCCTCACCGTCTTCCAAGTACCATAGTTGGGAGAATAAAAATTGGTGGGGTGACAATCATAAAGGTCCTAGGCATGCACCACCATAAGTCATCCATGCACCTCAGCCAAGCCTTGGCAAGGGCAACAAGGCACCCGCCCAACGCCACTGCTCAAGGAAATTACATATTTGTAATTTTGTTTTAATTATATTATTTTTAAGGGTCTAATTTTTTAATATTTATTATTAAGGACTTAATTTTTTAATTTTTGTTAATAGAATTTTAATTTTTCCTAATATTTATTATTAGGGGCATGCTCTTAAAATTCAAATTGTAACACCCTCTATTCAATCTGGAAGAAAACTAGGATCAGAGATGTCATCAGAATTCAAATTAGTAAATCAGACATTCAAATTAAAATCAAACGAACACAAACATGCTTAACATCAAATAAAACATTAATCATGGATTATCAGAGATCTTAAACCAATCAATACTGATTTTAGCCAATAAAGACTAAATAATAAAATTTAAAAAATTTAGGGACCTATTTGCAAATTTTTGAAAGTTTGAGGATCTTTCAAAAATATTCACTTCATTGTCTAGATATACTCCTAAACATACATTATTTCACAATTATAAATTTCAAAAGAATCAAAGGTCAATTCTGACGTCAATTGAACAAGATACAATTTTAAGACTAAATTGCAACTTTTCAAACTTCAAGAGATTGATCCTATTTATAAGGGGATTGATCCTTTTACACTATATGCCTGGGATATCATTTTAAATAGCTACTAATCCAAGGGATCAATCCTGTTCCTCAAGGGATCGGTCCTTTATGCCTAAAAACCTGAAACAGAGCATTATGCATCAAAATTAACCAAATTATTCCTAACCATCAAATACACTACCTTATACATAATTCATCATCAAAATAAGCACCAAACATACATTAACTAACAAGTACACCACATGTGTAATTACATTTCAATTCATCGAATATTTATTGTATCTTAATTCTTACCTTAACGATTTGACATATTCATAACAAGGCTTACCCATCCATGCTTACTCATAATCAAAAACTTACCATTGTACCTTACAATTATTCATAATCCATCAAAGAATACGATATCATTGGCTACTATGTACAAAGTACTATAAGCTTCTTCTATACATTGCTTATCATTCAAGTCCATACCTTACTTATTTAAGTCACATGATCAAACATATAAACATAGTATAAAACTACTTTATTATAATTATCATGTCAAACTCATCACATGTTAATTAATCAATTCATAGCGTCAATCTAATAACACCATAGCTCAATGCAAACAATCATGATTAGTTCATATGCCACAAACTAAAAGTTTGACAAAGGAGAACTTACTCAACGCTTAAAAATTGACTCGCAACTTCTAAATACGATCTCGAGCAATTACAAAGACTTAATACTTGAAATGCATGCATGAAATCAAATGAATCAAGTCCAAGTAATAGCATTACAAACACATTTAATAAAGTTTATGCAAAATCTTTAGTTGGGTTCACATATACAGGTCACAACTGTATTTCAAAGACATAACTTAAGTTTGCTTTGTTTTATGAAAGCTTTATCAGAGTTTCGGAGTTTTTATAGCTTACAGAGAGCATACATTTTTGTCTTACACATACTCTTATCAGAGATCATATGGAGTTCTTATCAAAGTTCTTTCGGAGTTCTTATCAAAGTTCATTCGGAGTTTGTGCATTTTAACAATATTCGCCTTAGATCACATTTGGACATAGGTAGCATTGGCCCGTGTTTAACCGTATTGGTCCATGTTACACATAGCACAAAGCACAAAGCAATGACTAGTGTTTAAGCATATCAATCTTCTCTTTCTCTCCCATCACCCCCCGTTACTTCCTATTATCACCAATATATCACAATATGGGGTTGCCACCCCGAGCCCCAGCCCGTGGATCGTAGTCCTAATATACCATGTACCATGTCAAAGTGTCCAAAGACTTTTATTATTTAGGCACTTATACATTTTAAGCTTTATCATTAAAAAAAAGGAGTCTTATGACCATAGTGACAACTTCAAAATACTTAAGGGTTCATTTCTTAGTATCTTATGACATAGGAGATTATAACTTTGTTTCAAAGCTTTAGAGCATAGTTTATTTTGCTATCTGCATTCTAACATTATACATCTTGCATAACAATACATAGATGCCTACGCAATGCAAGTATAATCAAAGAACTTACCGAAGATGTCATGCCATAAAGGTAATCACTGAGTGTGCTCTATGTGAGTCTTATGCAAAATGATAATAAACATCTCAAATTTAAACATTGCATTCATTAAATTAGGGGTGGGCATTGTCAGGTACCGGGTACCTCATTGCTCGGCCCGTGCCCCGGCCCATTACATTCGGGTACCCGAAAAATCGGGTACCGAGTACCCGGTTCATATTTTTTTATTTTTTTATTTTAAAATTTTAAAAAAAAATTATATATTAAACACAAAAATATTTTTAAAAAATTTAAAACTTAAAAGTATATAATACAAACATATAAAAAATTTAGGGATTTAAATTTAATTTTAGAGTAAAAATATTAAGAAGCTTAAAATAAAAATATAATTTAAAATATAAAAAATATATATTAAAATTTATCGGGTCGGGTATCCGGTAAGGGAAAATCTCTGGCCCGTGTCTCGAAAAAGTTACCGGTTCGGGTACCCGGCCCGGTCGGATAATTTTTTTTATAAAATTACTCGGCACTTTAGGTTTGGGTCGTCGGGTCGGGCATTTTTGCCCACCCCTACATTAAACATATAGAAAATAAAAGGTCGAAATGTCACCGTGTCATCCAAGATAATGCAACTACACTCATCGATATACTGAACTTTACGAAGCAACCCGAAACGCTAGACCAAGCTTAATACCTCCTTGTTTTCGTTGACGAAATGAAAATTCCATAACCACAGCTTGATCTAAACATAGTGTTAACATAAATTCATCGATAATTATTTTAAACACTCCATCTTAGATTGACATAGAAACTCAAACTTCAAAGCTTTAGGCTTTGGTGTTCTAAAGCCTTAAAATTCATGAAAAAATTACCATGAATCATATAACTGTTTTAATTTCATATATGAATTCTTAATTCCACAAAACCTTAAATTCAGGAATTAGGGTTTAGAAACTCATGATTATTAAGTTGAATATAATTAATACCAAATAAGAGTTAAGAGCATGTACTTACCAAATATGTAATTGATTTGGAGAAATGATGGTTAATTTGAGAGTAATTTGAATTTGGGAACTTAGGATTCATGAAAGCATTCTTCAATGTAGATTAAAAGGTTGAAAGAAAACTCGGTCTTCCCCTTTTTTTACCGTGGGTAATAGCTATCACTGTAGCCAAATTTGGCTTTTAATATCATTTTCCTTTAATAATTAAAGGAATTTTAGGATAGTTGACACGTGGCGGTGATTAAGCACTTTTATGGTTAAAATATAAATTTGATCATTAAGCTTCTAACCTCTTGCACTAAGGTTACCAACCTTTATTTTCTTTCAATTTAGCCACCAGATAACTCTAGTTTAATTACTCACTCAGTCATTCCATTTTTCTATATTTACATTAATGGCATAATACTTTACATCGTCACGATATGGTCCTTAATTCCTTAAATCTTCAAAATTGAACTAAGTTAATTAGAAATTAATCGAATCGAATAATTTGAAAAGTATATTTATTTCTTGGAAAATAAATTTTAATCATCGATAACCGAAATCTACTAAGCCGATTTTTGAGGTGTTGCACAAATTTTCATTTTTTGTTATTAAGGGTTCAGTTTTTCAATACTTGTTATTATGTACATACTCTTAAAATTATTTTTTTCGTTATTTGTTATTAGGGATAGAGATTTAAGTAACAGTATGCAACTGTAACAACGACCGTTACATGACGATTAGGCAGTGGCCGAGCCAGAATTTTCTTATAATGGGGTTAGGAGTTGAGTATAAGGTATTGGGAATTTCAATACCATTAGAATAAATATTGTTGACCTCATAACCTAACAAATTAAGTGAGGTCAAATATAATATTTCTTATGAAAAATTCTATATTATCTCGTTGAACACCCCATACTCCAACAAATTAAGTGGGGTCAATTGCACCCCCAATTTATATGCAACATTTGTCCATGGGTAGCAACATCATCTAAAACCACGATACTCACAATTGTTATGTCCATAATAACGTATGTTATTAAGAGATTTCACAACCGTAAAACTCGCAGTGACCGAAATAACATCCATAATATCCCCAACTACGATAAAACCTAATACGATTATACATACGATCGCAACTGTAATTTTAAATTTTAATCTAAATTTTATTTTTATATTCATGGGCCACTAAAATCTCAAGAACACCCTGACCTCAACTCGAATCACACGTCGCAAATCTCTGCCAAAAGAGAAACTCATTTATACCTACCGTTGTTATGTCGTAGCTAGTTTTGATGAGATCTTCACTTTGGTTGATTGATTATTTAAAAATAAAAAATCACCGTCATTCTATTATTCAAGATTTGATATTTTCTGTTAATCCTTTTTACATCTTTTTTAATCTAGTTTTTATTTGTTTGTGGGTTCAGTAAAATTTTGAGTTTTCATTTTTCTATAATACTTGATTTTTTTTTCATTCATTTAGTCTTTTGATTAACTTATCAGGATAATAAATATTTATTTGAGAACAAGGTTGTTGCAGATAAGTCATAATTGGGGACATCACAGAGGCGGGGGAAGAGGAAGAAGAAAGCGTATGAGAAATTTAGTATTGAGTCCAAATAAATTTGAACAGTTATTTTGAATTGAGATTTAATTGATAGAGTATATAAGTTTTAATAATTAAAATTGATATTAAACTAAATTATGTCATCATTTCTGTTAATTTTTAGATGGTCAATAGTTAAAATAGAAAAAAAAATATAATGTTAGTTACAATTTTACCCAAAATAATAGTTTGTTAAACCTATATTTGATTTTGATATAACAATAAATATTTTGTAAAAATAAATAAAATTTTAAAGTACTAAATTTACTCACTGAATTAACAGGCATTCAAACTTAAATTTTTCTTACGTAAGAACTTAAAACCCCAAATATTTTCTAAGTATTTTGGCACTCAAGATAATCAATTGGTACAGAAGTACCGATACGACCTACGGCGTTTTGGTACGGTTTTTCGCTACTAGAAAATTGTTTTATATTTAATGGTTATAGGGTACCGATACGTGCATAGTTGTATTGGTACTTATTAAACTTGTGCTTGAGTATCGATACAGCCTTTGGCATACTGATACTGAGGATTAAGATTTTTCAAATCTTTCATTAAAGGATTCGATCATTGCCTTGCCAGTTTATTGAAATCATAAATTTTAAAAAACGGTTATGTGTACTGATACCCTTATGGGCGTATCGATATAGCTTTTCAACCAAAACTTTCAAAGATTCTAGTGAGCAGAATCGGTATCGATACGGTACAGAACGTATTGATACGGTACGGAACGTACAGATACCCTTTGTAAAACCTTCACTTCGTATCGATATGGCTTGTCGCGTATCGATACCCTTTGTTGCAATGACTCTTTCTTCTTATGGCAGGTACTGATACGAGTCTTCGATTATCGATATTCATTGTTGCTAGACAACATTTATTGCAGGAAAAATACAGTCTAACGGCTATAATCAATATCTCAACTACCCAAACGGTTAAAAATCAATGAGGAGTTTAAAGTCAAGTCTCCAAAGTTTCTTCAACAACTATTCAACAAGTCTAAAACATTAAAGCACACATCCAACATTCTTTGAGTTTTATTTGTAAAATCTTGTAAATCCACTTGAGTAATTTTTATTGTAATCTTTTTATTCAAGTTTTGAGGTTGAGTGAGCCAAGAATTGAGCAAACTTTTCTGTTTTTATGAGGTTTTCTTAGTTTGCTAAGTTTGTGATTTTTTTTATGAGTGTTCTTAAAATTTTGGGGTATAAACTTTAAGGGGGTTGTAAGGTTATCTGTGCCTCAAAAGGAAAGTAAATCCAGTGGATTTGAAAAATTCTTAGTGTGGATAGCTAAGGTAGTGGATGTAAATCTTATTAAGAATGTTGAACCACTATAAATCTTGTGTGCCAATTTTTATTACTTTTTCATTTGCTTTCATCAATATTTTATTTGTCAATTCACCCCTCTTAGCCATTTGCAATTGATTATTTATCTTAACATAGTTCAGTGACTAAAATTAAAAAATAATAATAATTTAGTGATCAATAATATTGTTACCTAAAAAAATGTACAAACTTTGTTTTTTTTAAAAAGAGCTACTACGTACCACATAAAAAACATGTGTTAAAACAAACCCAAAACGATAACAATAACAATCGTGTGTAAGTTTTAACCACAATATTAGATGTAGACATTGACACGCTGTTATATTGTGAGGTATTAGACATATAAACCAAGAATTATTAATTTAACGTATTAATCTGTCAAGTTATTTTAAGTTGTTTACTGTCAATTGATTAATAATTTTTATCCGTCTATGGACAATTTTGACCTAAAATAAAATGTTAAAGATTAAATAACTTTAAAAAATAAATATGAGTTAAAATGACTATTTAGTCAAATGTTAAATACATTTTCTGACAAATTAAGATTTAAATGACTTAACGAATTAAAATTTTTATGTGGCTCGCTTGTTGTGGTTAACTAATGAAGAATATGCAGCGATGTCGCCGACATTTTACTTCTGATGCCCGGTGCCCGGTGTGTCACATAGAAGATGAAGATATGGACCATATTCTTCGAAATTGTGACTCGGCTAAGTCTGTTTGCTCGTTACTAGTTCGCCAGGATAGGTTGCAGAAATTTCTTAACCTTTTTTTCCGCCAGTAAATTGTGTTTAACCTTACTGGCTCTTCAGCGTTCGGTAGTGACCCTTTAAATTGGGATTTGCTGTTTGCGGTGGTCATCTGAAATTTATGGTGTCAAAGGAATCTTATAGTGTTTGGCATGCCGGTTGGGGAGTGATGATCGATCCTCACAAGGAGTAAATGGCTTGCGGGTAAATCTTGTGATGCGATAGCAACTAAGCAGTAGGCTTTGGTGTGTGGTTCCTTTCAACAGTCTCGTAAATTGAACTGGGCACCGCCACCAGCTGGATGGGTCAAAATCAATTCAGATGAGTACTCGTCTTGTGGGAGGCGGGGGGTTCCGTGATCATGCCGGTAATTGGCTCTATAGTTACACTAAGTTTATTGGCCGATGTTCTATGCTTAAAGCTGAGTTGTGAGGGATTTTATTGGGCATGTCTTTAGCTTGAGAAATGGGGTTTCGGCAGGTTATGATTGAGTTAGATTACTTGGAGGCTATTAAGTTGATCCAAAAGGAGCCTAGTACGGGTGCTACGATTGCTTTGATACATTATATACGGGCTTCGGGCGTTAAAGATTGAAGGATTTCATTCCATCATATTTTCAGAGATGGGAACAGAGTTGCTGATTGCATAGAAGCAAGCGGATAATTCAAAATTGTATTTGGTCCTTTTTGAACTACCCCCGACTCATAGCGTTCCTCTTTTGCATGAGAATTTGTCGTTTTCTTTTTTATTTGAATTAATTTTTTTGCGTTGTATTTTATTATCACGTCTACAGTTTTTTCCATTTAAACATATAAAGTTTTTAGTAAGACACATAATAATATTTTTTTATCTAAAAAAATATTTATAAATGATTTGTTTGAATAATTTTGAGTTTAGATGTTTATTTTTTTTACAACAAAACCGGTTAAAAATTTGTATGCGGAAAAAATAAATAAAGCGAGTAAAAACTAAAATAACAACACAAGAGAGACGAGATTTAACGTGGTTCGTTCTTGCCTACGGATGAGAGAAGCGAATAATCCACTATTAACGTAGAGAACACGAAAAGTACAACTACATAATATCTCATGTAATCAAATAATCCAATATATTTATCTCAGAATTCGGTATTTCCAAAACACATACATGGTCATCAAAATAAGATTTTTTATCTAATATAATATTTACCCGTTACAGTAAAATCTGATTAACATGCAGTCTTCGACCATTAAAATTATAATAATATCTAATTTTATTATCAATTAGAATTTCAAAATATAATACTATCTAATTAAATTAAATTTAAATTTATGTTATTCAAATTAAATTAGGGATATGGATCAAAATTGAGAGGTCTCATGGTGTAGCTTGTAAGAAAATACGACACGTGAGGAAAACCCAGAAATTTACATTGAAAAAGGAACGAAAAGATCGAAGCTTTAAAGCCATGAAAAACTTAAAATGAATGCCTAGTCCAACTCTCATGTCGAAATCATTGATTCAACGCATTTCTCCATTTTTCATAGCCCGAATCAAGCAAAACCACTTGCTTCTAAGGTCTTCTTTTTCTTCGTCTTCTTCAGCTCTTCCTGAGGCTTCTTCTGAATCTCTTTCTCTCGATGCAGTTCACATGACTGATAATTGCGTCAAGGTAAAATTTAGGAGAAAGTTTATTCCTTTTTGCTGTGTAGGATTGATTTTTTCTTCTGAATCTTTCTTATTTGATTCATTTGTATTTATTACTATTATCTGTTGTTTATGGGATTCCTCTTATTTTTGCCCATATTGCTTTGTTGGGTTTCTCATGTTCATTTTGTTTTAGAGTGTTGTGTAATTTAATTGGGGTCTGCTTATGTGTTTGGATGCTGAGAAAGTGCAGGAAAAGATTGAACCTTTTGAATTATGTTAATTTCTTGTTGTGTAATATGTAGCTTATGATAGTATTTGGATCTCAAACAAATTGAAAATTTCATTCAATTTCTTTCTTATTCGTAATTTCACTTTCTGCCCTTTCCCTCACAAACCCCATTTCCCCCCTTTTATCTAAAGTTATGTAATATTTGTTCTATCAGTATTTTCTTGTTATAAATCGATACCCAGATATATTGCAAAAGAATACCCTTTTGCAATGTTCTAATTTTAACTAGTTAAAATTGCATACTTTAGGAAATTTAGGAGACATTGTAGACCCTATAACTTGTTTTCCATTGCAGTGAAATATGTATGAACAACCTTGCTTGGTTTTTTCGGATTACGTTTTTAATGCCAGTGTCATATATGTTTCTTAATTGCTTAGAAAATCTACATTTTTTTAAAAAATATTTTTCACTTATATTTTGGTTTGCCTTACAGAGAATGAGAGAACTGCAAGCAAGTGAAAAATCATCTGATGATAAGATGCTTCGGCTGAGTGTGGAAACCGGAGGATGTTCAGGGTTTCAATATGTGTTTGATTTGGATGAAAAAACAA
Organism: Hibiscus mutabilis; assembly: GCA_019671005.1. Taxonomy (NCBI): domain Eukaryota; kingdom Viridiplantae; phylum Streptophyta; class Magnoliopsida; order Malvales; family Malvaceae; genus Hibiscus; species Hibiscus mutabilis. The sequence goes on along the minus strand of CM033715.1, from coordinate 75,306,097 downwards.
ACCCGGATGACAGGTTTTTTTGTTTCCTTTTGTATTTCGTTTTGGTTTTACTAAAGCTTAATATCATACTCTCTTCCTACTGTTTAACCTTTAATTTTCTTTTCTTGTATCGAATCCTATTTGCAGAGTTTTTGTAAGGGAAGGAGTAAAGTTGGTAATTGATGATATTTCGTATGATTTTGTAAAAGGAGCAACGGTCGATTATGTCGAGGAGTTAATTCGTTCTGCATTCGTGGTAAGCCGTATTTTCTTGTTACATGCATAAATGCATCGATGGTATTGGCTTAAATCCTAGGACGTAAGTAGTTTCCCTCTAGCTAAGTGTTCCGTTACGGTATTTTCTAAATAGGTTGCTGATCTGTTACATGCCTCAACTGTAAGTAACCGAGAACTCAAATAAGATGCAAATATTCTTCATTTATGGTTGTCTGAGAAATGTTAAATGTAAAAATACTATGCAGTTCTATGTTATTTAGGTACTACTAAATCGTTACAGGTTTCGTTTTTCCTGGTTTCAATTTATGTTTGCTCTGGGACTAAGCACACAGAGATATAAGAAATGTCTGGATGGTACTCATTGCGACTATAGTACTATAGAAATGTCTGGATGGTATTAGAAAGCATGGTCAATTTTCATCAAGTTTGGCCAGATAATATAACCCTTTCTCATTCTGTACCGGAAACTGATACCCCTTGTAGAACTATATATGGTTTACGCCCCTCTAGGCATACATTTAGCTCATTGTATTTGATTATGCCTTATCAAACTATTAGATGAATTCCGAGTTAAATTCTATTTAGCCTCTTGGTACAATGCCAACTTTCCCCTCGCGGTTTTGCTTCAGCGTGCTATTACCGTTGTGGCTACGTTGAAGTTAAATATGTCTGGCATTCGTTAAAGCAGGACTTATGTATTGATCCTTTAGGCATGATCTGTAAATGCATGCATGAAACTATTCACACACTGGAAAATGTTTCGAAGATCAATTATATGGTTTATGAATAGTGAATTCTTTCTAATATGGTTCATCGCAATATCGTTGGTTGTAATTACACAGTGCAAAAGATTATGAACCACATGCAAAGTCAAGTGGTTTTACGGATCCACCGTGTTAGTGTCAATACACTATACTGAATGATCTTTTACTTCTTTAACCGTGATCGCTTTTCTGTTGTAAACAAAAACTACATAGCGTACAGCCGCGGTTTGGTATATGTTCTGCATTGCCACTTTATTTTTTCTGTAAACATGGCTTCGTTCACATTTTAACCTAATGAGCCATAAGCAAGGCTTTCGGCATCTGAGTTCTGATTTCTTGTGCAGGTGACAACAAATCCTAGTGCAGTTGGAGGGTGCAGTTGTAAAAGTTCATTCATGGTGAAACAGTAGATCTTTGAAGTGTATTGCTCATACCAGTCAGGCTGAGGGTTTCGGTTTGTCGATTTTCTGCCCGATTTTTTGAGTCACAACATTTATTTGGATGCAAACATAATAAGCTTACTTAATTCTCCAGTTCCGTGTTATCTGGATTTGAGATGAATATCATAATGTAATGCCAATTGCCATGTTAATGAATTTGGCTACTGTTTTGGTCTTTGCTCTCGGATTGATAATTCGTTATTGTAGATTGTTGCCCGAATTTAAGATGAACCAAAATATGGGTACCTGTTTGATACATGAAAGTTTACGTTTTCTTTATTCTGAAGAATCCAAAATTTTCCAAGGACTATTTGACCAAACAAACAAATATCATAACATTCTATTTCAACAATGAGCTTGCTACTTAACAGACATGCTCCGACTTATCAAGAACTTCAAAATACTCAGAAACAGAAGGATAATTTCATTCCTCCGATTGCCTTTGTCCTAGCACCGGAATGTCTTCGTACCGTTTCTGTTGTATAGCAATGAAATCAAATATACTAGTACATGAACTAAGCTTTGGAAGCAATTGATTATAGCAGACAAACCATTGTGCAAACAATTTATGAGGGTGTATCGAGTTGGACAAGCTAACCAAATCCATATTATAATTATCAAATCGAAACATGTTTTAAGACTTGCAATAAGGCTATAAAAGCCCAGATTTATTTTATTGTTTAGGAAGAGGAAGCAAAAAAATACTTCATTTTGGCTAATACATATCAGTGAATACAACTGACAGCAGATACTATCAACAAAATAACAAGCAACATATCACCAACCACTGAATAACAATATGAAGTGCTATAATTGATGAACAGGCAGTACAGCCTTTCTATTGGAAAGTTGTTCATAATATTTGAGTTTGCAAGAAAACTACGATACTTAGAGAGATCCAATTTTTTTCCGGAAAGCCGAAACCAAGTTGTTCATAATTGATGACCAGGCATATTCCTACAGTTTCAAACTGTTTCTAAACACAGTTTTCAAGCATCTAATAGCTATACATTAATGGAATCGTGGAAGTTAATAATGGTTATTCTTGAACAAAATCGACATCTACCTTAAAGAGTAAAGTTACTCCAAAATCCACCATTGAGTATAATAGGCTAAAGAAGACCATCATTAACTGATATAAAGGTTTAAACTTTAAACAACTTGTATCGGAGCGTATGAACTAAACTATCCGCAAATGCAATGCAATCAAATACAAATTAAAGTGTACTCGTGTAAATTAATATATTGAGTTACTGATGATCGAATTTGGGATTAATATTCTGGACAACCCAGGCATAAATAAGCTGCCTAAACTATAAAAATGCAGCAGAACTGATAGCCCAAAGAATAGAAAATTTACCCCAACATTGTTGTATTCCCAGAGCCTATGAACTCCATAATCCACAGCCTGCAAAAGTCGAGTCGAATATAGTAAGAATCTTCACCACTCCTTTTCAATAGAACAGAAATCAACAACAGCACATTTTAAACATTATTAGAATCTCGGCATACGCAAAAAAACAAAGACAAATAATCAATGAAAATTAACATCACGCAGAACAATAATGCTCCAATCAGTAAACATCAGCTAATTATAAGCATTAATAGAACCTCAGAATTTACAATAAAAAAATCCAAATAATCAATGAAACCTACAATATTCCGATCGGTAAACAGCAGCTATTTTTAAATATTATTAGAAACTCAGAATTACAATCAAAATCCAATCAGTAAATTAAAAAGTCCTGACATTTTTTCCTAAAAATCAACAAGAAAATTTAATAAAAACAACAGATAGAAATTGGAAACGATAGAGATTCAACACGAAAAGGATTTAAAAGCTCACCCGTTCGCCAAGGAAGGCGCCGGCGATGATGAAGGTAACGTAGACGGAGTTACGTCGCATTATGACTCTGTAGAGGCCTTCAAAAAGGCCTCCTTGACCTCGTCTCCTAGACGTGTAATCCATGAAAGTTGGCTAAGGTAGAGGGAGTCTCTTTTGCTGGGATCTGCGATTGGGGTTTGCAAAGATACCGTACGCAAAGAGACGAATTTTGCTTTTTGACGATTAAACCTTCGACTTGGCTATCGGGTCGAACCGAATGATACGAATTTTGACTTTCAGGGTCCACGGCCCAATTGGCCTTTCCCTTTTTACTGCATTATGTGAATTTTTTTTTGGTTTAATCCTAACTCATTAGTCGATTAATCCGACCCGTTATAAGGTGACTTTTTTAATCTAATTTATTTCATTCATAACGTTATGATTCAAATCACTGATATTATTTAAAAAAATTAGTGTCTCATCCCACTAGACCAACTAATTGTTGCTATATGAATTTTTATTAGTCACATCTTCGACCTTTAAACATTAATCTTTTAAAAACATATTCAATTATTTTTATTAAATTGGTATTTAATTAACTTATATCAACTCAATTAGGGAACATCGTTAATAATTATATTTTATCACTTCATAATGTGAGTAAAACATAATCTATATATAATCTTTTATAAAAAGAATATTTAACAAATGACTATAAATTAAGTGACAAAGTATTTATATACAGATTCAATCGGTTAAGCAGTAATTTTAGGTTTTTATTTGAAGATTATCTGAAAGAATAAAAATGTAATAAATTATTTTTTAAATAACTAAAAGTTAGTTAACGCTTATCGTCAACTAGAACAATACTAAAAAATAAAACACAACAATATTAGTTAACGGCTTTACACTCGACTCAATCGATGTGTTACACTTTTATCACTACGACTACATTCAAGCAATACAAGGATGAGTCTAACGTGTGACATGTTTAGGGTGTGATTAGAAGACGATAAATTTTAAAATTTGTCTTCGAATTAAGAATATTAGATTTCTTGATAATACTTTTAGTTGTTTTTTAAGTTCTTTTTACAAGTATCGATACTTATTTTATAATTTTTTGTAAGTATCGATACTTGCAAAAAAACTTAAAAAAAATTAACCGAAAATATTATCAAGAAGTCTAATATTTTCAGTTCGAGAATAAATTTCAAAACTTACCGTCTTTTAGCCGCACCCTAAATATGCCGCACTCAAGAGCTACCCGTAATGCAATGACAAAGCAATCAACCACACTCATCGTTTCATAGCTTACAAAATCAAAAGGCAAAACAATATTAGCAAAGAAAAGTACTGCTATGATAAAATCAAATATCTTCACAAAGACATATGCATGTCTCAGTCAGTAGCAAATCTAGAAATGTTTTTTTTAGAGTAAGCACCTATAAAATTTTAAATTTTCAGGGGAGAACAATTCATAAAGTTTTAAAAAGTTCAAAGACTAATTCATAAAGATTATAAAAATTAAAAACAAATGTGTGAATTTTAAAAAGTTCAAAGTAAGCATGTGCCCACTCTGAAGTATACATGGATCCGCCGCTGGCCGCTGGTCACAGTCGGTGCATTGGACCGTACCCGCGACTCCCAACCGAGTCTAACAGATATGCCAGATCTCAAGTCTCGAAACAACGACACATGCATTGAACCATCCGCAAACATGATTAATACCTTGCGGTATGCCAAGTACAAGTGTACTAATGGGTAATAAATTGTTGATAAAACGCTTAAAATGTTGCAGGCATCAAGTTTGGTGGTGATGGGGGATAATGGGATAAGGGTGAAAACCTATAAACACAGCACAGATTACTTCTCTCCGACCAAGAGTGTCTTAACTATAGTATCCCACATCCCATCCGCGAGCGGAAACATATGTCCACCACTGGCTACTTCATGGTAGTGAATCCATGGGAGTTTCTGTGCAATGTAACGTTGCAACGTAACCGGTACAAACTTATCCTCATCTCCATGCCATAGGTGCACTGAGCCCTCATTGTTAGGAAACGGGTTCTCCAGTTCCAAGGGAGAGAATTCCCATGTTCCAAATCCGACTATCATGTCCCGATGCAAGGACTCGTAATCGCCTTGTTGTCTTAAGTGTGCCTAAACAAAGGACAGATGAGATTACGATCGGAGCAATTCATGAAATCCTTATAAAGCCAATTGCCAACAGACTGTGATGACTAAACCACTGCAATCCACATATACAACAAATCACAGCTTAACTATAACTCAACAGAATTAAACTTCTAAGACAACAAAAAAGTGCGAGGATTTTTTGGTCGGGAGATACATACCGCAATGTGATTCCTTGGAGGCAACTTCATCAAGAGTTTTATGTCCTGACTTGAAAATATTTCACTTTTTTTAGCGATAACGCTAGAACTAGGGAACCATTTCTGAGTGTTCCACCAGTAGGTAAGCCAGGGAGCATAGTGAGCCACACGAAGCACCCATTGATCTTGTGGTAACAGTTGCTGAAATGCTTGGTTTGATAAGTTTGTAGGTAAACCAGACCACCAGTAGTTAATTGCCGGAGCTATCAATGTCGCCCCAGCTAACCTGTCAGAGTTGCAAACATCAATTAGTATACATAACACAACAGTCGAACAAACATTATATGCGATCTCGTGGTTTCTCGCTTAAGTTGCAATACCTGTGAGGGATGTACTTGAGGCAACTCCAAATCACCTGCCCACCCCTAGAAACTCCAAGTACATAAAACTTGGATCCTAGCTTCAATTGATCGGCAAGCTCTTCTATATCCAAAGCCATACTCTTTATGGTTTGTTTCGGATTAGGGTCTCTCTCCATAACCTGGTCTGTCAAAAGACAGTGTAGATCCCTAATCGTTCAATGAGTTCCTGGTACAAAGCAGAAACGACAACAAAAGCAAATGACTCCCAATCCAAACATATTCTAGCTGAAAGCTTAGATGACCATAACAAACAAATACCGGAGACAGATTAATTGTATCAAGCCTACAAGAACCGAATCCATGGATTACGATGATTTTATACTTTGCCACATCTCGTGGAACGCCACGTTCTTCGTAGGCCAAATGCCGCCCATCCCTCAGCTCTATTCTTGATGCTGTGACGGGTGGACCACCCAGAGAGCTGCATATTTTCGGTGGTGGCGGCTGAATGGCCTGATAAGCCAATGCTAAAGCCCCCACAGACAAGACCAATAGTATCTTTGCGAATAAACCTGCAATTTTTTGCATATAATTCAAATAACCAGTGAAGTCATAGAAATCCATGAGCATTAAGTTGCAACCTCACCATTTGTGAAACAAGTTAAAGTCGCCACACTAAGAAAGTTCAAAATAAAATCACAAATTCAAAAGATGCAGAAGCCATCCTTTTCAAAATGAACCTATCTGTAAAAAAGATTTACATCAAGCTAAGCTAGAAATTCAACTATTAACACAAAGACAGAGAATGCGGTAACTAAGAATTAATTCATTAAAATTCTAAAAATTTCACAACAATGGAATGAACCAATATTTCTAAGATCCAAGATCCCAACTTTCTTACGCATTTCAAGAATCAAAGCAGAGAAGTAAGAAAAAAACAAAGTGACCCAGATTTTAAAAGAAATGTGGAGTTCTACGACAAGGCTTATAACCTAAATCAGATTAAATAAAAGTTAGATCTTTATATATATAAAAACACCACCTTTAGGAAGGTTGAAGGAAGTGTTTTGCTTTGCTTTTCTAGTGTGAGCTCTTGCTGATGCAGCTGATACTTTCCTATTAACTCCTGCCATCTTTGAATCTCTTAAGAAACCAAATGGAAATGCACAAGATTTTTTCTAAAATAGCACAAGAATTTCTTACTTAAAAACAGAGAAGTTGGGTTATTTTGTTTTATTATTATATGACATTAACATGTGATATTTATTATACTTTTTTTCAGATGTTTAGCTTGATTATTGAAAAAAAAGGCATTCTTTTTAATGAAGTTTCCAGCCCACAGTGATAGATAAAGTATAGCGGAGAAGACGTTTTGCTAAAATAACTCACTTTAATCAGACAGTTAATGTCATTTTTTTTTTTTACTTTTATAACGGGTACGAGATGTTCAAAAATCTAACTCCTGAAAACTTGAATAATGGCGACATCTTGTAACAGTTAAAATTTTATTTATTTATTTAATCAAAATCTAAAATAGATGATAATTACAGTATTAATTGAAACTAATATTCAGTTGACATATAAAATTTATTATAATCTCTCGGTTTTGTTTTTCAATTTCGATAAAAAATTATTTAAAGTTGGAATTTTGAAAAATGAAATGGAACATGATCCCAGTGGACAGTGGATAATTTTAATTAGCTACATAGAATCAGTTATTAATTTGATTCAGCAGTATTGCACAAAAGCATTATCCTTATAAATTAGAATTTGATTGGCATGTTTATTAGTACAACATTTATGAGAACATAAGTCTAGAGATGTAATAATTAGTGCAACATTTAAGAGGACCGTAAATTCAAAGTGTGAGGATAGAATTTACATTGTTTAAACGTAATATAGAAATCAGAATGATACAAAGATCTTGTAATTGGTTTAGTGATTGCAGATGTTCATCCGCTTTATTTTTTTTACGTTGATTCGGAATATTATTGTAATATTATTTAATAAAAAATTAGAATGACAAAAATTTATATCACCATATTCATCATTGAAAATAAAAATTGCCTTTGCCAGTTCTTATTAGGAATGCATTCTGTAAAAAAAAGAAAAAAAGAAAATCAGAATCATTTGCTTTCTTTAATGGTGGAAATCAAAGATTTTTACCCCTTCAGCATTGATTTTGCCATGACATACAGACTCATGAATCTAAAGGGAATTTGAGTATAGGAATGATTTTATCATGAATTAAATGAAATTTTCATGCCTATTTCAGTTCATCTAAATAAGTTGATGTTCTTCATTTTCAGAAATGAAAGAGTGCAATTCTGCAACATTTTACATATCAAATTCCAAAAAGTTGTCATATTATACTCAATTATTCATATAATCCACTAAAACCCTAACTCTACAGGGGGATCAGTTTCAGCTAAAATATGACGAGAAGGGAAAATAAAGCGTAGATCAAGAAACAAGCGTACGCGATAAGCCCACGGTGTTCTTCACCTCCATCAGCAAGCGCCACCATCAAATTGGTGCAAGCCCTAGTAGCCCAAACGACGAAAACCCCCGCTAGTGCGTACCTAGGGATCCCTTGCGGGATAAAAAGCGACGCCGCCGAAAAGATCACCACCGGTAGCAGACAATAACCGACCACGCTCGTACACGTGTGCAGATCTAGGTTGCCGTAGTTGCGACCCGCTAACATGTTGAAAACGATGTAGAGGAAAATCGAGGAGACGACGATCCAGCCGAGGATTATGCCGAACTGGATCTTGCCGCCGAGGAGTTGGAATAAGCAGAAAGACAGGTAGAGGAAGATCGGGCCGGAAAGATCCGAGTCTTTGTGGGCCGTCGCGTTGACTCGGAAGGGATTGAGGATGGATCTCGTTTTGTGCCAGATTTGGTCCGGGTGGATGCCCAGTTCGTCGAGGAGGGGTTCTTCGTCGTCAAAAGAACCGGAACCGGATGCTGCTGATGTGGAGATTATGCCGCCGACGGGTCCGGTTGATGACGGAACCGACCCTATATCGAAGGCCATGAAGGGTATGGAGGACGAGGAAGGGCGTGAGGGTTGGAAAGGAGCCGTTGGGACTCGGCGTTGGTTGACGTTTCCGACGGAGGGATTGACTCCACCGCCGGACGGGAAAACGACCGGCGGCACATTGAATTCTTTGGTCATTTTTCTTTGTTGCGATTCCTTTTTGGGGATGGCAAGTTTTGTTTCTAAATCTTGATTTGTTTGGTGCTTTGCTTCTAAGGAATAGAAGGGTAATTTTGACTATTCGTCGGGATTGTTTGCTAACGTGTTATATAGTCTTAAATCAAAAAATAGGTACTCAAAATATACATATTTCAAACTTTAGGTGCCTAAAGTATTTTTTAAAACAAATAGGTGTCTAAAGTTTTAAGCGTTGCAATTTTAAGTATTTGACCGTTAGGAGGTGTTAAAAAAATTGTTTAACCAACCAATGCTTGACATGTGACACTAATTTAATTTTTTAAAGAAAAAAATTCAAAATTTTTTCATAAAATCTCGAAATTTTACAATTTTTAGGAAGCAGTCTCCAAAACTCTAAAAATTCTCAAGCCAAAACCCCTAAATCTCTGTTACTTTCGTCGCCGATCGTCGCGCTTGAGCACACTCATTTTGTCGTTGGACCTAGGTGATCATTTCCCCAACATAGAATCATCGGAAACGTCGAACAACGTGTCAGCTGAACGTCGAACGCGAAATTAATGTTTGGTTGGCAAGCCGTTCGGCGTTTTTGGCGACGCCTTATTGGGGGATATGACTGCCTAGGTTCGGCGACCAAAGGGGTGTGTCCAGGCGCGACGATCGGCAGCGGAAGCAACAGGGATTTGGGTTGGGAAACGCCGGTACACCCTATGTCACAGCGGAAAAAGTATCCGTCGTAATCCACCAGTGATCCATGAACAAGGGACGGATTTGGGGTGACAAAGGATGAAACGTTACCTTAATAAATCTGAAAATCCACAGAGAGTATATGAGAGTCCAAATCGAATCTGAGTCATCACAGTAGCGTTCTGACCTCTACGCAGTCCACCCAAATAAAACAAACAATATTCTCTCTTCCCTAACTGTTAGAGAGGCTTACCGAAAAGCATATCTTTGGTTGCTAGACCTCATGCCTTTATATAGCATTTAAAACCCTAATTCTAATTAAATTCGAATTCTTTAAATATACATTATATTTATCCGAATATGATTAAATATGTAAAATTTAATTCTATTTCTATCAGGTTTCTTTAGGGATATATATTTTAATAGTATATGATAATTACATTAATTATCTAGTATTAAAAATATATAAACGAAATTATCTATAATTCCAATAATCCTAATAATTTCGGTTTTACTTATTTCGTGCACAACAAGTTTGTACACATGCTATCTAGTCGATATTTGTTTGCTTTAATCATAAGGTGTGACCCTTGTAGGTTCATGTAACATTAGCAGTAATATCCAGAACAATTCTAATATTACAAGCAATAGGTGGCATCTAGCAATACATCATTGCTACCTAAGTTACATGAAGTTGTGGTTCGATTTAACCGTTTTTCCGTGATTAACTTCTTTTATGTATTTCATCATTTTGTCCTCATATCTAGATCGAACACAAGTCATGGATTAGTCATATTTGTATAGTCCATCTAATATTTCTTGATATCTTGAGTAGACTCTTATAAACGAATAACTATTATATCCCATATCAATTTATTCGAGCATGGCCGTGCATTTTCTAGTCTCACTCAATCAAGTGGCCTATGATATTACTCTTATTATGTAGGAGAGACAAATCCTATCTTGATCAACCATATTCCGCTATATAGATTGTGACATATCCAACATCAGTCTTTATAGTGTAGTCAGTTACGACACACGTTTGACCGTATCAAAATATGTCACTCACGATGTTGAAATAATGATGATCTCTAGTCTGAAGATCATACATGTAGTTATCACCATGAGCAATGTTGTGATTGTCACATCATAATCCAAGAAATATGCTCATAGCGGGTTAGTCCAGTACGTCGTTCTCTAACACATACTTATGTATTGATTTTGACATCTCCATGTCAATGACAACACTTTGTCATAAATCAACTACATATTAGTCTTAATACATTATTGTTGTCCATGCCCACAATAATTTTCGACTAAAGACATTCAAGAATAACTATATTATTCTAAGGACTTTATTATAATTCAGTTTATTTATAGATGCACAGAATAAGACTAAAATAATAATAATGGCTTTATATTAATAAACAAGATAAAATAAGTATGTCATTTATAACCATCTCATGATTGGTCTTTGGGCATACTCCAACAATCTCCCACTAGCACTAAGACCAATCACCCATGTATCTAATACCAAAAGACTTAGTGTGATGCTCATGCTTCTGCTATGTTAGAGGCTTTGTTAGTGGATCGGTGATATTGTCATCTGTTGGTACTCTGCATATTTTTACATCCCCTCGATCAATGATTTCACGAATAAGATAGTAACACCTAAGTATGTGTTTGGATCGCTGGTGAGATCTAGGTTCTTTTACTTGTGCGATAGCTCCGTTGTTGTCACAGGGTAGATCTATAGCGTTTGATATGCTAGGCACGACCCCTAGTTCATATATGAACTTTTTGATCCAAACAACCTCTTTTGCAGCATCACTTGTTGCAATATACTCAGCTTCTGTCGTAGAATCTGCTACTGTATCTTGCTTTGAACTTTTCCAGCTTACAGCACCTCTATTAAGGCAAAACACAAAACTAGATTGCAATCGAGAATCATCCTTATCAGTTTGAAAGCTTGCGTCAGTATAACCTTTTATGCTTAGCTCTTCCTCACCTATATACATAAAGAATATATCCTTAGTTCTTCTTATGTACTTAAGGATATTTTTGATTGCAACCCAATGGCCTTCACGGGGATCTACTTGGTATCGACTTGTCATACTTAGTGCATATAATACATCCGGACGTGTACATAGCATGACATACATGATAGATCCAATGGCCGAAGCATATGGAATTTTACTCATGCGTTCTCTCTCTTAATGCATTGAAGGACACATCTCCTTCAAGAGAAAAATGCCATGTCTCATAGGTAAGAATCCTCTTTTAGATTCTTCCATACTGAATCTTTTTAGTACTTTATCTATGTATGTATTTTGACTTAGCCCTAGGATTCATCTTGATCTATCTCTATAGATCTTAACTCCTAATATGTAGGTTGCTTCACCGAAGTCTTTCATAGAAAAACATTTTCCTAACCGAGTCTTTACAGACTGTAAGGTAGGTATGTCATTTCCTATTATTAGTATGTCATCCACATACAATACCAAGAATGTGACAGTGTTCCCACTAGTTTTCTTGAAAACACATGACTCATCTTCATTTTAAATAAAACCAAATTCTTTGATTGCCTTATTAAAATGAAGATTCCAACTTCGAGAAGGTTGCTTAAACCCATAAATGGGTTTTTGTAGCTTGCATACTTTTCAGGCATCTTTTGGATCGACAAAACCCTCAAGTTGTGTCATGTACACATCCTCATCTAATTTTCCATTAAGAAAAGCGATTTTGACATCCATTTTCTAGATTTTATAATCATAATATACAACTATTGCAAGCAATATCCGGATGGATTTAAACATAGCAACACGGGAAAAAGTTTCATCATAGTCTATACCAAGAATTTGAAGAAATCCCTTAGCGACCAATCGCCCTTTGTATGTTTGTATATTTCCATCCATGTCGGTTTTCTTTTTGAAAACCCATTTACACCCTATGGGCTTAATCCCTTCGGGTGGGTCAACCAAAGTCCATACTTGGTTTTCTGACATGGAATCCATTTCGGATTTCATAGCTTCTAGCCATTTCTCAGAGTCTGGGCTCTCCACTGCTTCCTGATAATTCCTAGGCTCATCTTGGTCCATGAGGAGAACATCTTCATACAATATGACAAGAAATTCATATCTCTCAGGCGCATTGCGTTCTCTCATAGATCTCTGCAGTGGTTGTGTTTCAAGAACGGTTAAATGTTCCTCAACTATTTGTGGAACTAGTTGTTGTTCAATCTCTGGTTCAGTGATCTGTGGTTGATCTTGAATTTCCTCAAGTTTAATATCTCTCCTACTTCCCTTTCCGAGAATAAATTCTCTTTCGAGGAAGACTCTTGTTTTAGCAACAAACACTTTGTTCTCAGTTAGATTGAAGAAATATTGTCCTTTAGTTTCTTTAGGATACCCCACAAAATTACATTTATGAGATTTGGGTTCGAGTTTTGTAGACATCTAATGTTTAACATAAATATCGCATCCCTAAATTTTCATAAAAGACGTACTATGACGCTTCCTAGTCCATATCTCATATGGTGTCTTTTGAACCAATTTAGATGGATCGCATTTAGTGCGAAAGTAGTTGTTTCTAGCGCATGTGTAAAACCAAAGTTTGATTTTTGATATTAAAAATTGTTTAAAGAATTATTTGAAAAAGAACACAAATTTTTAAGTATTTCAAAGACTTACAATTGACAAGGATTTTTCAAGTACAAAATTGTTCTAAGCCAAAAACTTAAACCCCATAAATTTTTCTAAGTGTTTTTAAGCAAAATTCAACATTTACGCCCAGATGTATCGATACGCCCTCGAGCATTTTGATATAGAAAAGCATGTTTCGAAACGTTATGGTAACAATGTACCGATACGGCTACCATCGTATCGATACGGGGGTTAAGATTTTTCCAATCTTTTCATTTATTATTTGAACGTTGCCTTGTCAGTTATTGGGAACACGCAATTTTGAAAATCAGTTAACCCATATCGATACACCTTCGTAGTGTATCGAAACAGGTTTTGGCAGTAGCCCAAGTGAGGAAAATTGTATCGATGTGACCTTGCACGTTTTGATACGCCCCTTGTTTTACACTGAGACCGTACCGATACGCCTTCTCGAGTATCGGTACACCCCTGTATTTTGTACACAACGATTCTTTCTATTTTGAGACATGTATCGATACGGCTGTTCGTGTACCGATGGCTCTATTGATGATGCCAACTAACCAAACGCATAGAAATCAATAAATGGGTATAACAACAAGCCCAAAAGCTACATCAACACCCAATGATCAATTGAAAAATAATCAAGCATAAATCCAATCCCCTTGAGCTCTTAGAGTCAAATCTTGTACCCCCCACTTGTGTAAGTTTTATTGTATCCATTTATTTCAACTTTGGGGAGTGTTTATTTGTAATTGGGCAACAAATCAACCTATTTGAGAGGTTTTTTTCAATTTGCCAAATTTCTCTTTGTAAAAGAGTGAGTTTTGATTAAGCTTTGAGGTAGAAAGCTTAATCATTTGTAACGGTTACCTCCTAAATCGAGAAAAAGAGACGAATTCAGTGAGTGAATTGTTGAAATCCTCAGTTGGGTGATGAAGTAGTGGATGTAGAGCTTGTTCTAAGCTTGAACCACTCTAAAATCCTTGTGTCTTAATTTTTCATCTTCAAATTTACACCATTTCATTTTAAAAAGCAAATTCACCCCCTCTTGGCCATTTGGTCATTGTGTGATCATCTCAATAATTGGTATCGGAGCTAAACTCATTGAAAGGATTAACATCCTCTTGAGTCGATTCTAGGAGAGATTGATCAACCTACAAGTAAAGCCATGGCATCTACCTCCGGCCACAACCTCTACGAGTCACAATCGATCACCAAACCTCCTTACTTTAATAGGGACAACTATCCCTATTGGAAGAGTATGATGAGGCTCTTCACCAAATCAAATGACTACACCCTTTGGGATGTAGTGGAAGACGGACCAACAATCTCAATGAAGAGAGATGAAGAAGGAAGGCTCATTCCTAAAACAAATGTGGAGATGACCGATGAAGATTGAAGGAGACTACAAGTTAATATAATGCCTTGCATATCCTCTTTTATGCACTTAGATCGGGCATGTATGCGAAGATGTCCTCTTGTACAAGCGCAAAAGAGGTGTGAGACAAGTTTGAGACCACCTATGAATGAACCAATGACGTAAATGAGACCAAAATTGGAATCCTTAATTTGAGCTATGAGAATTTCAAGATGGAGCCCAATGAGAGCATCTCCAAGATGTTCGATCATTTTTTTGTCATCATCAATGGTCTTAAGGGCTTCGGTAAGATCATTCCCGAAGACAAACTTGTTCAGAAACTTCTTGATTTTCTTCCTGAATCATGGGATGGGAAGAGAACCGCTATTATCGAGGCTAAAAACTTGAAGACTTTGAAGCTCGATGAACTAGTGGGGTCTCTCCTTACTCAAGAGATCTTGAAGCAATGAAGAGAAGAAAAAAAAGAGAAAAAAAAAGAATGGAGAAGCAAGAGGTAGAGAAGAAGAAACTCGAAATCGCCTTCAAAGCTTCACAAGAAGAAAGTGATTTGAGTGAGGAAGAAGATGGGGAGATGGCTATGTTAGCCAAAAGATTCAGTCAGTTTATGAAGTCCAACCAGGGAAGAAAGTTCAATAGAAGATGAGATTTCAAGAACAAAAACAAGGAGGAAGAAAATGATCAAATCATATGCTATGAGTGCAACGTGGCACATCCAAACCGAATGCCTCCAACTCAAAAAGAAGAGCTTCAGAAAGAAGAAGAAACTCAAGACAAATGTGGCTACTTGGAGCAATTCAGAATCATCCGATGAGGAAGATCAAGAAGTCGCCAACCTTTTCTTTATGGCTCTTGAAGAAGATCCTAAGGGGGAGCATTGCTATAAGGCCAAAGCTATAAGTCAAAATACATGGTGCCTTGATAGTGGATGCTCAAGAAATATGACCGGTGACAAGAGTAGATTCTTACAGCTAATACCAAAAAGTGGAGGAGTGGTGACATTTGGTGACAAATTCAAAGGCCACATTGAAGGGATTGGCTCTATTGGTAATCACTCTTTTATTCTCATTAATAATGGCTTTATGTCAACGGTCTAAAACATAATTTATTGAGCATTAGTCAATATGTGATAAAGGTTTTAATGTTCAATTTGATGTAAATGGTTGTAAAATCTTAAACATTGAAACTAACAAAATAATTCTCATAGGTAATATTTATATGGTGTATTTAGATGACATTCACATTTTCAATGTATTCTTTGTTGCACAAAATGAACATGATCTATGGTTATGGCAGAGGAAACTATGACATGCTAGCATGAGTGTTTTAGAGAAATTGGTTTTCCAAGATCTAGTATGAGGTTTACCTAAGCTAAAATTTTATCAAGATAAAATTTTTGATGCTTGTGCTAAGGGTAAACATAAAAGAGTTTCTTTTAAACCTATAAATGATGTTTCAACTTGTAGAGTGTTACAATTGATCCATATGGATATTTTTGGCCCAATTAGGACTATGAGCTTGGGTGGTAAACCTTATGCTTATGTTTTAGTAGATGACTACTCTAGATACACTTGGGTTCTATTCTTAAGTACTAAGTATGAGGCTTTAGAAAAGTTCATCATATTTTCAAAAATTACTCAAAATGACCTTGGTCAAAAGATTTCACATATTAGAAGTGATCATGGAACCGAATTTCAAAATATTGGTTTTGAGGATTTTTGTAATGAAAACAATATAAGCCATAATTTTTCGGCTCCTCGCACTCCTCAACAAAATGGAGTTGTTGAGAGGAAATCGTACTTTAGAGGAAATGGCTAGAACCATACTTTGTGAAAATAATTTACCTAAATATTTTTGAGTGGAAGCCACTAATATGTGTTGCTATATTATTAATAGAGTAATGATTAGGCATATTTTGAAGAAAACACCTTATGAGATTTTGAAATTTAAAAAGCCTAACATTAGCTATTTTCATCCATTTGGTTGTAAATGTTTTATTTTAAACAATGGAAAAGATAATTTAGGTAAATTTGATGCAAAAAGTGATGATGCTATTTTCTTAAGATATTCTTTAAACTCTAAAGCCTATCGTGTATTTAATAAAAGAACTTTAGTTGTTGAAGAGTCTATTCATGTTGTCTTTGATGATAACCTCCTTCTGAGGAAGGATTCTTGTGATGATGATGATGTTGGAATCATTGAAGCCATTGATGGAGGACAAACATCAAAGGTGGATGCAGTTCCAACAAAGAAGAAGAAACATAAGATCCACCTCTTGAAGCCTTGAAAGACATGACTCTAAAGGAAAATGAGGTCACCTACCCAAGGGGGTTCAACTATGTCAAAGGTGGTAAGATTTTGAGTGATCCATCCAAATGGGTAAACACTAGATCTTCTCTTAAACTTGTTAATAATTTTTCATTTATTCCATGCATTAAGCCTAAGAATATCAAAGAAGCATTAAAAGATGACTATTGGATATTGGCCATGCAAGATGAACTAAATCAATTTGAGAGAAGTAAAGTATGTACATCAGTTGATAGGCCTAGTAATAAGTCTACAATAGGAACTAAATGGGTTAATAGAAACAAACTAGATGAGAGTGGTAACATAGTGAGAAACAAGGCTAGACTTGTTGCTCAAGGTTACACTCAAGAAGAGGGAATTGATTTTGATGAAACATATGCACCCATAGCTAGAATGGAAGCTATTAGGATGCTTCTTGCATTTGCATGCTTTCATGAATTCAAGCTTTTTCAAATGGACTTAAAAAGTGCTTTTCTAAATGGTTTTATTAATGAAGAAGTGTATGTAGAGCAACCACCAAGTTTTGAAAATCCAAAATTTACAAATCATGTTTTCAAACTTACTAAAGCTTTATATGGTTTAAAACAAGCTCCTAGAGCTTGGTATGAAAGGCTTTCAAACTTTTTGATTGAAAAAGATTTTGAAAAAGGCAAGGTGGATTGTCACATCCCAAAAATCGGCCTAGTTGGAATTAAGTTCCGATGATCAGAAATTTTGAATCCGGTGTGCCCAAGTGATGTAAATATTCAATCCTTGTACCTTTTTAGTAGTAATGAAGCTATGTTGACATTAATATGAACAATTGGATCCTTTGTAAGAAATTTGAAGCTGAAAATGTGAAATATGAGCAAGGAATATCGATATGGTGAGACTAGTAATGATATGGTGAGACCAGTATCGATATGGTAAGACCAATATTGATACGGTCTAACTGTCCATAACTAACTTACCTGTTTTAGCTTAATCGTATCAATAGGGCCATAAGGTGTATTGATACGGGTCTCTGCAAAAATCTGTTTTAGTGACTAAATTGAAAGAAATGGAAAATATGGTTTTGAGTCACCACATTGCTTGCCTCATTTAAGGTGGAATTGATCTAAAAATATGACAATTAGTCATCCGATGTCAATAGTTGATAAATGATTAGGAAAATATGTTATTATTGGGTTAAGCAAACCCTTGCCTAAGGGAAACCTTCCCATTGTCTAGAAGAGATGTGGAAAATGATTTAGGGAAATTAGATAGTTTTAAAATGGGTAAAGAAAGCCTTGGCCTTGTTATGCTTCTCCCGAAAGCTAAAATCACCTTGTTTATCTTAAAAGGAAGCAAGCACCTCCATTGTCATCCCTAACCTTAAGCTCAAGCACATACCTCTCTTGTTGACTACTTTAGGCTCAAGTTTTTTTGATTCGAAAACGTCATAGCGTAACCATTGATTGGGTAAGTAAGAATCCTCAATCAACTATTGAATTCCATGAATATTTGGAGTTTAATTTCAAGTCGAATTACTAAGCCTAATCTTTGAAATTAGTGTTAATGTCGTTATGTTAACGATTTCTTGTATTATTTCCTAGCTCAAGAATGGAAGAAAAAAAATCCATCATCCCCAAACAAGTCTAAGAGCAAAGGGATCGAAATCCGGGAACCCTAAAAGCTTCTGTGCACTAGGTGCGTGTAGTTATGTCAAGGGGCAGACAAGGTGCCATCCTATTGCATTCGTTTTTGTGATTATAATTGTATTTATTTAAGGGCTCAAGTAGAGCAAGCATATGTGGGTGCTAATGGTAAGCATGGTAAGTTCTCAACGTTTTGCTATGTTGTAAAGTTCGTATATGACATTTGAAACATGCTATGTGTAAATCTTGATATGTATATGTTATTATATGATATGTGGAGCTAAGGCTCAATTTGTGATTCGATATGTTATGGCCTACGGGCATAAAGGTAAGAATTATGATGATACGTGTAATCCTTGGACACTCTGGACATTGAATGCAATTGGCATGCCATAGGGTTATTTGAGCTCACTAAGTAAGTGATTGGACTACGGTCTGGGGCTACGACCTATATGTGGTGAGATAAGGTTGGTTTGTGTAAGGGATATATTTTCTAGAGCTACGGCTCAAGGATAAGGCCTACCTTCGATATGATTTGGTGTACAGGGGAATCCGCGTATCCATTGGTTACCATGTCCAAGGGAAATGATATGTTTATGTGATTTATAATTGCTATATAGAACCATGTCCAAGGGAAATGATATGTTTATGTGATTTATAATTGCTTTTATATGATTGATGCTATGCGAAATGTCACCCAAGCATGCCTATATGTCATTCACGTATTTGATAAACTTATTGTGCATTTGTTATTACTACCTCAGTAGGCTATGTAATCCTAACATCTGTGTGTCTCGTGCATTTTAGGACCTTGAAGCAATCTGAGCCTCGATCGTGTAGTTGTGGTTGCAATTCACTTCCACCAATCATATGTATGCTTAACTTTTTGCTTTGAACTCCTAGTAAGGTGGCATATGGCTCAAACATGTCATGTTTGCATATTTTGATACATGTGTAATATCTTATTAGTGCCTAGGTATTGTATGTGAAAATTGGCATGTTTTGAATTGGTAAAACTAGTTAAAATGAGTTTAAAGGCACCAAAAGGTAAAATCCTAGTAAATGAATTCGAAATGCCCTAAAATTTTGTATGCTATTAATATTTTAGATTAGTAACTTGCTGGTAAAATTTCATGGCAATTGAACATCGTTCAACAGGGTAAAGTTGCTAAACACCATATAAAATCTGTCATTACAAGACAAGCGTATCAATACAAGTCAAGCTGTATCGGTACGACCTCGCATAATTAGACCTAGGAGAATAGAGCATACCGATACGAGCCAATCTGTATCGATGAGGACCTTGGCAGTGAGGCCTGAGAAATTAATTGCATCGGTACGATCTTAAAGTGTACCGAAACGAGTCAACCTTGGTCAACGCGTATCGATACATGTTTATATGTATCGATAATGGCTTGTCACCCTTAGTTATGAAATGATGGAATTTGATTTAGCGTACCGATACGGTCTTAAGTGTATCGGTACGGTGTCAGTTAATTTTGTTAAAAGAGATAAAACACAGTTTTGCCTTGATTAAATATGGTCACTAGAAATTGTATAGTCTAATAGGATAGGTAGATGACCTCCATTAGTAATAAAAATTCACAGGATAATAATTGGAAGGTTAGAATTCAGACTAATAGCATTAATTTCAGTTAAAAGACCCCTAATTTGTAAAATTTACAAGTTAGTCCCTAAGCCCGAAAAGGTTTAAAATTGACCCAAAACTGAATAAGTTAGTTCAATAAGCCTTAAAAGAGTTTAATAAGACATTCTAAATAAGATTTTGAACCCGAGAAAACTTTTGAACCCCGAATAAGCTTTTAATAACACTTTTCGACATGGTTCTCTACCAGACCGGGAAATGGGTGTTACATGGATAGTACACTTTTCATTAAAAGATATGGAAAAAACATCTTAGTAGTTAAAATATATGTTGATGATATAATTTTTGGTTCTACTAATGAGTTGTTTTGCCAAGATTTTGTTAAGTTAACGCAAGGTGAGTTTGAGATGAGCATGATGAGAGAGCTCTCATTCTTCTTGGGGCTCCAAGTCAAACAAAGGAAAGATGACATCTTCATCAATCAAGCTAAGTATATCAAGGATATGCTCAAGAAGTTTGGCTTGGAGAATGTGAAGCCTCAAGCCACACCAATGAGCTCATCCATAAAGCTTGACATAGATGAAGGAGGTTAGTATGTTAATTCTAAGCTTTATCGTTCTACGATTGGCTCTTTGTTTTACCTTACTGCAAGTAGACCCGATATTATATTTAGTGTTTGCTTGTGTGCTAGGTTTCAAGCTAGCCCTAGAGAATCATACCTTATAGCCACTAAGAGAATCTTTAGATACCTTAGAGATACACCTAGTTTATGTCTTTGGTATTCTAGAGATTCCTCGTTTGATCTTCATGCTTTCTCGGATGCAGATTATATGAGATGTAAAATAGATAGAAAGAGTACCTCCAAAACATGCCAATTCCTAGGTAGTATGCTCATATCTTGGTTCTCTAAGAAACAAAATAGCGTAGCTTTATTTACGACCGAAGCAGACTACATATCGGCTGGGAGTTGTTATGTTCAAGTCCTTTGGATGAAGCAACAACTCTTAGATTATGGATTTGATGTAAGTACATACCCCTTAAGTGTAACAACACTAGTGTTATTTGTCTCACTAAGAATCTCATCCAACATTCTATAACCAAACACATAGAAATAAGGCATCATTTCATTAGTTATGATGTCTTAAAAATGATGTAGTTCTAGAGTATGTTGACACCTTAAATCAATTTGTGGACATATTTACCAAACCTTTAGATAAAGAACATTTTTTGTCTCTTAGGAGAGAGTTGGGTCTAACTAGCCTTTCTTGACCCTTTAGAGCCCTTTAAGGACAAAAACTTGCTTGAATTTATTTGATTGTCTTGCTTATGTGATTTTGCCTCTAGATGCATCTATGCTTGTTGCTAGGGGGAGTATGTATCCATTTTAGACCATAAATGATGTTCACATATCATTTACATACATTTTTGTTCGAATAAAATCGAACTTTTGAGTAACTTGTTGCCCAAAATGCATTTTCTGGCACACGTGTATCGAAACGAGTGAAGGTGTTTTGATACACCTTTTTGAATATCTACCCAGTGTGCATTTCTCAGTACAAATGTACCGATACAGTTCTATTTGTATCGATACGGGTTCAAGAACGCGTTTTGGTACAGTTGAATCTGTACCAATACAGGACTTGTGTTTCGGTACACCTCCTAAGCATACCGGTACACCTGTTTCGATATGCCATGTGGCGTATCGATACGTGAAGTCGTCTTCCATTAAAAGAGTCATTAAATGGTTTTCAACTTTAACCAAAACTTTTCAACCAAAACCCTAGCCGTTTTTCCTATATAAACACCCTAAATCCTTGAGTTTTTCTCATCAATTCATCAAAGTTTTTGAGGGTTTTTACTCCACACAGCATCAAAAGGCTCTTTTCATCAAGATTGTGCATTATTCATCTCCATTCATCCATAATCCTATCATCAAGGTATAAAATTTTTCCTTTCTCTTTTCATTATGTTTTAATTTCTATATTGTTTTCAAACAATTTTTGCATTTTTAGTTTATATACAACATGGGTTTCAAAGTTTTTATAAAAAAATTCCAAAGTTGAAAATTTTTTGGTTCGAATATAAAATTATACCATATATTTTTCTAAACTATTTTTTGAAATTTTGTTTACCAAAATTATATTTTATACTTGTATATGTTTTAAACTATAGGTTTTTAAACAATACCTTGAATTATTGGATTGAATATTGGATCGAATATGATGATTTATGCATACATTGCTTTTGTGCCTTAAAATTGTTTTTTTAGATTATCAATGGCACCGAGAAAGAAAGCTAGAACAGCCGAGGTTGGCGAGTCTTCAACCGAAGACAATTCGGCTCGTCCCAACCTTAGCGTTATTTACCAAAAGAGCTTTTCAACCTCGGCGGCTTTAAATCACTTCAAGCAATACCAAAACTACAAAATTCGTCGCGAAAGAGTAACATCTCTTCCATTCTTAAACTCTGGACGTTTCAAGTTTAAATATCTCCATCTTTTGAGATGTTGGAATTTTACTAATTTTTTTGCTATCCCCAGGATTTTATACCGGAATCTTGCCTTGATTTTCTTTGCTAATGTACAGTGCATCCCTAACCAAGACCGTTCTAAAGTCATAGCCATTGAATCTTTCTTGATGGGGGAGAGATTTCAAATTGACATTGATACCTTGAAAAATATTTTTGGATTTGATGATAAAGGTATTGATGATGAGGACTCTTTGGGGGCATGTTCTTGGCGGCTCCGTAACCGTAATAGACGTGCACGATCGCATCCTGCACTTGATGATCACTTGGTGATTTTGGCCATCTGGTGGTAAGTTCTCCACTATCCGACAAGCAGATCATTTTTGGATTAGATACTTTCGAGAGAACAAGCAACCAAACCTTGCTCGGATTATGTTTGCGGAGCTTGTTTACCTCGTTCAACACCATCACACTTCATTGGTATCTTTATTTACTTATGGTACGGCTTTGAGTTATCTTTTTTCGAACTTGCAGATTGATTGCTTTCATGACTTTGCTGAGCCCCTCACGGATCCCATTGATGAGCGCTCCCTTACTCGATCCAAATTTCACTATTTCAAAGGAGAGTGGCTTCGTCTTGTCGAGCTTCCACATGATGCTATCATTGAAGAACTGAAAGCTCCTCCACAAGCCGTTCCTTAAGCTCCGGTAGCTCTACCGACTATGGATGCTCTCATGGCTTATCTCATTGAGCAATTCACTATATTAAACACCTTTATGACATCATTGAAGACAACCATGAATGAAGGGTTTGCGGCCATTGAAACTCGTTTTATTTCCTTGGAGGAACGAGTTCAAGCAATTGAGAGCCAACAAAGATCAATGGATATCTCTCTCACGGCTTTCCATGGGGAATAGAGACAATCTCAAGCTACTCAAACACATGATAAAGATGAAGAGGATGGGGAAGATGAGGATACTCCCTATAAATTCATTGCATATCATACATGTCATATTAAGATTTCTATTTTATGCACATATGCTATTTAATATTTAAACCTATGCTTATGATGTTAGGATTTTAAGTTTGGATTAATATGTTGCTTTGATTATTTCTTTATGCTTCAATGAAATATTATGTTGTTTTGCTTTAATATTGCTTATTTATTGCCTCTAATTATCATTGATTTTGATCTAACAAAAAGAGAGAGGAGTAAAAGAGCTTAAATTTTCAAAAATGTTTTAAAAACCTATCTCAAAGTAAGGGGAAGTTTTTCAAAAAGACTTTAAAATTTAACTTGGTTTTGTTATATAAAAAATGAGGAGATTGTAAAATCAAAGTTTGGTTTTGATATAACAAATTGTTTATAGACTTATTTGAAAAAGAACACAAATTTTTAAGTATTTCAAAGACTCAAAATTGACAAGGATTTTTCAAGTACAAAATCGTTCTAAGCCAAAAACTTAAACCCCATAAATTTTTCTAAGTGTTTTCGAGCAAAATTCAACATTTATGCCCAGACGTATCGATACGCCCTCAAACGTTTCAATACAGTTTTAAAGAAATAGGCCACTGAAAGAATATGTTTTGATACAGGAAGCATGTTTCGAAATGTTTTGAGAACAGCGTACCGATACGGCTACCACCATATCGATACGGGGGTTAAGATTTTACCATTTTTTCATTTATTATTCGAACGTTGCCTTGTCATTTATTAGGAACACGCGATTTTGAAAATCATTTAACCCGTATCGATACACCTTCATGGTGTACCGAAATAGGTTTTAGCAGTAGCCCAAGTGAGCAAAATTGTATCGATACAGCCTTTTTTGCTTCGATACACACCGTACCGATACGCCTTCTCGAGTATCGATATGCCCTTATATTTTGTACATAACGACTCTTTCTATTTTGAGACAAGTATCGATACGGCTGTTCGTGTACCGATACGGCTGTATTAATGCAAAAGTGCATTAATGGTGGGGAAAAAAGAGCCCACCGGCTCTATTGATGATGACAACTACCCAAACAGATAGAAATCAATGAAGGGGTATAAAAGCAAGCCCAAAAAGCTACAACAACACCCAATGATCAATTGAAAAACAATCAAGCATAAATCAAATCCCTTTTAGCTCTTTTAAAGTCAAATCTTGTACCCCATTTGTGTAATTTTTATTGTATCCATTTATTTCATGTTTGGGGAGTGTTTATTTGTAATTGGGCAACAAATCAACCTATTTGAGAGGTTTTTTTCAGTTTTCCAAATTTCTCTTTGTAAAAGAGAGATCTTTGATTAAGCTTTGGGTAGAAAGCTTAATCGTTTGTAACGGTTTCCTCCTAAGCTGAGAAAAGGGGATGAATTCAGTGAGTGAATTGTTAAAATCCTCAGTAGGGTGCTGAGGTAGTGGATGTAGAGCTTGTTCTAAGCTTGAACCACTCTAAAATCCTTGTGTCTCAATTTTTCATCTTCAAATTGCACATTTTCATTTTAAAAAGCCAATTCACCCCTTCTTGGCCATTTTGCCATTGTGTGATCATCTCAACAACATGTCCCCAAAAAGAAGTTGGAAGATTAGCATGACTCATCATTGACCGAACTATGTCTAACAATGTTCAATTTCTCCTTTTAGAGACTCTATTGTGTTGTGGAGTACCTGGAGGTGTAAGTTGTGAGACAATATCACATCCTTTAAGAAGTTCATCAAACTCTAGGCTTAAGTATTCTCCTCATCGATCTAATCGAAGAGCTTTGATACTCTTTCCTAGTTGGTTTTGTACTTTATTCTTAAATTCCTTGAACTTTTCAAGGGCTTCAGATTTATGATACATTAGGTAAACATACCCATATCTACTAAAGTCGTCAGTGAAAGTAATGAATTATTAAAACCCTCCACTTGCTTGTGTATTCACCGGTCCACATACATCACTATGTATTAGACCTAATAAATCACTTGTTCGCTCGTTTTTACCATCAAACTGTGATTTGGTCATTCTTTCCATTAAGCAAGGTTCATATATTCCAAATTGTTCGAAAACAAAAGAATCCAAAAATCCATCTTTATGAAGTTTTGATATGCGTTTCTCACTTATAATAACCAAGCGACAATGCTAGAGATAAGTTTGATTAGAGTCATTTGTTTTTGATCTTTTCGTATCTATGTTATATATGGAATTATCTTGATATAAGATATAGAGGTCATTGATTAATTGAGTCGTACCATAAATAACATTATTGAGGGAGAAAGAACAACTATTCTTCTTAATAATAATCTCAAAACCAATCTTGTCCAAACAAAAAATTGAAATAATGTTTTAGTCAAACTAGGTACGAAATAACAATCCTCTAAATCTAAAACAAGTCCACTAGGTAATGACAATGTATATGTTCCTATAGCTAATGCAGCAACTCTTGCTCCATTTCCCACTCGTAGGTCCACATCTTCTTTTGCCAGTTTTCTACTCCTTTTTAGTCCTTGTACGAAAGTACAAATGTGAGAACCATAACCAGCATCTAATACCCAAAAAGTAGATATTGATATATTAATATCAATAACATAAATATCTGATCCGGACTATCCATTTTCTCTTGCCTTCTTGATGACCTCAAGATAGACATGGCAGTTTCTCTTCTAATGTCCAACATTGTTGCAATGAAAACACTTTCCTTTTTTTCAACTCCTCATTTGGGTTTCAAAGCAACCTTTCCTCTGTTAGGCTTTGGCTTTGGCTTGGTACTGAGCCTCCATTTTATGTTATCTTTTCAGACCATTAGAATAGGTTTGCAACCAACATTTTTCATGTTGTTTTCTGTTGTTCTTAACAGACTAAGCAACTGAAGCAATGATTTGTTAATTTCATTCATATTGAAATTAAGAACAAACTGATTAAAACTATTTGGCAACGATTGTAGGATAATATCAGTAGCTAATTCAACACTTAAAGGGAAGCCCAACTTTTCCAGGGTCTGAATATACCCTACCATTTTGAGAACATGAGTTCCCACTAGAGTTCCCTCAACCATCTTGTATCGAAACAAAGCCTTAGAGGTCTCATACCTCTGTTGACGAGCTGTCCCCTCATATAATTCCTTGATATTTTTAACCATCTCATAGGGAACCAAGTCCTCGTGTTGCTTCTGAAGCTCAGAGGTCATGGTCGCAAGCATCAAACAACTAACATCTACCATGTCACTTGAGTATTTTTCAAAGGCTTCCAATTCATCTTTAGAGTCATCATCTGCTGGCTTTTTAAGGACATGTTCTTCGATGATGTAGCGAATATCTTTTTTCCATGATATCGCTAAAATAAAAACGATGATTTTTGAAAGGTGTGTTTGAAAGGTGTTTGGATATAAAATATTTATTCCGTGGGGTTTACAAAAACCTTATAAAAATGGAGTCGCCACCGGCCACTTAGGTAGGCCGGACACCATAAAACAGAGATTCAAAAAGCGGGGTTCGGGAGTCGATTACGGATGGGGAAGGATTAGCACCCCCACACCGCCAAAAATTGGTACTTTAATAATTACCGCTTTATTAATATTGGATTTTCGGATTAGAGTGCGATTATTTTAAAATTCGGTCATAATTGCGAATATATTTTAAGGGTCCCGTTATCCGAGAATAAACGCCCAACCACTATCACTACGCGATCTGGCCCCGTTTTACGCTCGGATAAAAGGACACCGCATTAACAATTTATATCTCGATATGCAATCTTAATGGCAGAAAATATAAAACATGGTAAAATGTTTAAATGTAGTAAATATTGTCATAACAGAATATTAATCTAACAGAGATTATATTCTAGACTAAAACATGCATATATATATTATTCTAAATAATGGATAAAAACAACTATAATATGTCAGAATAACAAGGCAGGAATAAGTATATATAGACGAACAGATATTAAAAAAATGCATACTAGTAATAAAACATATTTCAACATATATGGGTCCACATGTCGTACAAAAAGGGTAAATACACTAACATGTAACCTAAAAAAAAGGAAACATACAAATATAAAATACAAAAACACGCCATATGCGAATTAACTAAAACATAACATGCTTGATATGAATAACAGGATAAAAAAACATAAATATCATACTTAACACATATATACATAAAAACATGAAATACGAGTCATATACGAGGACATAAAATAAAATAATATCACTATATACGATTATAATACGAACAATAACATTTACAAAGAAGACATGGTGAAATGAAAAAGAAAAACAAAAATCGGTGGCTGAAATTAAAAAACAATAATATGTAATTTAGGGACGAAATTGCAAAACAAACAAAACCTAAAAGGACCGAACTATAATTAGACCAAAGGCGGACCCAAAGTGAAAAATTCAAAAACGCGGGATGATTAAGGGCGTAATTTTACCATTTAGAAACCGATTCGGTGTAATTTAGGGACGAAATTGTAACCTTTTGAAACATCGGGGATTTGGGATTGTGATTATACCATGCGGCAAGACAAAAATGAAAATGTTGAAAAAACGCGGTGGGATTAAGTGTGTAATTTACCCATTTAACAAAATAAAAACAACTATAAAAGCCCCCTTTAAGGCGAAATCAAAATTTTGGCCATTTGTTTCATTTTCTTTTTTTTTTGAGTTTTTGTTCTTCGTTTTCTCTCAAATGTTCTTGAAACCCGAATCCGGTCGCGCCGCCGCGTATTCTCCGCCGCCACCACCACCGCTAACGTGGGCCGTGAGCTCCCAAAATACACCAAAACAACCCCCCTTGTCGTCCTCAATACGAATCCGTGGTTGGATTTGGAGGATACCCTTTTTTTACCCTAGATCTAAGAAATATGAACCTAAAAAAATATTTTTAGACCAAAACACAACTACAAAGGGTCTTCTCTTCCCTTTAGTTCACGGATCGGCTTGAGAAGCCGAAAGGCTTGTCACCGAGAGAAGGAAGACCCTGGACAACACCGGTAAGACTACTTCTTTTTGTTTTCTTTTTTTTATTTATATTTTCGTATATGCATGTAAAGAAACAAGTAAAAAAAAGACAAGTGTTTACCAATGGACCCTTTTTGATTATCTCGATTTTGGTTACAAATTTTTGGTCTTACAAGATCTTTGTTTTTTTTTACTACTCTTTTTTCTCTCTTTTTTTTGCTAATCTTTTTTTTTTAGCTTTTTTTCAGCTAATCCCGTTACAAAAGCCCCGTTTCATATATATTCTTGCCTCTTTTTTTTGGTTGCAAGTTGCATCTTCTTTTCGGATCGACATTTTGCTTGTTGTCTTTGGCATAATCCGAGCGCGGGGACTGAATATCGGCGCGGTGGCGGTGTGGTCATTGCGCGAGAGGCGGGCGCGTTTTCGGCCGTTAGATCGGATCGATCTAGCGGTCGAGATGGCTTGAAGAAACGATCGGCTGGATGAAGCCTCGATCGATGAGGCGGCGAGATTTCGCCACGTGGAGCTCGCGATCGAGGAGTCGAGCAGCGTGGATCTTCGCGTGGCGTGGGATGTTAAAGCGTCGTAGCGTGGACCATGCGCGCGGCGTGGCACTCGAGCGGTCCATACGTGTGGAGCATGCGCTGGCGAATATTTTTGACTTCCATTGCATCGTGGCGTTGGATCAGATCTTGATCCAACGCCCCCGATCCCCTGCACATTGTAATTAGATAAGATTGATTTGGGCCAAGCGGGCTTTGTAATTGGATTTGTAATTGGGTGTAATTTTTATTTGGGTTTAATATATATTTAATTTTTTCATTTTGTCATTAATAATAATAATAGTATAATTATAATGACAATACATATACATACGAAAATATATACTTATATTATACGATCATTAATTAATATAATATTCTAGTATACGTCGTATAATCATACATATAATTAACATAACATCTATATATGCTTATACCTAGATACATATGTGACATACATATACCCTAATACGTATACATAGCTTATACATGCACACATCACCTTATATTAGTAACATTCATATAATAAATATACATGCAATATTAATATATTTACAAGTAAAAATGAGTGATTCTGATTTGCCCCTCTTTGCTTGTTCTCATGGAATGGGAAACAAAGCAAAGATTCATAAGCACTCATTTTTATCGGACTTCCTGTTTGTAGCCTTGGAAAAACGAATTCTTTTGGACATCTCCGCTCTTCCTTGGCTGAATCTTGGGCTCGTAAGTTCTTCCTATATAGAGCTTCGTCACCTTCCGATCTTGGAGCTACGAGGCTCTTTTTCGACATAGAACCCTTCGCTCTCATTTTTTTATTAGACTTCCCTGTTTGTAGCTTTGGAAAAACGAATTCTTTTGGACATCTCCGCTCTTCCTTGGCTGAATCTTTGGGCTCGTAAGTTCTTCCTATATAGAGCTTCGTCACCTTCCGATCTTGGAGCTACAGGCTCTTTTCGACATAGAACCCTTTCGCTCTCATTTTTATCGGACTTCCCTGTTTGTAGCTTTGGAAAAGCGAATTCTTTTGGACATCTCCGCTCTTCCTTGGCTGAATCTTGGGCTCGTAAGTTCTTCCTATATAGAACTTTTTGTCACCTTCCGATCTCTTGGAGCTGAGTTCTTTTCGATATAGAACCTTTCATTTTCTAAGACAATTTGAGACAATAGTCTTCCTATATAAGAATTCTTTCCTGACATAGCTGGTTTTCTATATAAAACCTTTGTCATTGTGGATTCTTTCTGGAGTTCTTCCTATATATAACCTTAGAGCCATCTTCCTTCCTATATAGAACTTTTTTGTCTAGAATCTCAGAGCTCAGAGTTCTTCCTATATAGAACCTTTCACTCTAAGACAATGAAGCTCGGAGTCTTTCCTATATAAGACTCTTTGCTTTTGACACAACAGGTTTCCTATATAACCTGTGTCATAGGTGAATTGCTTTGTTTGGGAGTTCTTCCTATATAGAACTGCTGAGTCTTCACCTTGGAGCCATCAGTCCCTCCTATATAGAACTTTTTGGCGTCTGGAATCTAGAGCTCGAGGTTCTTCCTATATAGAACCTTTTACTCTAAGACAATGAAGCTGAGTCTTTCTATATAAGACTCTTTGCTTTTGACACTGTGAGTTTCCTATATAACCTGTGTCATAGGTGAATTGCTTTGGTGGGAGTTCTTCCTATATAGCTGAGTCTTAAGAGCCAAGTCCCTCCTATATAGAACTTTTTGGCGTCTGGAATCTCGGAGCTCTGAGGTTCTTCCTATATAGAACCTTTTACTCTAAGACAATAAAGCTCGGAGTCTTTCTATATAAGACTCTTTGCTTTTCGACACAGTGAGTTTCCTATATAATAACCGTGTCATGGGTGTCATGGGTGAATTCTTCCTATAGCTGCAGTCTTCACCACTGGAGCTGTCGATCCTTCCTATATAGAACTTTCAGCACGAAGCCTTGGAAGGTGGATTCTTCCTATATAGAAACTCTCTCTAGAGCTTGAAAACATGTCTTTTTATGTAAAGACATTGTTTTCTCATTTAGGATTCACACCGTGACGGTCTTGATGTCTCTTTGGATCTGCGGAGATACATGCGAGAGGCGAAAACAAAATGCTATGACAAATGAATGAATTGACATGCTCCTAATTCTAGTGATGCTTGACTATTCATGATGCATGAAGTCAATCTCTGGGTGGGCTTGTTTTGGTCCTCATTTGATCTTGGCGTCCGTTTTCTCCTTTTTACAGGCATCGATACTCCGCCTCCTGCATCGGGTTCAACCATCTCAACCTTTCTTTTTCTCCAATTATGATTTGGAATTTAAAAGCGCCCTTTCGGGTTTTCACTTTAATTTTTTTTTTTTTGCCCTTTGGTTTTCACCCAAGAGATCTCTTTTGTTATCTCGTGTGTCTTCCTTGGATAGATAGGACATGTGCCATTGGTCATCCTACCTAGTTGTTTAAAGCTTCTCACCTTCCTAGCCATTATGTAGGAACTGGAGGCGGAGTTAACATCGTTTTCTTTGATCTGCAATTTTCAAGGTTAAATCATAGTAATGCTCGAAATCTCTTGTTTCATTATAAGCCTATGTTATCTTATTTGACTAAAATTGACAAGAAGGCTAGGAATGGATGCTCAAAAACACGGCTTTTATTACGATTAAGGGCTTGAGATATCTTGAAAAGAAAGGTATGACACACATGAGTTAAGTATGAAAATACAAGATCCCTCATTATCTTGATATGAATGATACATGACCACATCAGCGGTGTAATTTTTTTGCTGAAGCCTTCTCTTCACAATGTTCATGAAGATGCCATTCTCTTGGATATTCAACTTTTCAACTTACCCGAGCCGCCCTTTGCGGGTTTTCAACTCGAGTCCTTCCTTTGCTTCAAGGCGCCCGGTTTGGGTTTTTCGTCTGAGCTCTCCATTTTTTTAGAGATAGTATTTCTTGCGACATCAGAATTTACGGGATTTTTCAGCTCGTCCCGTCCATTTCTGTTAGGATCGGGGCTCCTCTCGAGAAGGCCTTTTTATGACGTACGGTCCTTCCCGGTTGGCGTCCATTTTCCTCGAGAATCTTTACGGATAGGGAGGATTCTCTTGAGTACGAATCCCCTTCTTTGAATTCTCTTGGCGCACCTTTTTGTTGTAAGCTTTGCACCATCCGCTTTTGGTACATCGACCATGACAAATGGCCTTTAGTCTTTTTTCAATCAATGAGATTTAGTTGGTCGAATCGCTGCACCCATTCAGCTTCTTCGGTTTTTTGCCGTTTAAGACCGGAGGGACGGAATCTCTACCTCAATTGGGAATCTTGCCTCGGTACCATACACCAAGGAGTAGGTGTTGCCCCGTTGATGTGCGAATGGGCGTCCTATAGGCGAAAAGGGCAAAAGGCAACTTCTCATGCCAATCCTTGTAGGTATCCGTAGTTTTTGCTATGATCTTCTTTATATTCTTGTTTTGCTTCCCTTTGCTCCATTCATTTTAGGGCGATAGATTTGTGGAATTATGGTGTGTTATCTTGAATTGAGTGCACACGTCCTTCATCATTTTGTTGTTGATTAGGCGTTGTCGGTGATGATCCTCTCTCGGCAATCCGTATCGACAAATAATTTCCTTCTTTAGAACTTACAAAGCTGTAGTCTGGTGATATTGGCGTAAAGGCGCTGCCTCTACCCATTTAGTGAAGTAGTCTATGGCGACCAAAATGAAGCGTGCCCATTGGAAGCTTTCGGATGGATCTGCCCGATGGCGTCCATGCCCCCATCTTTGCGAAAGGCCACGGAGAATTCATGGTGTGTAGAGGTGATGGGGTGCATGAATCTTGTCGGCGTAAATTTGGCATTTGTGGCATTTCTGGCGCGTGTCGATGCAATCTCCCTCCATGGTCAACGAAATAACCGTATCTCATAAATTTTCGGGCTATAGACAGCCCGTTGGCGTCGTTCCACAGATCCCGTCATGTACTTGGCTAAGATTTCCTTTCGCCTCTCGGGCATCCACACATCTCAGCAATGTTTGATCATGACTTTTCTATATAGGATTTCCCCATCTAGGATATATTTTGTTGCCATTTTTTAAAGTGCTTTTTTTGTCATTGTCGTTTGCCCCTTACGGATACTTTTGAAGTTTGACATATTGCGGGATGTCATAGTACCATGGATTTCCGTCAATCTCTTCTGTATATTACAACAATGAGCAGGTTTTCAAGCGTCTGCATCTCAATGGGTTTCATTTCTGCCCGGTGTTTGTTTTAAACATGGATGCCAAGGTTGCCAATGCATCGCCCATCGATTTTCTTCTCGGGGTAGGTAATTGAAAGTGACCTTTTCGAACTCTTTTGTGAGCTCTTGGATCCATTCGTGATATTTGACCAACCGGGTCTCTGGTTTCCCACTCCCCGCGCAATTGGTAAATGACTAGGGACGAATCTCGAACACTCGAAGTTCCTTAACCTTTCTTTTCGATGGTGAGTTCGGTCCCATGATGCAAGCCGTATTCAGCTATATTGTTTGTGCGGAAGAATTCCAATCTCTTTGGTGAAAGGATAATAGGCGTCCTCGGTGAAATTAGTACTTGCCCCTATCCCATGTCAGGGCGTTGGAGGCTCCATCGAAGTAAAGTTTCCATGACATATCATCGAAATCTCTTCTTGGTTGTAATGCACATCAAGTCTTCATGCGGGAAACTAAAGTTCAATGCCTCATAGTCATCAAAGCCACGACTAGCGGAAATCTGCTCGGCACTCCCCTTTCTGACTTTACGATTAACATATACGATGTCGAATTCGGATAAGAGCATACGCCATCGGGCCATCCTTCCCGTTAGTCTTTGGCGCTTCCATTAAGAACTTTAATGGGTCTAGCTTGGATATCAACCGGGTAGTATGGTACAACATGTCTTTATGCGAGGCGCAGTAGCCCAAACTAGAGCACAACACGACTTTGTCTTTGGCGGGTACCGTGTTTCACGATCATTGAATTTCTGCTTAGGTAATAGATGGCTTGCTCCTTTTTCTTGACTCATCGTGTTGCCCAGTACACATCCCATTGAATTCTCGAAGGCTGTTAAGTAGAGAATTGGTGGTCGACCAGTCTTGGTGCGACTAAAATTAGAGCATTTTTCGGTACTTTTTGATCTTTTCTAGGGCTTTTTGACATTCTTCATCCCCCACGCCGGATTATTATTCTTTCTAAAAGTCGAAGACCGGGTCGCATTGATTAGTTAATTGGGAAATGAAGCGAGAGATATAATTCAGCCTCCCGAAACCGCGGACTTCTTTTTGCGTGCGGGGTGGTGAAAGGTCTGGATGGCTTTCACTTTATCGGGATCAATCTCAATCCCTCTTACGCTTTCTACGAACCCTAGGAGTTTTCGAAGTAGCGGCGAAGGTACACTTGGCGAGGATTGAGCCTCGGTTGGTACTTAGTAGTCTTTGGAATAGTTTTCTCAAGTTCTGTAGGTGCTCTTCCTCTGTTCGAGATTTGGCAATCATATCATCCACGTATACTTCTATTTCTTTGTGCATCATATCATGGAAAAGAGTCACCATTGCTCTTTGGTATGTTGCCCTGCGTTCTTTAGTCCAAATGGCATCACTTGATAACAAAAAGTGCCCCACATGGTTATGAATGTGGTTTTCTCCATGTCGTTAGGATCCATCTTTATCTGGTTGTATCACGAGAAGCCGTCCATGAAGGAAAACCATGAATGTCTGCGGTGTTGTCACCAGCGTGTCAATATGTGGCAAAGGGAAGTTGTCTTTAGGGCTAGCTCGATTGAGATCCCTATAATCTACACACATACGAACTTTCCGTCTTTCTTTGATCTTGGTACAATGTTTGCAACCCATTCGGGGTATTTGGCTACCTCAAGAATCCAGCATCAAATTGCTTTTTCACTTCTTCTCGGATCTTTAACAACATCTCGGCCTCATTCTCGAAGTTTTTCTTTGTCTTGGTTTGCACTCCGATTTTGTTGGCAATTTTTGCACCACCACTATGTCGGTGTTCAATCCGGCATATCTTGATAAGTCGGCGAAGACATCCTTGAATTCTGAGTAGGGCTATCGGTTCATGCTTGGTTTTTGAGAAATCGTCGTTCCTATTTTTATTTCTTTTCTCGCTTCTTGATCCCTAAGTTGACAATTTCTGTTTCTTCTTGGTGGGGCATAATCGCCTTTCTTCGTCATCCACCATTCTCTTTAACTCTTCCGGGACCTCAATTTCTATTTCATCATATCCTCCCTCAATTTCCTCACGAGACCTCGGGGCATTGAAATTTACTCGAGATTGGATCGGTATCATTCATATCGTCAATCATGAGCGACCTGCATTAAATGAGAATGAATTGTATTGGGAAAAGGCGGCTTTACATGAAGGAATGAATATGAAGAATGCATGAATGGAATAAATGAGACTTTGGTCATTTTTAAGAAAGTGGGGATATTTTCATTTCAATCAAAAAGTTACATAGGTGCCCCATACAAGAGATCCCCATTGTCTATGGGCAAAAACAAAAGGTTGATTGGAACATTACTACGATCTATTCCTAAAAACTACAGGTAGATCAATGCAGCTCCGGTTATCAAGTGTTTCCCGGGATGGCAAGGCGGATGTTGGTCAACATTTTGCTACCTCGGTCCTTTTCGGCTATCATGTTGATGTACATCCCTTCAAATGATTTCTTGAATATTTCCTCTGGTTAAGTTCATCATTTTTTTTTCTTCATTGCCTCTCAATATCTTGACACATTTGGTAGAACCCTCAGGAGATGAAAGTGGCTTTCAAACTAGGAAAGGACATCGACCTCCACGGAATGTCTTCTCCTTTAGATCTGGCTTTTCTTTGCTCCTCCTTTCTCTTATATTCTTCTTTCTTACATTTGGACACTTGGTTGGTAACTTGACC
Organism: Hibiscus mutabilis; assembly: GCA_019671005.1. Taxonomy (NCBI): domain Eukaryota; kingdom Viridiplantae; phylum Streptophyta; class Magnoliopsida; order Malvales; family Malvaceae; genus Hibiscus; species Hibiscus mutabilis. Next base: position 75,269,873 of record CM033715.1, on the reverse strand, counting down.
CGAAGCGATCTTTCTTGGTTATCATATTCTTGGGTCTCGGGTTTCCTTGTAATTTCTTTCCCGACCCTTTTCCTATTTTGGCTCCTCGGCCCGAGTTTCTGCGACGGTCATCTTAGTACAATTAGATAACCTGGGGTAGGGGATCGGCTTCCCTCTAAAGCGAATGTGGCATTTACTAGTTCTAATGCTCGGGCAGGCATTCTGCATCATCTTCATCATTTTGAATGTAGGGGGTGTTCGATGTCACGGAAGCAACAAATTCATGCTCTCTCTCGGTGACCAATTTGCCTTCAACTACAAATTTTAATTTTTGATGCAATGATGATGGGACAACTCTGCGGAGTGGATCCACGGTCTTCCCAATAGCGGTGTAAGATGGTTTTATGTCCATCACCACAAAATCGATCACATATTGGTTGGTCCGATCAATAGGGGCACCTCAATTTTCCCCATTGTTCCTTTTTGCGTACCATCAAAGGCTCTTACCGAGTTGTAGCAAGGCTTTAGGTGCGAACCATCTATTGGCAATTTTTTGCGGGGTTACCATAGGCAAGACATTCAATGCGACCCGTTGTCGATCGATGCGCTGGTAATACATACCCTTTGCGGTGGGTAGTGATGTTAAGGGCTTTGGTAGACCCCATTCCTCCCTCGGGATCTCATCATCACTTGAATGTGATATGATTATAAGCGATAATATGCCCTACTATCATGTCGGGTTTATTCTGAAATGTCTGGGGCACAAAAGTTTGATTCAGCACTTTCAATAGCGTCTCTCGATGCTTCTACGAACTCAAAGTAATTCGACCTTTGTGATCTGGCGGTTGTTTCCGTAGTTGTTTCCCCTATTTGTACTCGCTATGTCTCAAGAACTTTAGAAATTCTTTGGCACAGGCCTCGATTTGCAGTTCATTTATCTTTTGGGAGGTTCTTCTCCAAATATCTGCGTAAGCTAGCTTCTTTGTATTCTTCCCCCTATCTTTTTCATTTGCTCTCAAAGCCTCGGAGGAATAACATCGGCCGCTCCTTGTGAAATGGCCTGCTTCACCAAGCGTTCACATTGTTACGGCTTTGTTGGTCTTCAGCGTAGGCTCTTTTACTGTTCGTGTTCGATTTTTTACGGCATGGTCACATTCGCGGCATAATTCAAGGAATTTGTCGCATGTCTTTGAATGGGAATGGAGATGGTGCTGAAATAGCGATCTTGGGATTTATCTTCTTTGGTTTCTCCTTGGGGGACACACTGCATTTCCCTATCTGGGAGAGATGATAAAGGTCTATCCTTCCGTATCTAGTTTTGGGGCTATCTCTGTCATGTGTACGCGTCGATCCCTTCCCCATGGGTTCCTCAAAGAATTCAATTTGTTTTTCATTCATCAACTTATGCACCAATTTCTTGAACTCTTCACATTCTTGGATATCATGCCCTTGATCGATGGAATTCGCAATACTTTCCACATTCTTACGCCTTATTATCATGCCTTTGTTGATCACACGAGCCATGCATAATTGTTGAAATACCCACCCGTAAAGGAGACTTGATTTACGACACGTCATCCTTTATCCTCACTGGTAAAGCATTCTTCTATGACATTTACTCCTCTGCTCCCATGATTAGGTAGCGGGTTGTTGGCTACGCTTGGCTCTTCAAACTTCAATATCCCAGAATCGATTAAGTTACGTACAAGCTTTTTGAAGGCAAGGCAGTTCTCGTGGGATGTCGGTACCGCCGTGATAGTCGCAATGCGCGCTTGGATTATACCAAGGCGGGAAGGGTGGATTGACGGGATTAACGATGTATGGTCGGACCAAGTCTGCTTCATACTGGCCTGGGAATAAAGCTACAGTATGAAACAGGTAGGGAGTGAAAGTTCTCCTCTCTTTATCCTTTACGGTGACTCTCTCATCTCTTTGATTGAATTTTGTGTTTTTCCCACAGTGCTTGTGGCTGTGAGGCTGTGAAGTTCTTTGGGCGGTATAGGTGCTGGTGGTGTTTACTTCATTTCTCTTGTTTATACTTTGAGACCCTTCCCCACCATCATTCTGCGCGCTCTGATTGCGATTCGAGAGACTCCCGAGTCTGATCAAGTCGTGGCTCTTGTGTTGTGTTATTAATGAGGCGGTCAAAGTGCCCCTTTGAGTATTGACAAATAATGGCGTGATTTCATGCTCGGGATAGGTGGCTGGATTTGGCGGCCACTTCTCTCCACCTTTGGGCATATTGTCGCAAGCTTTCATTGGACTTTTGCCATATATTTTCTAACATGATTCTGCTAGGGATCATATACATTACATGTTTGTATTGCTCGGAAAATGCTTTAGACAAATCTTTCCATGTCTTGACATTTGCTTTTGCTTAGTGAGTATACCAGCGTAACGCCGCTCGATTAGACTATCACGGAAACAATGGATCAGTAGCTTTTCATCTTTATGGTAAGCCGCCATTTTCTACAATACATCGTTATGTGTGCGAGAAGGACATGTGGTTCCGTCATATTTATCGAACTCGGCGTTTTGAATTTTGGTGGCAAGACAAGATCGGACACGGACTTAGGTCACTAGCGTCGTTTCCTGATTCTTCATTTGATTATAACGCTTTAATTTTTTTTTTTCTTCCATGAGGCGAAATCTTTCTTCCCATTTTTTTTCTCTACCTCATTCCTAATTTCTTTCGACCATATTCAGGTCCGGCACTTCTTCTTCATAAAGTGCTTGGTATCGAGGGTTGAGTCTCGGGTGCCCCTATTTGAAAGCTGGAAGACATTCTGCGGGGTCAATATACACCTTCCTAGCCTGGTTTAGTGCAGTTGGTTGAACCTTGAAGTGAGCGGGGTACCTTACGGTTCTTGAACATTTTCTCCTTCTACTCGTTTTCCAAGACTTCTTGCCAGTAATGCGGTTATGTCAGAAACTATAGATGTTTGTGATTGCGCAATCGATCACTAAGGCTTCTCTGGGCCTCTTCAAGCCTTGTCTCTAGCTCTCTTTGCCCTCTTTCTAGACTGATGATTATTCTTTCTTCCATGAGCTTTCTTTGTAGGCGGGTAAAGTATAGGTGATGAATGATTGCGGGTTAACTACATACAATGCCACAATATTCATATTGTTAATATGGTTGTAAAAAATAAATGCATGTACAATGATGCAAATGTTATGATGCAAATGCAAGAATGCATGCGAGACAAAGTCTTGATTCATTTGGTAATCACCCTTTTGAATTACTTCCACGGGAATTAAAGGGTCTTGATTACAACAAAATTCGTGTTACAAAGTAAAGATCCCTAGTACAAAAGATCTAATTATAACACGAGTCCTATAGATAGACTCTAGCTCTATCTCCTAACTTTCCAATTGCCTTGAGCGGCTTGAGGAACCTAGGAGCTTCTTCCATTCCGGGGCTATAAAGGTCGGAGTGTCTCGGCCCTCGACAGCTAAATCATTTACGTGTCTGGCGACCCGTTGTATGTCCACCATTAGGTTTGCGTAATCTTGGTCTCTCATCTGTACCATTCGAGCAGCGTCGCGTAATCTCTTACGCCAATAGGTGTCCCCCTCGGCTGCAGCTTCCTCGAACACATTAATTCTTTCCTTGTAATCCTCCCAATTGCTTGAGGACCCGATTCGTGCTTGTAACACACCCACTTCGCGTTCTCTTTCTTGCGGCTCGTGAAATTATTCTGTGCGATACATTGAAGTGAGTGTTCGACTTCCGCTATCTTTCCTTTTAATTCATCATTTTGACTTTGGCTTTGCCCCAATTTTTGAATAGTGTCATCGTACAGTTTCTGCATTTCTAATGATCTATTTCGACTATTCATGGATTTTCTTTTCCATCTGGTGACACTTTCTCTCTCATGATGGACAGCTTGTTTTCCTTGCTGATTTCTTTGCGAATCTTTTTCTCTCTTGATCAATGGCCTTCTTGGCGGACCGTTTTTTTCTTCCTCCATAGCCAAGCGGTAGCTTTCAATCTCTTTCTCGATCGCTCTTTTGTTAATTTTCGTTCTTCTTCCACCAAGCGGATGTCGTTCATTCTTTCTCTTTCCCTGACTATGAGCCGACTCGGCCGGCTTTTTGTATTTTTGCTTGTAATAGGAGGGCATCTTTTTGATAAAGTATTCTTGTCACTCAAATCTGCATTTAATTTCTTGATTTGCCTAATGATCCCCCATCCCGCTCGTCAACTTCTAAGCTTGCTTTATAGAGTTCGCTTCGCATGTTGGGTACATTGGATGTCCATTTTCTTTTTAACTTCCTCGAGTTCACTCCTTAAGATATCGGCCGGACGGTACCACCCTTGTAAGCTCTTGGTGACTTTGTTGGTCCTTGATCAGATTCGGGAATCACATTATTAACCCTCAAAGCGTCTCCAAAGATCGTAATCGGGGTAGTCATGTGCTCGGTATCTCCTTCACCCACGATCCGATAACAATGATCCCAGGCCCTCATGATGGTGCGAATTTTTCCTTTGAACTCTCCTTTGAAAAAAATTCAGTTTGGCTTAATCCGGCGGTATTGGGAATGAAGCTGTCGTGATCCGAACTGCCGAGACACTAAAAGTGGAGCACAAGCGATCCCTCCATGTAATCCTAACATCATCATCCCGGTTGAAGTCACTGTTGTATAGAAAATAATTAACTTTACCGAGCCATGGGACCCTCCATGCTATGTCTTCATCTTGAATGTTCTGAAGAAAGCTGGTCCACATTTTTGTTTTCAAATCTTCTCGCCATTCCTTTGCTAAGTATTCTCGTAAAGGCGAAAAACCTTGGAAGGATATCCCCGGCGGGACCAGCGTCGGCGTCTTCCACATGTGACTCTGGATCCATACTTGTAATAATAGCTGTGCGCGACCTCAAAAGCGTCCTTCTTCATGTTTCGGCTAGCGTTTAAGAAATGAAAGTCTCGACCAAGATTGCTGGTACGGGTTTGCTTTCCGTTTCACCCGCTCAAACAAATCGAATGGCTATGTCAATGTTTCAGTACTCTGGGAAAGATCACCAAGCCATATATTCCTAAAGCGAATAGGTCCATTTTCTTTGCCTCAAATTGGATGTGTCGATATGATGTCGAATACTTTTTCCCATGCAAAGGCTGTATTATCTCCTCGGATTTGAAGGAGGCCACTAACCCAATCGTCACTCATTCCGCAAAGGTTTTGAGTTTAGAGTGTAATTCCGATTCCTTGGAGGCTTGGCGTAGATCAATCTTCTGAATATTTTTCTGGTTAAGTAAAGCGGTGTATTCTTCTTCCGTAGGCATCATGTCTGCCCATTGAAGGTGAAGCGACAAAAAGCGGATTCAGGCGGACTATAGCTCGGGTAGGGGCTGGTTAATTCGACACATATAATAGTTGTGCGATGTCGCCATAACTATCGCTAAATAAGTCTTGTAGTCTTGGTCCCATCTTTCCCAAATGCTTTGAAGATCCCACAAGTCGTTCTGTTGGAGACTCACATAGGTGTATCCGGCTATTATGCGTTCGTTAGGCGGATTGTCCCCTTGGATTTTTCTGGTTGACCTCGACCAATGTCGGTGACAAATTAAGCTCTTCTTTCCTAAGACACCTTTTTCCATGGTGAAAGACTTTCTGATCAGGCAAACCACTTGATCCAGTACCTTTATGCGATGCAAATGCAATGATGTATGAGAAAAAGAACAAAAAGCGAAAAGAAAACAAGTCAATACCAGATAAAATTGATAAATATATAAATAAAATGACAAAATTAAGCAAAAATAAACACACAAAACAACCCTATTTATCCCGTCTAAAACCTAAGGTTATCGCGTGGCTCTAACGGGGTGGGTTTCTATGTTCTCTACATGCAGTTTTGGTTCTAGGAGGTACCCGAATTGTCCTTCTTTGTCCCCTACTAAGGGTAGCAAGGCCCCGATCATCACCCATTATAGGCTCCTTTCAGCGGGTTCAATTCGGGGACCCGTTCGCTTATGCCCGTCTGAAGGAGGCGATATCCTTACGAAAGCATAAGGGTCGAGCCCGAAGGTACTTGCTAGGCCCATATGGGAGAAACGATATCTCCACGAAAGCATTAGCGTTTTCCCCCTTAAAAAGGCGGGTTTATATGCCATATTTTAAATGCGTTAAAATAAGCGCGCAATTATGACCGAATGTTAATTTAATAGTCACTTTAATCCGGAACTTCCAATATTAGTAAAGCGGTAATTATTTTAAAAGCTTGACTCTCATTTGTTTTTTTTTAAAAAAAAAAAAAATTTTCCCAGTGAGTCGCCCATCATGTGAATGTCTTTTTTTCCATGATATCGCTAAAATAAAAGCGATGATTTTTGAAAGGTGTGTTTGAAAGGTGTTTGGATATAAAATATTTATTTCCGTGGGGTTTACAAAAACCTTATAAAAATGGAGTCACCAGAAAGCCGACTTAGGTAGGCGGACACCATAAAACAGAGATTCAAAAAAGCGGGGTTTGGAAGTCGATTTACGGATGGGGAAGGATTAGCACCCCCACACCGCCCAAAAATTGGTACTTTAATAATTACCGCTTTATTAATATTGGATTTTCGGATTAGAGTGCGATTATTTTAAAATTCGGTCATAATTGCGAATATATTTTAAGGGTCCCGTTATCCGAGAATAAGCGCCCAACCACTATCACTACGCTTGATCTGGCCCGTTTACGCTCGGATAAAAAGGACACCGCATTAACAATTTATATCTCGATATGCAATCTTAATGGCAAAAATATAAAACATGGTAAAATGTTTAAATGTAGTAAATATTGTCATAACAGAATATTAATTTAACATAGATGATATTCTAGACTAAAAACATATATATACATATTATTCTAAATAATAGATAAAAACAACTATAATATGTCAAAATAACAAGGCGAGGAATAAGTATATATAGACGAGCAATATATCAAAAAAAAATGCATACTAGTAATAAAACATATTTCAACATATATGGGTCCACATATCGTACAAAAGGGTAAATACACTAACATGTAACCTAAAAAAAAGGAAACATACAAATATAAAATACAAAACACGCATGTATGCGAATTAACTAAAACATAACATGCTTGATATGAATAATAGGATAAAAAAACATAAATATCATACTTAACACATATATACATAAAAACATGAAATACGAGTCATATACGAGGACATAAAATAAAATAATATCAATATATACGATTATAATACGAACAATAATATTTACAAAAAAACAGGGTGAAATGAAAGAAAAACAAAAATCGGTGGCTGAAATTAAAGAACAATAATATGTAATTTGGGGACGAAATTGCAAAACAAACAAAACCTAAAAGGACCAGAATTGTAATTAGACCAAGGGCGGACCCAAAGTGAAAAATCAAAAAAAGCGGGATGATTAAGGGCGTAATTTTACCATTTAGAAACCGATTCGGTGTAATTTAGGGACGAAATTGTAACCTTTTGAAACATCGGGGGGTGGGATTGTGATTATACCATGCGGCAAGACAAAAATGAAAATATTGAAAGCGCGGTGGGATTAAGTGTGTAATTTACCCATTTAACAAAATAAAAACAACTAAAAAAGCCCATTTTAAGGCGAAATCAAAATTTTGGCCATTTGTTTCATTTTTTTTTTTTTTGAGTTTTTGTTCTTCGTTTTCTCTCAAATGTTCTTATAAACCCAAAATCCGGCGGTCGTCCCGCCGTATTCTCTCCGCCGACCGCCCGCCGGCGGCCGGTGAGGCTCCAAAATACACCAAAACAACCCCCTTGTCGTCCTCAATACGAATCCGTGGTTGGATTGAGGAGGATACCCTTTTTTACCCTAGATCTAAGAAATATGAACAAAAAAAAATATTTTTAGACCAAAACACAACTACAAAGGGTCTTCTCTTCCCTTTAGTTCACGGATCGGCTTGAGAAGCCGAAAGGCTTGTCACCGAGAGAAGGAAGACCCATGGACAACAACACCCGGTAAGACTACTTTTTTTTTGTTTGTTTTTTTTATTTATATTTCGTATATGCATGTAAAAAACAAGTAAGAAAAAGAGACAAGTGTTTACCAATGGACCCCTTTTTGATTATCTTGATGTTTACAAATTTTTGGTCTTACAAGATCTCTTTTTTTTTTTTTCCTTGTTCTCTCTTTTTTTTTTTTTTGCTAATCTTTTTTTTTTTTTTTCAAGCTAATCCCGTTACAAAAAAGCCCGTTTCATATATATTATTGCCTCTTTTTTTTTGGTTGCAAGTTGCATCTTCTTTTTTGGATCGACATTTTGCTTGTTGTCTTTGGCATAATCTGAGCGGGGACTGAATATCGGCGCGGTGGCGGTGTGGTCATTCTGCCGCGAGGCGGGCAGCGTTTTCGGCCGTTAGATCGGATCGATCTAGCGGTCGAGATGGCTTGAAGAACGATCGGCTGGATGAAGCCTCGATCGATGAGGCGGCGAGATTTCGCCACGTGGAGCTCCGCGATCGGAGTCGAGAGCGTGGATCTTCGCGCGCGTGGGATGTTAAAGCGTCGTAGCGTGGACCACGCGCGCGCGCGTGGCACTCGAGCGGTCCATACGTGTGGAGCGCGCGCTGGCGATATTTTTGACTTCCATTGCATCGTGGCGTTGGATCGGATCTTGATCCAACGCCCCTGATTCCCCTGCACATTGTAATTAGATAAGATTGATTTGGGCAAAGCGGGCTTTGTAATTGGATTTGTAATTTGGTGTAATTTTTTTATTTGGGTTTAATATATATTTAATTTTTTCATTTTGTTAGCCATAATAATAATAATAGTATAATTATAACAGCAATACATATACATACGAAAATATATACTTATATTATACGATCATTAATTAATATAATATTCTAGTATACGTACGTATAATCATACATATAATTAACATAACATCTATATATGCTTATACCCTAGATACATACGTGACATACATACACCCCTAATACGTATACATAGCTTATACATGCACACATCACCTTATATTAGTAACATTCATATAATAAATATACATGCAATATTAATATATTTACAAGTAAAAAAAATGTGATTTATAAATACCTTTTTATCATGTTTATAAAGTAATAACATTCTCACTATTAAAAACCCTCAAAATTGAAAAACTTACTAAAAGTATTTCTAGTGGGTAAGGATCCATATTTTATTTCATTCTAAGTCAACTTTGGCTTTACTCCTAGAATTTAATTATTTAGGTAAGCAACACTTGCTAATTACATCTCATGTAATTCCTATATTTGGTGAACAACTATTGTTCCTAATCATCTCATGATTATCCAAATCATTAGCCTTTAGGTTTCTAATCTTATTAGAACAACCTAGTCTAACCAATATTACAACCAGTGAATATCACTTGCTTATTCTTCGTGTTTAACCAAGATAGATCTAAGTACTTTGCTTTGGCAAAACCTACATAGTATCGATCGAGGTTTTAACAAGGGCTAATATTGGATGACTATTTCAATTAAATATGGAGGGTGGTTTTTTTGTTAAATTAATCTCAACATTTTACTATGATCTAATTAGTTACCATCATGCTAAAACATACATTTGTATTACATACATGTAAAGTAATAAATATAAATGCAATGGTTATAGCCCGTAAAACTAAGGTGCCCCATCACAAGCCAATGGGAGAACCAAAAATACTAAGGATAGAACTTGCTTCTCAAGCACCTAATCCACCTTTGATTGGCCCATCATTCTGCTCCTTTGGTCCACGTTTTTCTCTGCAAATATTATAATTTTTTAGAAACTCATTTTACATAAGAGAGAGTAAGATGAGAAGAGAATTACAATAGAAGAAAGAAAGACATGACAAGCAAGCTGTATTTATATAAAACCAAAGTAAATAGGCTATTGGGCTATAACCATGCATTTACAAACACCATGCATATCAAACATAACAATGATGTGGTTTATTATTGAGGTCTTATGAGATTGTCCCTACGCAAGGGTCAAGGGGTAGAGCCCCTTGCGGGGGTGCCGCTGACCGGGGAAATTTTTTAAAGATCACCATCTTAATTGATGTGTAAAAACCTCAAGATTTGATAACTTTTATCAACATTATCGCATTTTTTTTAGGATTTTAAAATCCACGAGGTTTTTACTTGAACAACTCTTTGTTATTTTCCCCGCATGTGATCCATAGACTAACTATTAGTCTATAATATAATTATCACCCACATATGTTAACGCTTAACAACTGAAACCCAAAAAGAGCTGTGACTAACTCTTTAATCACTTGGAACAATCAATTTAATTTATTCAAAGTAGGCGTGAATCGATCTAAAGCATAAAAATATCATATATTTGTTAAAAATTGAATAAACCCTAATATAATAACATGTATCTCATACAAAAGCATCATTCAAGTATTTAAGTCTGAATTCGTATCGTACAAGTGGCTCTGATACCACTGTTGGGAAAGTACACTTCATGGCGCAGCGGAAAAATTATCTGGCGTAATCCACTAGTGATCCATGTACAAGGGACGAGTTCGGGGTGTTAAAGGATGAAACGTTACCTCAATAAATCTGGAAATCCCCAGAGAGTGTAGGAGAATTCAAATCGAATCTGAGTCGTCACAACAGCGTTCCGACCTCTATGCAGTCTACCCAAATAAAACGAACAATATTTTCTCTTCCCTAACTGTCAGAGAGGTTTTCCGAAAAGCATATCTTTGGTTGCTAGACCTCATGCATTTATATAGCATTTAAAGCCCTAATTCTAATTAAATCCAGATTCTTTAAATATACATTATATTTATCCGAATATAATTAAATATGTAGATCTGATTCTACTTCAATCAGGTTTCTTTAGGGATATATATATTTTAATAGTATCTGATAATTACATTAATTATCTAGTATTAAAATATATATATACAAAATTATCTATAATTCCAATAATCATAATAATTTCGATTTTACTTATTTCGTGCACAACACATTTTAATATTATCTGATAATTACATTAATTATCTAGTCGATATTTGTTCATTTTAATCATAGGGTATGACACTTGTAGGTTCATGTAACGTTAGCAATAATATCCAGAACAATTCTAATATTACAAGCAATGAGTGACATCTAGCAATACATCATTGCTACCTAAGTTACATGAAGTCGTGGTTCGATTTAACCTTTTTTTCGTGATTAACTTCTTTTATGTATTTCATCATTTTGTCCTTATATCTAGATCAGACGCAAGTCATGGATTGGTCACACTTGTATAGTCCATCTAATATTTCTTGATATCTTGAGTAGACTCTTATAAATGAATAACTATGATATCCCATATCAATTTATTCAAGCATGGCTATGCATTTTCTAGTCTCACCCAATCAAGTGGCCTATGATATTACTCCTATTATGTAGGAGGGACAAATCTTATCTTGATCAATCATATTCTACTATATAGATTGTGACATATCCAATGTCAGTCTTTATAATGTAGTCAGTTACAACACACGTTTGACCGTATCAAAATATGTCTCTAGTCTGAAGATCATACATATAGTTATCACCATGAGCAATGTTGTGACTGTCACATAATAATCCAATAAACATGCTCATAGCGGGTTAGTCTAGTATGTCGTTCTCTAACACATATTTATTGATTTTGACATATCCATGTCAATTTTGACATATCCATGTCAATTTTGACATATCCATGTCAATGTCAACACTTTGTCATCAATCAACTACATATTATTCTTAATACATTATTGTTGTCTATGCCCACAATAATTCTCGACTAAGGATATTCAAAAATAACTATATTATTCTAAGGACTTTATTATAATTCAGTTTATTTATAAATGCACAGAATAAGACTGAAATAATAATAATAATGACTTTATATTAATAAATAAGATAAAATGAGTATGTCTTTTACAACCATCTCATGATTGGTCTTTGAGCATACTCCAATAATTTGGGGTTTGGGTTTGAGAATTTTTATGGATTTGGGGATTGTTTTGTAAAAATTGTAAAATTTTAGGATTTTATAAAAAAAATTGTTTTAAGTTTTTAATTTTGAAAATAAAATAAAATAAACATGTCACGTGTCAAGCATTGATTGGTTAACAATTTTTAACACATTTTAATGGCCAGATACCTAAAATTGCAATAGTGTAAACTTTAGTCACTTAAAATTAAAACGGTTAAAACTTTAAATACTTATTTTTATAAAAAAATATTTTAAACACCTAAAATTAAAAAAATATTTTAGACAATTATTTTTTTATTTAAGCGTATTATATACACAATGGTTCTAGTGTTGGGCCTCGGGGGATGACGTGTTTTGCACCAATACACTGAAATAAATCTATGTGCTATTCACTTTCGTTAATTCTAACACTTACTTGAAAGCCTCATAAAATACCCAAACGAACTGAATAATAGAGTTTCAAACTTTCTCTTGCTTAGGGGTGGTAATGGATCAGATTTGAATTGGATTGTATAAAGTGTGAGTCTAACTATAATAGGATTCATATTTTTATTTAAATTTCGTATTGGATCTATTTTTTTCTTTCAAATCAGACCGAATTAAATTACCATTGCTAGTGCTGACTCGAATTTGAATGATAGATTCGTAAATTTTTGCATCTTTAGGTTATATTGCGTTTGAGCCCTCCGATATTTTTATTTTAATACTAATCAATTCATAATTTTGTGTTTTTAATTTATATCATTTAATTCTGTATTTGTTCATTTTCATCTTTCATTTATTGATTACATTTGAATTGTTGTGTTTATTATTCATGCTTTTAATTTGGTTCTTATTTTAATTCACTACTTTTCTTAATTTTTGTTAATTCATATTTATGTATATATGCATATAGTATACATAAATATCATATACTATATTAAGTTTAGTTAATAGATATAAATCATAAAAAATAATATTATTACTTAATTTCTATTTTTAATACATTTCTATTTTTATTACCATTTTAATATAAATATATATATATGTAAGTTTTTTTGATTAAAAATATATATGTAAGTTAATTTTTTTCATGACTAATTTTTTTGATTAAAAGAGTATACAAAGAGGAAAGGGTTAAAGGGCGTTGTCTTTAAGGTGAATTTTCGCAAGGCCTACGACACGGTGGATTGGGCTTTTCTCATTGCCATAATTAAGAAGATGGGATTCGGAGAAGTATGGTATCAGTGGATTCATTCATGTATAGCTAATGCGTTCATTTCAGTTATGGTGAATGGTACAACACCACCTCCTTTTGCCATTGAGAGAGGGTTGAGGCAAGGTTGTCCCATTTTCCCACTGTTTTTTAATATCGTTGCTGAGTCTCTTAGCGCACTATTTAGAAAGGCAAACTCCTGCGAACTATTCAGCGTCACGCACATTGGGCAAAATGCATTTGAAGTATCTCACATTCAGTTCGCGGATAACCTAATACTTTTCTGTGGAGCCAGCGAGATACAAATTAGGAATGTGGTCAGGATTCTAAAGGGGTTCGAGATAGGGGCCGGGCTCAAGCTAAACCTGAAAAAATCTAAGCTGATTGGTATTAACATTAAAGATTATCTGATTGCTACTTGGGCTTCTGTTGGAAAACACCGGTACACCCCATGACACAGCAGAAAAATTATCTGGCATAATTTACCAGTGATTTATGTACAAGGGATGAATTCGGGGTGATAAATGATGAAAAATATTACCTCAACCAATCTGGAATTCCGCAGCGATTATAGGAGAATCCAAATCAAATCCGAGTTGTCACAGTAGCGTTCCGACTTCTACGCAGTCCACCCGAATAAAACGAACAATTTTTCTCGTCTCTAACTGTTAGAGATAATTTTCGAAAAAGGCATATTTTGGCTGCTAGACCTTATGCCTTTATATAGCATTCAAAAACTTAATTCTAATTAAATTCGGATTCTTTAAATATACAATATATTTAACCGGATATAATTAAATATGTAGAATCTAATTCAACTTTAATTAGGTTTCTTTTAGATATATATATATATATATATATATATATATATATATATATTAATAGTATTTAATAATTACAACAACTTATCAAATATTAATATATATATATAAACGAAATTATCCATATAACAATTTCAGTTTCTCACTAATTACGTGTACAATAAGTTTGTACACATACTATCTAGTCGATATTTGTTCGTTTCAATCATAGGGTGTGACCCTTGTAGGTTCATGTAATGCTAGCAGTAATATCCAGAACAATTCTAACATTACAAGCAATGAGTGGCATCTAGCAATACATCATTGCTACTTAAGTTACATGAAATCGTGGTTCGATTTAACTTTTTTTTGTGATTAACTTCTTTTATGTATTTCATCCTTTTGTCCTCATATCAAGATCGGACGCAAGTCATGGATTAGTCACACTTGTATAGTCTATCTAATGTTTCTTGATATCTTTAGCAGACTATTATAAACGAATAACTATGATATCCCATATTAATTTATTCGAGCATGACCATATATTTTCTAGTCTCTCTTAATCAAGTGGCCTATGATATTACTGCTATTACGTAGGAATGACAAATCCTATCTTAATCAACCATATTTCGCTACATAGATTGTGACATATCCAATATCAGTCTTTATAGTGTAGTCAGTTACGACACACGTTTGACCGTATCAAAATATGTCACCCACGATGTTGAAATAAGGAGGATCAAAAGTCTGAGGATCATACATGTAGTTATCGCCATGAGCAATGTTGTGACTGTCACATAATAATCCAAGAAACATGCTCATAACAGGTTAGTCTAGTATGTCGTTCCCTAACACATACTTATGTATTGATTTTGACATCTTCATGTCAATGACAACACTTTGTCATCAATCAACTACATAGTAGTCGTAATACATTATTGTTGTCCAAGCCCACAATAATTCTCGACTAAGGACATTCAATAATAACTATATTATTCTAAGGACTTTATTATAATTCAGTTTATTTATAGATACACAGAATAAATCTAAAATAATAATAATGTATTCTTATTAATAAACAAGATAAAATAAGTACGTCTTTTACAACCATCTCATGATTGGTCTTTGGACATACTCTAACTTCTTTATTGCATTGTCATAGAGAGAGTCTGTCGTACCAATACTTGGGGCTCCCCTTGGGAGCAAATAGAAATTTGATACAATTGTGGGAACCAATTGTGGAGAAACTGAAGAAGAAACTTGCTGGCTGGAAATCCAAGATGTTGTCCTTTGCTGGTCGGATTGCTTTGGTTAAGGCAGTCCTTGCAAATATGCCAATTTACTTTATCTCTATCTTTCCCATGCCGGCTGCCATTAATACGAAAATCTCAAGTTTGGTTGCAAACTTTCTTTGGGGTTCGATTGAGAGGAAATCAATTCACTAGATTAGTTTGGAAAAAAATGTCTACCGAAGAGTTGTGGAGGGTTAGGATTGGTTGGCTTCAAAGTTAAAAACAGGGGACTCCTTAACAAGTGGATTTGGAGGTTCGGGTTTGAACCAAACAGCCTTTAGAGACGAATGTTAGCGGCCAAGTATGAGTGTAATTCAAAGGGGCTGCTCCCCTCAAATCTTAGAGCGGCTAATAAGTCCTGGATTTGGAAAAGCATAATATTGCCACTCTCAAACTCGAATAATACTTTCACAAGTAATATCCATATGGTTGTTGGTGACGGCAAGAATATAAGCTTCTGGAATGACATTTGGGCGGGCAGTTCACCTTTAAAGACTGCTTTCCCAAGAATCTTTGCATTAGCTTCTACAAAACACGGAACTATTTCAAACTTTGGGTGCTTTGAGAATGGTGTGTGGCACTGGAAGATAGAGCTTCGTAGAGGAGTTTTTGACTAGGAGGTGAATATTTGGGAAGATTTCCTTGCTTTGATACACTCCGTCACACCTGGGCTGTTCAAATGTGATAGCATTCGGTAGGGAGGCAACTCCAATGGTTGGTACTCCTTTAAGTCTTATTGCGAGCTGGTGTCTAATAATATTGGGAGAAGGAACGATATTTGAGATTTAGTTTGGCTCAATATTGCTCCACCCAAAGTAGAAGCATTTGTGTGGAAGTTGATGCATGGACGGTTGCAACGAGGGTAGAACTAGCTAAAAGGGAAAGCCTCGGCCAGGCATCGGTCTTATATCCTTTATGTGCGATGGAGGATGAATCTGTTGATCATTTATTCTGCCAATGTTCGGTCAGTTGGCTACTGTGGCAAAGATGGTGTCGTACTCACGGTATTTTAGGTGTTATTCCTGGGGACGTTGTTTCTCTTTTATAATATTGGTGCAACCTTTACACTTCTATTATGTCGAGGGAGGTGTGGCAGCTCTGCTTCTTTTCTTTTGTTTGGTCCTTATGGCTTTATAGAAATGATGTTGTGTTTAGAGGAATTTCGGTTGATGTGAACCAATTGTATGTATTATGTCTAACTCTATTGGGTGGTGGTGTAAGGCAAAGTGGCCTTCCCTCCTTATCTCGGTTGATGAGATCTTACTCTGCCCCTCTGTACTGAAATTGAGGTCACTGAGCGGTCAAAACCGGTTAAGTGTGTGTGGGAACCCCTCTCCCAGGATCCCTGAAATTTAATGTTGACGGAGCAGTTGAGGGCGGGTTCAGAAAAGCGGGTATAGGTGGATTACTGTGCAATGCAGATGGCAATTCTCTAATTATATTTTCCAAATCAATTGACTCCTTCGATGTTACTTCAGCTCAATTACTTGCTCTGGAAGAGGCGTGCTCCTTGTTCAAGGAGTCGAGATGGGCTCGATGCTTTAATCTAATTCTCGAAACAGATTGTAGTGTGATTGCTAATTGGTTTTATCATCCAAACTCAACCCATGTTGTCTTTAGGTCGACTATTTGGCCAAGGTTGGCATATCCAGATCTTCTCCTATGTGTTGGAGGGACAATTCTTAAAGTGTGGGTTATATTATGAGTACAGTGCTGCTCTTTAATTTGTTGGGTGGTATCTGGTTCAGTATTGGCAGTGGAGTAAGAAATTTGGAGTGGTCTTTTTCTTGTATGAGTTGTTTATGAGGTACATTCGATGGTGTCTTTATGTGGTGTATGATACGACACCCTATTGACTAGTTGCACTCTTTTTCTTCTATCTAGGTTTAAGAAGATTTTTTAATGAGGCACTAGTCAAGGGTCAACACTAATAATATATATTTAAAAAAATGAAATTCACTAAGCGACTAAATTAATATTTCGTTAAATCAAATTAATTCATTTAAATCGGTTTAGTTCAATTTAGCAAAAATTTTCACTTGTTTATATAGTTTCGAGTAATTTCATTTATAATTTGGTTATTAGTATTCCACATTTGCAATAATAGAGATGACCGTAGCAGACAAAATTTCTATGTTTTTTTTAAGTTCTATATTAAAAATTAAATTTTAATTTATAATTTTAAATTTTAAGCTTTAAACTTTAAAAATATATCTTGCTCATAATTCCTTAAATTTTAATTTTAAACTCATTTTTTAATGTGAAGTATAAATAAAAACACCGAAAAAGATCGTAAGATTTATATTCGACTATACCACCCATTTTTTTGTTCGATTGAAACCTTCGTTGATTGAGTAATTCCATCAAAGAAACTATAACAAGAAGTCCAAAATGGAAGGTTATGGAGATTAAATTAACTAACTCCGTCATCATTGCCACTCTTTTAATTTATAAACCTAAATTATATATTATGATTGTCCTATCTCTTTTGGTCCAACAATATTGTTCTTTGTTTGACCGAAGAAGATATATAGCTGACCCTTCGACTTTTTTTAAAGAAACTGAAAACTAATTTTCATTAAACAAAAGGAGGGATTATAAGGTATAAATATGTTCTAAATCATAAATGTCCATAGAGAATAAAACATAATACAAGAAATTAAAGGAGCATGGAAGATAAAATTAAAACAATATTTTCTTTAAAAATTTTGTTTCGTCTTTCAAATGATAATTCAACAAAAGTATATTTTAACCAAAAAGCTCTATAAATTAAAAAAAATTTCGCTGTGAGTTCTTGACATATTGACAAATTACTACAAAAGAATCATAACAATAATAGGCCGTTGATCATCTTGTAACTGAAAACGCTCGATAATACTTTTTATATGAATGCTAAACTGTAATAACGATATACAATACTTTCACAAAAAGAATAAAAGAGCAAATGATATAAAAGATGCTACTATCGGAGACGACACTAACAAAAAAAAAACTTAAGAAAATTTTAGAGAATAAGTACACCAGATATCAAGGGTGACACCGAGTTATATATCTACACTTTTTTTTTGTAAAATTTGAACATATAAATCTATTTCAAAACGTGAATTTACTTATTATATATATTAAAATTGAGTATTATTGTTGAATTCGAATTATTAAATTATTTATCAGATATCTAAATCTACTAAACATTCATAATTAAGCATAAAAATAAGATTTAAAAAAATAGAGTGTATAACATATTCAAATATCAGAATTCAAATTCATTATTTAAAAAATAAAATATTTTCAGATAAAAAATATCTATAATTAATATCTACGACTATACTCACCCTAAATCTACTTGAGTGGAAAACGTCGTCTTTATAATGAACCACAATCCTATATAAATTTTTGAAATATGTATATAATAGATCGGATTGAGACCTAATCTATTAATATTCAGTTCATTAAGTATTATCATTAATACATAATAATAAAAAAATACATAAGAATCCTGAGATAACTTTTCAAACTTCAAGCTGACAAAGAAAAAGAAACGAGCACAATATTGAAAGCATAACATGTCAAAAGTTGCAACATTTATAAAAGGTATAAAGTTAAAAAATACATTTAACGTTTGACTGAATAATCACTTTAATTCTTTTTTTAGAATAATTGAATTCTTAATGTTTTATTTTGAGTCAAAATAGTCCTATGCGGATGAAAATTGTTACAAAACTGACAGTAAACAATTTGAAATGATTTGACAGAATAATAAGTCAGCAGAAAAATTATTTTATATTTTATATAATTTTATAAAATTATTTTTTGACTGGTGGAACATTTTTTTAAGTCAACATATTTGTCTGTATGATACTGTCATGTTGGCGTGCATTGCCATGTAAATTTGTCCTATCATTTCAAGTCATTTACCATCAGTTGACTGACAGTTTTTATCCGCACATAGGCTATTTTGACTCAAAATAAAATGCTGAGAGTTAAACAGATCTAAAAAAAGAATAAGAGCTAAAATGACTATTTAGTCAAACTTTAAGAGGCATTTTTTAGCCTTATGTCATTATAAAAATTTTCCGAAGTTTTATATAAAAAGCACAAATTCATCTAAAAAAATTATAAAACTTTTCCGAAATTTTATATAAAACTTTTGTAATTGATTTTTAGTGTAGAATACAAAGCGCAAATTCATCTAAAAATATAAAACCTTTTTAAATTTGATATTAATATGAAAGTAAATAATACAAATCCAATATAAATATTAGAAGACATGTGTCGAATAAAATTTTCCAAAAGATTTTCGCATGGGTAATTGAATTCTAAACTTTATTATAAACCCGAATCAAATCAAGATTATTGCTTATTAAAGCCAATACAAAAACTTAATTAGGATATTATTAGAATTTTACTCTTTCCGGTTGTCTTCTTGTTGATTTGGTTTCTATAGAATTTCAGCCGGCCATACTTTAAAATATAAAATTTCCTTTTCGTGTCTGTTTAAATTGCATAAATATTTAATTATCTGACCAAATTTGCAATTAAACTTTGTAATTGGACAGGCAAGCTTGGATTTAGAAATTAGATGGATTAGGTTAATGTGGGAGAAGAATTTAACTTTAGTTTTAAATTTCTGCTTGATTATATTTCTTTTGGATCGAATCATTTGGGATACAGGTTACTTTATATTATGAGATTATTTTTAACTTGAATAATTTTAGACTTGGTTTAACTGAATTTAAATTATTAATATTTTTTAATTATATCGAATTGGATCGATGATGAATTTTTTAAATACAGGTAAGAATTGACGACCAATCGTGCAATGGAAAATGTTTTACATTATCAATAACCAGTTGGTCTAGCATAATGAGACTTTAGGTTTCTTAAACAAGGTAATATGTTCGAATCCTGGCTTATGAATGCAGAAAATTAGGTTAAAATGTCATCCATATTAGAGCTCTGCAAAACTCGGTTAGTTGACTAATGAATTAGATACTGATGGTTAAAAAAAAAATTCACGTCCCCCCCTCCCTCTCTCTACATGTATAATGTGCATGCTTCCTCCAAAACTCAAGTAAACGCTTTGAAGTAACATTCAAGCAATCGGAAGCCTTAAACCAGTCTAAAATGGGCGCTCAAAACTTAGTTTTCTTCTTCATTTTCCTTTCTGTTTTCTCAGGTAACAAACAGAAAAACAAAATAAGCCCCATTGTTATATTTCTTTCTGCTATCATTTTTGTTTTTAATGTTTTTTGAAATGTGGATTCAAATGATCATGAAGGAGAGCAACGAGGTGTCGAAGGTCTGGAAATGGCAGAACAGAAATTGTTTGTGTTTGGGGATTCGTATGCCGATACGGGGAACAACAGGATAGCTTTGGCAAGTTCATGGAAATTCCCTTATGGAATTACGTTTCCTGGAAAACCCGCCGGCCGTTTCTCTGATGGCCGAGTCTCTACTGATTTCATCGGTAAACTATAGTCTCTCCCCTCTTTTACTTTCTGAACAATAATGGTGATGATTTGCTAAAGGAAAACCTTCCATCACTCTATGCAATTGTTAAAAATTTAATTTTACTTGGAAAATAGTAATTGGTGGTGTAACGGTAAAGGGATAAAAATACTCTATTCAGGATAAATAACTAACTTTATAGACAAAGCGATTTGAAACCGTGTCTAATATCAACCGCTTTTTTACTAAAACACTTATTGGGTTCTTCGGTCACCGTTATTTATCATTAGCCATTTCTTTTTCGGTGATTCCATATGCATTATTTTATATCCTTCTTTGAAATCCCATTTCTTTCACTTTCTGGTTCCACTTTGATTTTAAAAAGAAGTGCATAAATTGTAACGATTTCTACCCTATAATATTTGTTTTGATGCAATGTTTCAAACTCATAACAACAAATGTTTAGTCACCATTTCTGTATAATATTATTTTTGTTTATATTCCCATTAACTTTAGCATAATCACTTTACAAATCGAATCACATCCATTTATTTCTAATTAATATCTCTATCAACAATTCCAGTATTACGGGACCAAAAATCAAGATTAAAGGACAAAGTACAATTAACTATAAAATTTTTTGGGAGGTACATAACCCCAAAGACAACGGTAGATCCGTCGTTGATGTCACCGATATCAAAATTGTACCTACTACCTTTGAAATTTACTAATAATAACAATTATCGATCATTTAATTATATAAGGTTAATTACATATGACACCTCAAATTATGAATCGAATTTCAAATTAATCTTTAAACCTTAAAACATTTTAATTGAATCGTCAAACTAAAGTGTCATGCCAATGAAGTCTTTTTTATTAGTCTAACTAAATGTCAACTTAGACCTACCGCGGTTCTTCTTTTTAACAAGTAAACTAATAAAAAGATCTGGTTGGAACAATGCTTTAGTTCGAGGATTCGATTGAAATGTTTTGAAATTTTAAGTCAATTTAAAAGTTGATAATAGAAAAGGGGTCATTTACTTATAAATGTGTTATTTTTTTACAATCAGCGGGTTACATGGGAATAAAGACACCAATACCGTACAGATGGAGGAAACAACTAGCGGGTCGGGTGAAAGATGGGTTGAACTTTGCTTATGGAGGGACAGGGGTTTTCGACACGGCGGCTCCGTATCCGAACATGACGACCCAGATCAGTTTTCTACAACAGCTAATCAATGACTCCGTTTACACCAAGGGGGACTTGGAAACTTCTTTGGCATTTGTCAGTGCTTCAGGCAATGACTACGCCAACTACATTGCCATGAACGGCTCCACGGCGGTAATGAAAACATCTCATTTTAATGACGATAACTAGCGGTGTTATTAATCTCACGTACTAGAAGGATTAAATCTCGAATTGTAACATAATAGAAGGACTAAAATCATATTATACAGCTTACCTTTGAACACATAATAGAAGGACTAAAATCATGTTTTACCGGTGACAGGGTTTCCCGACCTTTATTTCAAGCGTTGTGAGGCAACTTGCTGTGAATCTGAGACGCATGCATGGGTTGGGAGTGGGGAAAATAGCGGTGGGTTCCCTGCCACCACTGGGGTGTCTCCCTTTGAACACCGCCCGGTCCTCTTTTCGACAGTGTGACCGAGCTCAGAACGCCCTTGTTGATCTCCACAACCAGCTGCTGCTTCAAGCGGTCGCCAATCTCAACAAACAAACCAACTCCGCTTCTTTCTTTATCCTCGACTTCCACGATGCCTTTTGGACCGTTCTCAATTGGACACAACCTCATCAAGGTCATAACACTCGCATGCATGCATGCATACATACGTGTACTTTGACTCTTGCTAGAATTTTGAAGATGCAATTTATTTCATTTGCAGGAAACCCATTACAGCCATGCTGTATGGGAGTGAGTGCTGCATTTTCATGTGCTAGTGTAGATGAAAATGGAGATAAGAAGTACACGCTTTGCTCAAACCCTAAATCCAAGTTCTTTTGGGACACACTTCACCCTACGCAGGAAGGCTGGCGAGCTGTATCCTCAACTCCAGCTTTTCAAAACAGCCTCAGGCAACTTTTCCATAACTAAAATTTACCACCAAAACTTGCCTTTGTAATTGTGACCTAATCTTCACAGTTTTTGTTCTCTGCATCTATCAACTCCTTTTTTTTAATTTTGTGTATTTTTCTTTTGATGTCATCCTGGCTTGAGATTGGATAAAAGTTGTGTGAAAATGATAACGATAATAATAACCAAAGTTCGAAAATAATAATCGGACTAAGAACTCAAAAATCGACAGAACCTTTAAACCGGAGCTTTGATCAAATAGGTCCAACACTTGCCATATCTCTTGTATAGGTCCACATTATTTCTTCACTAATACTAAAAGCCATTTCTTCACTAAATGACATGTTCATGGTGTATTACACTCAGATGCCGGAAATCCCATCACCGTTTGACTTGTTCGGTTTGGCCGAGTTGCAATAGGTGCAAGGTTACAGGGGTTCCTGTATCCCGATGGTGTCGTAGGAGTACGTGGTGTTCTTGGAGTCAAGAATGGCAAAGGGGTGTTTGGCGTTCTTGGGGGCAAGTTGACAAACTCTAGTGCTTGTTGTCTCAGTTCCACAGGGTAATCGGCAACACACCCGATCCTTGGCCCGGCACCGGTTGACCATTTCAGTGACAGCTGATGTCCCAGTTGGTATGATCTCCCCGCCTTCTTCGAGTTGATCCTTTGTAATATAGCAATTTTAGGCACCTCAGTTCTTGGGCTCTGAAGACCACCAGATAAAGTCCTGTAAGTATTTGTGGTCTCTGGTTGGTTAGTTTCAGTTGATTCTAATGTCAAATCATCCTCTTCATTATCGATCTCGGGTTCAGTAGGCACTGAGCTTGCTGAAAATTGGGAAACAGTAACATTACCACTGGATTTGCCATCATCATAGCTATCAGAATCATCAGTGGCCCGGCGAATCTGAAAATGAGATAAGTGTAAGTCATCGTATTTATTACAGGAGTTGGAGAAGAAAAATGCATGATCAAAGTCCTGCAATTTGACAAATTCGACAAATGCTGATGAGAAAATGGATAGATTGAAAGTCTACCTCAACTACACTGAGGTTCACCCCATTCTCCTTCAGAAATGAAAGAAAACTGTCGAGACTATCGTCCGTTGGTCGGTAACGTCCACTATATGCAGAGATGGACTGAAAAAGGAAAGAAATCAGGTTTTGATGCATCAGAACATTGGATAATATATCAGCCATTCAAATGCAACCACCAATATCGGCAACAGGCAACAAAATTGAGGACACTACTGAATCCTAAATCATTATGAACTGAAAAACGAATAAAATCAGGTCCCAAACTCTCAATACATGGTATTATCCAGCCATTCAAATGCAACTATCAATATCTGCAGCAGGTAACAAAATCCGAGTACACTACCAAATCTTAACTCATTATGAACTGAAGAACAAAGGAAATCAGGTCTCCTACATCATATCAGACATCCAGCATTTCAAATGCAACAATCATTACTGGCAATTTACCTTTAGTATTCCCTGCTCCACCACCAACCTACCGGCTGCAAGTGTCACTCCCCCAGCTAAGAAGCTAGAATGATGAAACATTCCTTTCTTCTTCTGCAAGGTACCAAAAAGACATTTTCAGGTTTCTATAAATCCAGTAGGTAAACAATCGAACAGTTGCCGTTCGAGTCAGACAATTTACCTCTCCAGCATACAATTTCTTCGAGGTGCTCATAACAAATATCCATTTAGCCTCTTTTAATCCTTTGAATGTATCAAGGACATTTCTAGTTTGTTTATGGATAATCTTTCCTTCAACAATAATGTACTCATAATGTTCCCTTTCTTGCTGTTTACAACAGCAAAGGAATTGTCAATTTCTTTCATCTCATTTGGAAAATATAAAATCTAGATTGAATCAAACATGAGTGGCGAAGGTACCGGTCCGAGATACTTGATGCATTGTTGTTGAAGCTTCGATCTTGGACATTTTTTGAGATCAATCTCTTTGCCATCCCCTATATCTAACCTGCATGAAACAAAAATTGAAAGGAAAATCACATACGCAGTTAAAAACTTTGTTAGCAGACTGGTGTGGATCTTTTTCAAAAGAAAATTGAAACCCGGAATTTCTTATTTGAAAAGGAAAATCAAGTTTGGACTAGTTTATCTACTTTTTGGAATTCCACATTAGCCATCTAACGGAATTTTTTAATATTGCTATTGATTTGGACTAAAGCATAACATTAACAATAGTAGATGACCAAATTAAAGTACATGAACAAGATTTCAGGTTGAGTATAGAAAAGGGGTGAAGTCATAATATTACCCAAAAATCTATGAAAAATTAACAAAAAATAAATTCACAAGTTTGGGGCTTACCAGTAGAAAAATGGTTGACCTGCATCAGCTTTACACCATTCATCGTAGTAAATATGTAGGTTATGGCCATAACGATGTCGTGGATCGATCTACGGTTAACAAAATGGATTCCATCAATGAAATAATCCAAAATATTTGAAAGGATTTTTATGTTTTTAGAGAAAAGATTAAGTCCCCCTATTATGCTTAAGTTTGAAATTTAATTTGGCATAATGTTATCATTAGTTTAATCGAAACAGTTAATTATTTGGAGGTGAGTTGAGGGGACTAAAATCATAATTTAAGCAAAGAAGAGTAAATTACAGCTTCAATCCAATGTTGAAAAGCCAATTTCTGTGCTTTGGCGTCTATGGACAACCCTTTTCCGACCTGACAAAATTCCCAGCTTAAATTTTCGAAAATATTTTAAAAATCAACAACAACAAAAGACTGAAGATGGAAAATAAGCTAATTTTAATGTAAAAAAACAACCTAAGAAGCATTTAAGCCAACGCGATTCCACCTTAAAGCAGCAGTTTCCGGTTTCAAATAATTTAAAAAAGAAATTGTGCTGTGATTAAGCCTTGCATAATCCAAAGCCAGCCACCTGAAAATTAAATATATAGAAACTCGAAAGAGGTGTTTGAGTTTCAATTACTTCCATTTTTTCTACTAGACTTAGTCAAAACTGAACGATTTTTCTTAAGAAAAATATATAGAAATAATGGGGGAGGAGAGCAAGAATATTAAAAGGAAAAACTGGAGCAGAGGATTTGGAAATTCCCCGGGAAACCCACTGGTAAAATTGTTCAGTATATGCCACTTGGGACTTGGATTAAGTGAAGTGCGTGTCTTACGCGCTAATGCTGAGAGTGTAGTTTTGGTGGTTTGTATATAAATAAAATTCATCTTTTTTCGATGAATATTTTTATTTTATTTTATTTTATTTTGATAAATTTATATTATATTTATTTTTATAGCTGTTTTTTTATTTATTTTTATGACAGTTTTTTTGTCTATTTTATAGTAGTTTTAGTTTGTCTTTTGACAGTTTATTGTTCAAATGACGAGTATTATCGAGTGTTTTGCCAGCGAAAGACGACAGTTTATTTATGATAATGATTCTCTTTTGTGGTTTTGCCGATATGCCAAGAACAAACGACAAAAGATTTTGCTTTCTTCATAGAGCATTCTAGTCAAAATAGTTGATTGTTGGATTTTTTAAGAAATTGTACAAGTATTTATCAAAGTGATAAATTTTATTTTTTATGTCTTTCACACCCTTTAAATTTTATTGAACTTTGTATTTTAATATTTATAGTGTGATTCATTTATAATTTTATTACTTTAAATATATAATCTAGTAAATTTCTTTTGTTCAAAAAAATTTATTTTCCAATAATACCAAAACCAAAAATAAAAAGGTACAAGAATAAAATAGAACAAATTATGTGTAGTTTTTTAAGACAATTATTTGTAGAGATACAAGGAAAAATGGTTTGAAGGCTGAAAACCTCTGGAAGAGTATAAGTCAATTTTTATTCGACCAATTTTAGTTAAATCAATTTTAATTAATTTGATTTTTATAATTAAATCAATAACGGTCTTAGTTAATTAATTTTTATCAATTATTTATAAAAATTCTAACTAAACTGATCGGTTTAACAGATTTAGTATATATCTAATATTAATTTGGGAAAATATACGATGTATTGTCGGTGGAAATATTTCGTTTTTATAAGTGTCATAATTTTAGGGGTTATAAATCCAATTTATGGTTTATAGCTTAGGGGTTTAGGTATAGGAATTTAGAATTTAGAGTCTATGGTTATAATTTAGGGTTTAGTGTTAGGATATATGGTTTAGAGGTTAGGGTTTAGGTTTTAGGATAATAGGGTATAGATTTAGGTTTTTACCTATAAAACCTAAATTCTAACCTTAAACTCTAAGTTCAAACCACAATCCCTAAACTCTAAGCACATAAACCTAAACCCTTAAACTATGAACCCTAAACTGGATATATAACCCATGCACTTGTAGAAAACTAAATATTTCCGCCGCCAATGCATAGTATAATTACCCTTTTAATTATTTTTAAATATAAATATATGATATATATATATATATATATATTAATTATATTTCATATAAAAATATGCAATATCTTTTAAGTTTTATTAGAGATTAAATTTTATCAAAGACAATTGAATTTTATTAAAAACAATGGAAGGTTGAGTTTTACTAGAAAGGCTTAAAAGTTAAATTGACCCTCAACGAAAAAATTAATTAAACCCTTATGAAAAATTTTGACCCAATTTAACTCATCTATTATGTTGATCATGTTAACCGCCAATGCCCTCTAGCAGTCAAAGATAGAAGGACACGTGGCACACTATAGACATGCCACGTCATCAAAATAGATTTTTAATTTTTTTTAAAAAAATATACAAAATTGCTAAAAATCTAAAACAATCTATAAAATTATAAAAAAAATAAGAAAACTCGTAAAAATTCAAAATATTAAATTAATTTATTTTTTCTTATCTTCCTTTAATTTTTATAAAAAAAAATAACGGTCATGTTTGACAATTAACGGATAGATAACAGTGGATTACATTAATTGATTTGACTAGCGGATTATATTAGCTGATTGTATAAAAATGTTTAGTAAAATTAATTGATAGCTGATAGTTGTTTGATTATTTGAACAAGCAAAATAACATATAAGGACGTGATTATGCTTGATAATTGTCTAAAAAATTTATTAGTTATTAACATTTTGTACCTATTAATATTAATTAGATTATAAAAATTAATTTTTTAATATCATTATTGAGCATATATGAGAATGTACATATTATTTTTTTATTTGCAAAATTATCTTTTTAATATAATTTTAATAATTATTAAATTTAGATGTTTATATTAATTTCTTATCTATAAAATTATATTTTTAATATAATTTTATTCATTATTAAATTTATATGTATTATTAATTTATATATTACTTTTTTATTTATGAAATTATTTTTTAAAATTTTATTAGTTAATCAAATTTTTGCTATTTAGAGAAATCTTTATAATTATCAATGACAAAATAATCTTTACAAGTCTTTTATTTAAACCTCTAACTCAAAAAGCTCCTAAGAGGAGCTTTTTCAAAATGAGAGGTTTCACCTCAATCCGCTATTACAATTCTCTATTTATCAAACATTCAAATTAGCGGATTTAACTGGTCAAACCTCTAAAAATTCCTCAAACATCTAATTTTAGCTTAAAAAATTGTTTACCAAACAAGGTCAATAATTTTTTCTTCTAAAAACCCAAAGTTTCATTTCTTTCAAAAAAAAATCTCATAAATCTCTAAATCAAGCATTAGAACCGATTTAAAATTGGGCATTTTGAAAATTTTAGGGTTTGAAAATTTTGGGTATTTTGAAAATTTTGGGTATTTTGAAAATTTTGAGTATTTTGGGGATGTAAGGTTAGGGATTTGAAAATTTTGTGCATTTTGATTTTTTTTTGAAAATTTGGGGTTTTATAATTAAAAATATTTTTAAAAAATATACAATTTTTAAATATTAATTTATTATAAATATTTATATATACATATATATTAATAATTATTACAATTATTTTTATATTTTTTGATTTTATGTAAAAAAATATTTTTATAATTTTATACATAATTTTAATTGTTTTTACACATTTAAATATTTTTTTAGATTTTTCTTGAATATTTTAAATAATTTTTTCATATTTTTTTAAAATATTTATATTTAAATATTTCCATATTTTTCAAAAAAATTTAGATGATTATCTTCAGTTTTGATGATGTGGCATGTCTAGAGTGTGCCACGTGTCATCATCATAATAATTACTTTTGAGTTAACGATCAACGTTACGGAAGGGCTAAACTGATCGCAATTCGAATATTGAGGGTCTGATTGGTTGTAATTTGAATTCTGAGGGCTCAATTGAGTGAAAATTTTTATAAGGGCTTAATTAGTTTTTTAATTTTTCTTTGATGGCTAATTTGACCTTTAAGCCTATTAGAAACAATGAAAAGTTTAATAAACATGACGCACATATACATAACGAGATATTTGAGATTATGTCTCGTACGTAAAAAAAAACATAGAACTCAAAGGCACATAAAACATCGAAACATTCCCCTGCGACCATAAAAACCCAACAATTGTTATAAAATCTCTTTGTCTCAATCTAAGAAAATACATAAAAGTTGATGTAGGAGTGGTGAGCGAAACAAGCAATCTTGCATTCTGCTCTGCTACAATTCTAATTACATCGGCAAACAACTGCAAAAGATAATTAAATTATTCGTGACCACCAAAAATCCAAAAGGAAAATCAGTGCCGTGAAGATCTATGTACAAGCACCAAACGATCACAAAGATAGACATAGAACATGACATAAGATAAAGAGATTACTTACTTAGGTCCTAGACTACGGTCCTTATGAGGCGACAATAAGAGGGATGTGTTTTGGTCACTTGGCGACAGTATGAGAGATTGACTGGTACTTTGAATATCTTATTTTTGGTGACAGTTGGTTGAGAATTTGTGTACCTAGGCTGCTTGATTACCAAGGTTATGATTAGGGATTTAAAAAGCTAACCTGACCTGAAAACTCGACTGAAACCTGCTCGAGTCAGAACCTGGTTTGACCCGAGGATGCGATGACTCAAAACCGATCTGTAATCGACTGTTGTTGACCCGAACTTGATTTGGACCTGCTACTGTAGTAACCGAACTCGACTTGTACCTGACTGAAACGAACATGAACCCGATATTAACCTGGCAGGTAACCGATATACCCGACTGAATCGACCCAAGATCCGATTGAACCCGACCTGTTGTTGACCTGAATTGATATTAACCTGGCTTGATATTTACCTGACATGTAATTGATGAAGTCTATGATTTGATGATTTGATGAAATTAAAGTGTTGATAAATGTAAACTATTATTTTTTTAAATCAATTTAAAGTGTTAAATAATCTTTTGTTATATATACATGCATAATCGATTAAAAATATATATATAAAAGGAAAGATTGGATTTAGATAATCATTTGACACTACTAAGTTTGAAATTTTGTTAAATAATTCAATGCTTAGTAATAGTACTAACTCATTCAATACAAATAATTTGTCAAGTTAATAAGAATTAACATACGTAAATTCATTTTTAATGACATGTTATATTATGCTTCTGTTTTTATACATAAAAGACATAGTCATTTTTAATTATCTTTTGGGTAAAGTACATCATAACTTGAATGAATTTGTTTTTTTTTCTTATTAACTTGACCAAATTTTATTGATTAACTTGACCAAATTTTATTGAGAAATATTGAAACTCTTTGTTGATTACTTGATTTGATAAGAACCAAATGTAAGTAAACTTATAAATGAATAAAACAGAAGTTTATTACAACTTAAAAATGTATTACAACTTAGTAAACTTACAAATGTACAAACTGAAATTATGAAATTTAACATAAGTATTAAATAACAAATGTACAAACTAAAATTAAGAAACGAGATAATACTGAATTGATTACAACTTAAAGTTTTGTTGTGTGAAAATTTAAGCTCTCAAATCTTATAGCAAAGTTTAACGACGCTAAATATTCGACTTTGGTACCAGAAATTTCTTCATCGAGCTCTCAAAAGATCTAAATGCTACCATCATGGTTAAATTATGGGTAACTTTCCAGCTAAGAAACCAGCATAATTAAACCAAGGGCAACTACTTAGATAAGAAAAAAAAAAAGAACTATAAATCAACCAACAGTCAGCAACCAGGCAGCAATCAACAATCAGAAACATCAACAACATTAAGTCAACAACTCATTAAATTAATATGTTTAATTTTTTATATTTATAATTTATAATATATAGAAATATTTAAAAGTTTTATTAAATTAATAATTTGAGATTAATAAATTTAAAACAAATTATTCAAAATTTAAATCAATTTGTTAATCATGATCATTAAATTAATAAATTTATTTTTTAAATTAAATATAATCATTATATTTAAAAAATAATTATAACTATTAAATTAATTATATTAAACAATTCATTTATTAATTATTAACTAAAGCATTTGAGGGTTTGAAAAAAATTAAAGCTTTGAAATTGGGAGGGAATTAGCCCGACCTTTTTATTTATTTTAAGTAAATCGCCTTTTTAATTTAACCTGCCCTTTAATTTGCTCCTGCTAGGAGGGAATCAGCCCACATTTTTAGCTTATGGTATATTTACACCTTAGGTCCTTATATTTTTAGGTAGCATTTCATTTAGGTCTTTATTTTGTATGCTAAGTTTAATTTCCATTCAATCGAATCCTAATTTTAGTCTTTGCGTCTTAGATTTAGATCCTCATTCTTAGGATTAATTTAATTAGCTCATTTTAATAAAATTTATTAGTAATTAGTCTTCTTTGCTCGCCTATTATTTAGGAAAGAGATTAATTACCCTTTAGGTCCTATTGCGTTTAAAATGTTGCATTTTAGTCCTCATATTCACTTTTAAATTTTAGTTTAATTCAATTTAGTCACAAGTATTCCCGCAGTTTGGACTTCGGATATAGCAATCCCCACCCCAGGGTGATATTTAGTCCTTAAAAATTACTTTTAGCCGAAATTGACCCCTATAAATTTCTAATTTTTGTAATTTGGTCTAATAATTTCAATATGCTGATAATTTTGTTCATTTTAGTTCTTAAGGATTAATTTTTAGCTGAAATTGACCCATATTTATTTTTATGGTAAAATTGTAAAATTGGTCACTAGACTCTCAAATTTCTCCACTTTCAAATTGTCAAATTAGTCTCTAATTTCAGTTTTATGCTATATTTTATGGTGAAATTGGTCACTTGACTCTCAAATTTCTCCACTTTCAAATTGTCAAATTGGTCCCTAGTTTCAGTTTTAGGCCATACTTATGGTGAAATTGTGAAATTGGTCCCTAATTCTGGTTTATGGCCAAGGGTTTAGGCCTTAGTGTTAATGGTTTAGGGTTTATGGTGTAGTTTAGGATTATTAGTTTATGAGATTAATTTCCATGGCTTAGGTTTCTTGTGTAGGATTTAATGTTTAGTATTAATGGTTTAGGATTTATGGTGTATTTTAGGGTTATTGGGTTATGAGATTAATTTGTATAGTTTAAGGTTTAGGGTTTATCTTAGTGTATGAGATTATTTTCAAGTGTTATATAATCTATAGTCTATAATCTATATATAATATATCATACATGATGATGTTATTATTAATTATTACTATAGTCTGCCTATATGGTCTATAGTTTAGATATCTTTTTTGAAACGTGAATACGTCTCATACGTGTTACATGATTATACTTTTTAGGGGTTATAGCTTATAGGTTTATGTGATTAGTTTAGGGCTTAGGGATGAAATTTAGGGTTTACGAGTTTAGTGTTCAATTAATTCTCTACAAATCTGCATTTAAACCAAAATTAATCTTTATTTATTTTAAAATTGTGTAATTTAGTCCAATATTTTTAATATGATGATATTTTTGTTCATTTAAGTCCCTAAAAAGTTACTTTTAACTAAAAGTGACCCATATTTATTTCTAATTTTTATAATTTAGTCTAATAAAGTAAAGATGGTGTTGTTTTTGTTCATTTTAGTCCATAAAATTTTATTTTTATCCAAAATTGAAACATATTTATTTCTAATTTTTGTAATTTAGTTCAAACCTTATAATTTTTGCAATTTATTCCTAACCATATAAATCACAAGTCCCTATAAGAATTCTAAAATAAAGCTCGAATTTTAATTATAACCTAAATTGGGACTTGATTGAATTAAATTAAAAGCCAAAAGTAAAATTTTGGGACTTAAACAAAAAGCATCTAAAGTTATAATGACTAAAGAATAAATTTCCCCTAAACTAAAAGAACAAGCGGGTTCTTTCCCTCTAAAATCCAAATGGAATTGTAGCGACCTTTTTTCCTTCCTTTTTGAAAAAAATGAAATTTGCCGCGTTAAGGGTATTTTTCAGAAAAAAAGTCAGCTACTAATTATCCCCTAAATTATTAATGAAAATCTTTTGGAAGATTGGGGATTTCTTTTGAAAACTTTAAATCCTTGAAAGCGATGAAAACTTGGAGTCGCCACCAGCTACTTGGGTAAGATAGGCCGGACACCATAAGAAACCAGAGATTCGTCGTGAAAGGGTCCGGAAGTTGGTTACGCGTGGGGAAGGATTAGCACCCCCATCACGCCCGGAACTCGGTACCAAAACATTTATTGCTCTTAAAAGGATAAAAATTATTAAAATTTACATTGAATTTAATTCAGAGTTCTTAGATGAAAATTAACCTTAATTGCACGGGCTTTATCGAATTAGTGGACTCAAATTAATTAGACATTTAATTAATAAGGTTGACAATATGTCGAACCATAGATTAAACCGGCATCAAATAAGCCCGACTGCCGTGTTAATTTATGGTTCGACCCTCGTACGTCACATTTATGCACGATGCAAACATTTAAGTATGATGTGATGATTTTGTTAATTTTTAATCCATTTACCCCTGGGTGGTAAGGATTAATTTGAATATTCGGTCAACATCCTTTAAGCTCGGACTGTTACGACACAAATATTAGAATTAATAAATACCTCCCTTTTATGATTTAAATTGATTAGAGATGCAATTACGATTAAAGATTATATGGATGTCAATTAAAGTATGACAATCAAAGGCATAAGCATAAACACACAAAAGAATGCCCAATTCAATAGAAAGCCCAATTAGTGATTTATCTATTAACTAGATGACTCTAATATTTAACCCTAAATTAATTAGCCCTAAAAACTAGAAATCCTAAATTATGGTGACTAGTTTGTAATTTAATGTTAAGTTAAACTTAAAATTGATTTTTCCCCTAAAGTAATTAAGAAACGTTCAGTTAATTTAACGAATTTAACATTTACCCCAATAAGCCAGGATAAATTTAAATTCACTAAATTAATCCGAACTCTAATATAACTAAGGCTTTAAAAAAACTAAGGCTAATCTAATTCTAGGATCGTGCCCCTATAAGACGAGCACACGATCTAGATTAATTGAGTTAATTTACTTAATTTAGACAAAAGCCCAAAAGGAGCAAAATAAGGCCTAAGGCCCAAACTATTATTATGTAATAAAGCCCAAAAGGTTTAAGATACATTATATATTTGAATGATATAACATATAAAAACTTATTATTTAAAAATGTACATTGAAATACATTATGTATTAAAGTTATATAATGTATAAAAAAACCTATTATTTAAAAATATACATTAAAATAAATTATGTATTAGAGTTATAATGTATATATATAAAAAACCTATTATTTAAAAATATACATTATTCATTTTTGCCAAAATCTTCTATATACTTTAAACCATATCATAAACCACATATATATTTCATTTTCACATTACATTATTATGCACTTCAAAAACTATATATTTTATGTACCAAAAATGTATACATTATATTCTTCAAAATCATACTATATGCCTTAAAAACTATATATTATTTCTGAAACATATATGTATTATTTTATAAGATTATATTATATACTTTGAAAACTATGTGTTATAGGTCCTAATATATATATATATATATATATATATATTATATTTTACAAAATTCTATCTTATTCTTTAAAACTATTATATATCGAAAGTATATTATATATATATATTAAAAAAATACTATATACTTAAAGTATATTATATATTAAAGCATTTATATTTTTTTACAAATTCCGATTTTTATTCTAAAATGTATTACAAGTTGAGAACTATACGCTTTATTTTACTAATTCCTACTTTATCAACAATACATATTAAACATAAAATTATATGTCACGTTCCCATTTTATACTAAATCCACGTGCCTATTAAATTCCTAATATACATTCCATTCGAACTAATTTTATCCCTAAAATTACAATCACAAACGAGCAAAATAACATAAAAACTAAATTGCAAATGTTAAACATAAATATGCAAAATCTAAACTAAAAAACATGAAAAAGAATAAATAAAATAACTTAGTTTAAAACTGGAAAAAGGACCTAATTGTGAGAAAATAAAATACAAAGAAAAAATTAAAAGAAATAACGAGGATGTAATTGAAAATTTGAAAAACTACAAAGGACCCATGGGGTAATTTAAAAAAGCGGAATGGCTTCCCATGGTAATTATCCCACACGGAGTGATCGATAATGCAATTGGACCATGCATAATCCCTTCCGGAGCAATTATTTTAGGGTAGAGAGACTAAAATGTGATTATACCATTTTAAAAATTATAACACTATATATTTCCCTTTTATCCGAACTTCGAACCCTTTTAGCCTTTTTTCTGTTATAATAATTCCCCCCCCCCCCAAAATGCTTTGAACTTGTTCATCAAGTTCATCTGGGTTCATCATGAACCCAAATTCCGGCAGCCCCCCTCCGCTGTGTTTCCAAAAAACCGACCATCCCTTGGTCGTGTCGGCCGCCGCTTGGCTGCGGCCTGTGAATCTAAACCGACCCAAAAACTCTCTGTTTTCAAACCGAACCTAGATCCTAACCCAGTTTTATCAAAATCCATCACTTTTTCAGTAAAAAAACCCAAAAGCCGAATAGAAAAAGGCTTCCGCTACTGCGTGCTTGTGCCGTTTCACAGTACTAGGCCTTGAGGAAGCCACGACTTGTCAACGGAGGAGCGACGGTCAGAGGAAACCAAAATGGCGCGAAAGAAAAATGGATCTACGAGGGTAAAAATTGACTCTTTTTCCTATTTTTTATATATACACATGCATATATATATATATATATATATATATATATATATATATATATATATATATATATTTGAACTGAAAAAAAGAAGAAGATATACCTCAAAAGGTCGTTTCTCTATTTATTGCTTCTGGATTTTTTTTGGTCGAACTTCTCTGTTACAAATGGTGCATTCTTATATCTCATTCTGATTATTCATTGCCCTATTGCCTATGGTTTACATGTTTAAGCAAACATTAAATGTTATTACTGTGGATGATGATGCTCTGATTTTCCCCTGTTTTTTATGTTTTTTTCTACTATTCGGTGGTTGGGAGAGTTGGTGGTGGCAGCGGAAATCCCGACGATGTGATTATGTCGATGAAGAGATGAACCGGTGCCGAAGCATGGGCGCATGAAGAAGCTGAACGGCCGAAGCGTGGACTGCACGCACGGGATTCGAATGGTCCAGCTCGATCTAGGTCGTTGGATCAGATCTGATCTGACGGCTAAGATTTCATCTGGAACGGACGGTCCAGATTGCATCTAGTGATTGACGTGGCAGCGCAAGATGATGACACGTGGCGCGCGGGGAGTTGAAGATCTTCATTCGATCAGCAGCCGTTGATCCAACGATCCAAATTGGGCTACACAGAGAATAAAACAAATTAGGGTTTCTTTTAGAATTAGGCCTTATCGGGCCAAATGTAATAAATAAGGATAAGTGGGCAGATTGTAAATGGACTTGGACTTATATATAATATTGGATTTTAACTATTTGTTTGATCTATTTTTTTATTATCCTTTTAATTATTTATCAGCCCACTTTATACTATGATAAGATTATATAAACAAATATCCCTATACAAATATCAATACATACACTTATGATACATATGTACATACACACTAACATGTATTACTATCACATGCAATAAACACATACACATTTGTAACATTAATACATACTACATACACATAGGCATATAATATACATTTAGACATTAATGATATTAAAACAACTAGTAGACACACTAACATATTAATAACACATACATAATTGTATATTCCATGAAAGGTTGACAAACCACACACACTCATGATACATACCTAGTACATATAATAACACATATGAGCCTAATATTATTATCACCCAATAATACATACAAGCTTATTATTGCAAAATAGAAGAAACGGGTCAAGCCCGAACAAAAATAGTGATTACATGAATATTTTTAAATTTGATCCAATAATTAATTACCCACTTAAAAATTGTCGCCTAATTTTTTACTTAGTGATTAATTACCCTTTAGGTCCTCACTCGATATATTTTTTTTTATTTTAGTCCTAACATTCACTTTTAAATTTTAGTTTAATTCAATTTAGTCACAATTATATATATATATATATATATATATATTAAATTGTAACATATTTTGTTGGAAAGCGCCAGTACACCCCATGGCACAGCAGAAAAATTATCCGACGTATTTCACCAGTGATCCATATACGAGGAACGAATCTGGGGTGAAAAGGGATGAAACGTTACCTTAAATAAATTTGAAAAACTACAGGGAGTTAAGAGAATCCAATTCTTCTAGCACGATATCGAATCCAAGTCATCACAAAAGGCATATCTTCGGCTGCTGGACCTTATACCTTTATATAGCATTCAAAAACCTAATTCTAATTAAATTCTGATTCATTAAATATACAATATATTTAACCGAATATAATTAAATATGTAAAATCTGATTCTACTTTAATTAGACATCTTTAGTGATATATATATATTAATAGTATTTGATAATTACAATAATTATCTAGTATTAAAATATATATAAACGAGATTATCTATAATTACAATAATTATAATAATTTCGGTTTTTACTTAATACGTGTACAACAAGTTTGTACACATGTTATCTAGTCGATATTTATTCGTTTCAATTATAGAGTGTGACCCTTGTAGGTTCAAGTAACGTTATCAGTAATATCTAGAACAATTCTAATATTACAAGTAACGAGTGACATCTAGCAATGCATCATTGCTACCTAAGTTACAAGAAGTCGTGGTTCGACATAACCTTTTTCGTGATTAACTCTTTTCATGTATTATATCCTTTTGTCCTCAGATCTAGATCAGACACATGTCATGAAATAGTTACACTTGTATAGCCCATCTAATATTTCTTGATATCTTAAGTAGACTATTATAAATGAATAACTATGATATCTCATATCAATTTATTCAAGCATGACCATACATTTTCTAGTCTCACTCAATCAAGTGACCTATGATATTACTCGTATTATGTAGGCGGGACAAATCCTATCTTAATCAACCATATTCCGCTATATAGATTGCGACATATCTAATATCAGTCTTTATAGTGTAGTCAGTTACAACACACGTTTGACTGCATCAAAATATGTCACTCACGATGTTGAAATAATGATAATCTCAAGTCTGAGGATCATACATGCAGTTATCACTATGAGCAATGTTGTGAGTGTCACATAATAATCCAAGAAACATGCTCATAGCGGGTAAGTCCAGTATGTCGTTCTCTAACACATACTTATGTATTAATTTTGACATATTCATATCAATGAATGCATTTATCACTATGAGCAATGTTGTGACTGTCACATAATAATCCAAGAAACATGCTCATAGCGGGTCAGTACAATATGTCGTTGTCTAACACATACTTATGTATTGATTTTGACATCTTCATATCAATGGCACCACTTTGTCATCAATCAACTACGTATTAGCCTTAATATATTATTGTTGTACATGCCCACTATAATACTCGACTAAGGACATTCAAGAATAACTATATTATTTTAAGGACTTTATTATATTTCAGTTTATTTATAAATGCACAGAATAAGACTAAAAAATAATAATGGCTTTTATATTAACAAACATGATAAAATAAGTATGTCTTTTACAACCATCTCATGATTGGTCTTTGGGTATACTCCAACATATTCCGCCTAATATTTATTTTTAATGTGATTTGTGTTCGTGAAAGGCGTTAAATAATTCACTCGAAATGACCCAACCCAAAGTCTATCGACTATTTGTACCAAACTCAAACTTAATACGAATTCGAAACCCGAATTAACCCGACCTAAAATGAACGTGACATGAAATGAACCTAACCTAAAATTAAACCGACATGAAGTCTACCCGAGCCCGAATTAACTCGTCAATTAACTGATTCAAACCTGAACCGTTTCGACCCGAGCTGAAATGAACCCGACCCAAAATGAACCCGACCTAAAACTAACCCGCACCGACCCGAATCGAGTCAAAACATCAAATTGATATGAAATGACCTATATTTGATTTGACCTGACCTGATAGGACCCGGCCTGAAACCCATCTGATTACCTGTTTTTACATCTCTAGTTACGATAACATTAAATTAATAAGATTAATAAGTTAAATTAACAAACTATATTGTTACTTGATTGACAAGCAATGCTTGCCTATTTGTACTTGTTTTATACTTGGTAAAGATAGAAGGTTACGTTCGAATAACATGATATATTCACTTGTTACCTAATCTTCAACTAAAGTCCGGTATAATTTGATTGATCTTATCATGAAAGGATAGATATGAATGCTTATGGATTGTTCAATTTATGATTTTAATTAATTCGTCTATGATTGACGCATTATCCAGATAAAAGATTTCTTGTATGACAAGTAAAGTTAAGCTAAGCTACATTTCGGTTCATCAATTGAAGAATATGCTATGCCTTAATTTTTCTATGAAATAGTTGTATTATTGATACTTTAACAAATGATATACTTGTAAAATTGGTTTATTTGATTACCAAGGTTAATAAAATGATTTCTTGTGATTAAAACATTAAACAAGCTATAAGAAATTGGTTGCTTGCGTGTTAAGTAAGATCAACTATGTTATATCTCATTCTATATATAATGTAATTCAAATTAGCCACAATGTTGGAATGACAATATGTTATAAATATTATGAATGAGTACTATATGAACTTAAGTACTTGAATCATCTTCATGCTTAAGTGGATTGGGATAATTGAATACTTAAGAGAACTTAGCTTGAACCTAAACGAATGTAGTGGTTATACTCAATTATTGTTTTGTTTGCACTATATTGCTTGTGCCTTTACTACCTCACTAAGTGATTACTTACTTAGCCATTCTTGTCAATGTTTCAGGTTAAGATTAGTGATCCTTTGCCTCGGAGCTCGATCAAGATCTCAAGTACAAAATGTATGCTTTGTAAGCTATTGTTAGAACTCCTAGTAGGGTGGCAACATGTTTGAACCTGTATATAGATGTTTGATAAGTTTTTGAGATAATGTTTGTGAGTATTCAAATTGGTTATAAAATTATGTAAATGGCCTCCTAATACTTGGTGGTAGATGTTTAGCTAAAGCTTGGATTAGAATGTTTCGTAATAAATGTGTTAAGGTCGTGAATGAATGAATGAATGAGGTACCTATATGGTTCGAATAAGATTAAAATATATATTCAAAATGTTTGTCATGTTGTGAGACGATTGATTAGTTAGTTTATGTCCATAGGAGTTTGTTTATGCTTACTCGAGTAGTCTTGAAAGGTTGATCCTTAGATTGTTTGTTTGATTGCTTGTATGGCTAATACCTTTACATGTCTTGCTTGATTGGTTCAAATGATGGATATTTGCATAGTCTCTAATGAGTATAACATGTTAGAAGTCAAGGATTATATCTTAAGGTTTAAAATTCTCAAATGGACGATGCATGTTAGATGAATGAATATTTTGGTAAGCTAGTAATAATTCCATGGGATTAGATAATGTTTTAGTACCCCTCTTATTCAAATTAGACTTAAGAAATTAATCTTTAGATCTTCATTGTTTCTTAAGTACTAGTTTGAATAGGTTTGGAATTGGAATAACAAAAAGGATGTAGTTAATAAGCTAAGGGACCTAAGGTGTATCACTTTTGAATGAATTGAGTTTAATAAAGTTGGCCTAATTTGCTACAAACCTAATAGAAGTTTAGAACCTAGTTAAAAGTCACCTTTGTAGTTAAATGAAAAGCTTAGTCTCTAAAATGTTTAAGAATGATCTTTATCTTCACTAGTATGCCTTGAATGTTCATCTTTGTTTGGTTGTGGTTTGTTTGTGTTTTCTTGTGATACTTCTTAACTAGGTTTAATCTTCTGAACCGGTTAAGGGGTGTTACATAACGCCTTAATGCGAATGCATGATTTTACGAGCTAAATGCATTAATATGTATTCGAAGTCAAGCAAAAGCATGACAATATATTTATGAAAATAATACTTTTGAGGAGTTAACATTGTAAAACCCCCCAAAACGCCTCATATTTCCATAACAACAAGCAAAATGTATCAAAACTTGAGGTAACCACTAGGGATAAGCTTAACTCCGAATTTATAACCTTAAACCTCAAGAAAAGCTTAAACCTCTTAAGCTTAGTGATCCTCACTAAGTGATTACTTACTTAGCCATTCTTGTCAATGTTTTAGGTTAAGATTAGTGATCCTTTGCCTCGGAG
The DNA here is from genome assembly GCA_019671005.1 of Hibiscus mutabilis. Taxonomy (NCBI): domain Eukaryota; kingdom Viridiplantae; phylum Streptophyta; class Magnoliopsida; order Malvales; family Malvaceae; genus Hibiscus; species Hibiscus mutabilis. The sequence goes on along the minus strand of CM033715.1, from coordinate 75,228,363 downwards.
CTCGGTCAAGATCTCAAGTACAAAATGTATGCTTTGTAAGCTTTTGTTAGAACTCCTAGTACGGTGGCAACATGTTTGAAACTGCATATAGATATTTGATAAGTTTTTGAGATAATTCTTGTGAGCATTCGAATTGGTTGTAAAAATGCACCTATTAATATTAATTAGATTATGAAAATTAATTTTTTTAATATCATTACTGAGCATATACTAATTAGATTTTGTACCTATTAATATTAATTAGATTATGAAAATTAATTTTTTTAATATCATTACTGAGCATATATGAGAATGTACATGTTATTTTTTTATTCGTGAAATTATCTTTTTAATATAATTTTAAAAATTATTAAATTTAGATGTTTATGTTAATTTCTTATCTATAAAATTATAATTTTATTCCTTATTAAATTTATATGTATTATTAATTTATATATTACTTTTTTATTTATGAAATTATATTTTAAAATTTTATTATTTAATTAAATTTATGTTATTTAGAGAAATTTTTATAGTTATCAATGACAAAATAGTCTTTACAAGTCTTTTATTCAAACCTCTAACTCAAAAAGCTCTTAAAAGGAGTTTTTTCAAAATGAGAGGTTTTACCTCAATCCGCTATTACAATTCTCTAATTAACAAACATCCAAATTAGAGGATTTGACTGGTCAAACCTCTAAAAAATGCTTCAAACATCTAATTTTAGCTCAAAAAGCTGTTTACCAAACAAGGCCAATAATTTTTTTCTAAAAATCCCAAAGTTTCATTTCTTTAAAAAATCCTCATAAATCTCTAAATCAAGCATTAACACCGATTTAAAATTGGGCGTTTTGAAAATTTTGGGTATTTTAAAATTTTTGAGGATTTTGGGAATGTAGGGTTAGGGATTTGAAAATTTTGTGCATTTTGATTTTTTTTGAAAATTTGGGGTTTTATAATTAAAAATATTTTTTTAAAATATACAATTTTTAAATATTGATTTATTATAAATATTTATATATATATTAATAATTATTACAATTTTTTATATTTTTTGATTTTAAGTAAAAATTGTTTTTTTATAATTTTATTCATAATTTTAATTTTTTACACATTTAAATATTTTTTATATTTTTCTTGAATATTTTAAATAATTTTTTCATATTTTAAATTTTTTATATTTAAATATTTTCCATATTTTTGAATTTTAAATATATTATTTTATAATTTTAAATATTGTTTGAAATTTTTAGATGATTATCTTTGGTTTTGATGATGTAGCACATCTACAGTGTGCCACGTGTCACCATCATAATAATTACTTTTGAGTTAACGATAGACGTTACGAAAGAGCTAAATTGATAGCAATTCGAATTTTGAGGGCCTGATTGGTTGTAATTTGAATTTCGAGGACTCAATTGACTGAAAGTTTTTTATAAGGGCTTAATTGATTTTTTAATTTTTCGTTGAGGGACAATTTAACCTTTAAGCCTATTAGAAACAATGAAAAGTTTAATAAACATGACGCACGTATACTTAACGAGATATTTGAGATTATGTCTCGTACATAAAAAACATAGAACTCAAAGGCACATAAAATATCGAAACATTCCCTTGTGACTATAAAAACCCAACAACTGTTATAATCTCTTTGTCTCTATCTAACGAACACATAAAAGTTGTGTAGGAGTGGTGAGCGAAACAAGCAATCTTGCATTCTGCTTTGCTAAAATTCTAATTACATTGGCAAGCAACTGCAAAAGATGATCAAATTATTCGTGACCACCAAAAATCTCAAAAGAGGAACTAGCGCTGTAAGGATCTATGTAGAAACATCAAACAATCACAAATATAGACATAAAACATGACATGAGATAAATAGTCATGTCATAAAAGCAGAAAAAATATCACAAATTCAAAAAAAAGCAACAAGATGTGTGAAGATTAGAAAAATAAAATAAAAATATTCTTATTAAAACTTGAAAAGAAAAACAACAACATAAAATAAAAAATAAAGAAAAATGTAAGTTATCGGTGATAGGCGACTAACACTAAAATTAATATCACTATCAATTAAATAAAAACAAACCACTAGCTAAAATGAAGAAGGAAAGAGCAAATTTTATAAGAGAACTAAAAAAATGTTATACCAAAATAATTACCCTAAAAAAATGTTATACCAAAATAATTACCCGTCCAAAGTAAAGAAACGCGAAAAACAACACCATACTAATGGGTCAGTGCAATATTCTGAACCTCACATTTAATAGGTCGCATTCATTAATATGAGACCTTTAATATTTGGTGGCAGAAATTAAGTAAAATATAAAAACTATATAATAAATAATAAATAAATATTTTTTGCTGAAAATATTAGGGGGAAAGGAACTGCTGTTTTAAGAAATAAAAAATTTAATCTTGAGATGTGGTGTGGTGATTGTTCATCTCATCTCTTAATTATGAGGTCAGGAGTTCGATTCTTACCAATAAGAATAGAGTACATTTTATGGCCAACCGTTTACTTCTTAGTGAGAGCACCCGCGGCAAAGTGATTAGTCATTACTATCGGCGATAGATATCTTGGCTCAAATCAAAAATAAAAATAAAAAATCTATCGAACTACTTTATTTTTTGAAAGGTAATTACTTTATATTTTAAAAATGCATTTAATTTTTATTTAAACTTAATTATACAGTATATTAATATAAAAAGTTCATAATAAACCGAACTTTTTATCTATCCAAATGCATAACTAACTCACCCTAATATATGAGAGTCTCCACCATTCGATCAATACGCACCAACAATAAAATAGAAAGATGTTTGAAAAAGTTAAATTATGATAACTTGATTTGAATTCTAACCGTGCGAATGAAGAAAATAAGATTTTATGTTGAGCATTTTAAAAAATTAATCTAAATTAGTCTACTAATAAATCAGATATTAATAGTTAAAAAACAATACAAAAGAGTTATAATGTGGATTTAACAATTACACTGGTTCAAGGCTCTCTCTTATATTAGATACAATTAGAATGATTTACTCTGTGTTATTGTGTTTGCCAGTGAACACAAAGCACACGATTGGAAATTCATTTTGGTTCAATACTTACCAATTACTATCTAATACTTGCGTATGATCATTTCTCTACGTCTTTCGTCTTTTGGACCTTTGGCTTCGTGGAGAGCCGCTTTACTCTCTTTTTTTTTTTTGCAGTTCAGGGTTGAATTGGAGTTGTAATTTAATCAATATAATATTTCAGATTAAATTAACTAGTTTTGTTCAATATGTTTTAAGATTATTTTTTATTTGAACAATTTTTTAAATCAAAGCCAATATATTTGAATAAAAGTTGATACGTATGACATATATTTCATGACTATATTCATTTATTTATATTAGTTTTAGGATTACCTTATCATATTTATGCTGTATTTTAATTAGGATCATTAAATTATACACTAATATGAGCAAGCATATTTAGCCGGTTGGTCAAACTGCTATCTTTGTTCCCTAATATTCCCTTAGGCCATGTGTTCTAAACCCGCTAAAAGCACATTCTTTCCTTCTCCTAGAGTCCTCATTTCCTTCCTCTCTAAATAGGATTAAATTTAAATTTAGGGTTTGTCAAAAAAACTTTACACCAATGTAAAGTTTTTGTGGTAGGAACCATATCTATTTTATGATTCATGTTCAGGATTCATGGCTCTTACTCTTAACAATGTAGTTTTAAAAGTTCCATGTACAAATTTTAGTGACAAAAAAGTGATTGGTTAAATTTGGCGTAAAATGACCACAATCTTTGACTGTTTGGGGTTTAAAAGTGACAAAAATTTTAATGTACAAACTTTAGTGACAAAAAATGTTTAATATCTAAACTTCAGCGAGTAAATTGAATATTTTAAAATTTTAATAATCAAAATAAATTTTAAAATAAAATCCAATGAAAATTTACATAATTTACTCTTTTATTTTCACGAAGTAGAACCTTCCACTCCCTACAAAATTTTAATGCAAGTTATTGAGAGAAGCACATGTATATAAAACCTTTTTGACATAGGTATTAAAACGACAGCGAAATTTTTATATATAAAGCAAGTTGATTAAATATTTCATGTTCAAATAATAAAATAAAAATAAGGTAGACATGTCATATCAAGTACGAATGCAATATATGATGTTTGTCTCTTCCCTTTGAAAACTTAATTAATTTTAATAATACTAATTTGAAAGCTTACTTCAAATGAGTAAGAAAAGTAATGTTTATTAATTATGCATGCATATCTGATAAGCCAATTTCCTTTGTTTAACAAGAAGAGGGTCTTTTAAGTGGAAGGTTGATACTGCGATATGTATAGGGTGCGGTTAAACGAGGGTAAGTTACGAAATTTGTTCATAGTTTAAAAATGTTAGACTTTTTGATAATATTTTCGGTTGATTTTTTGAGTTTTTATACAAGTTTCAATACTTAGTATTTTTGATAAATTTTCAGCTTGGGACGAAGTATCGAAACTTATAAAATAAATATCGATACTTACAAAAAAATTCAAAAAATCAACCGAAAATATTATCAAATATTATCAAAAAAATCTAACATTTTCAGTTTGAGGATAAATTTTGAAACTTGTCGTCTTTTAGCCGCACTCTAAACACACCACACATTAGACTCCTACGTCTTTTAAGTGATAATCATAGACTGAAAATGTGCACGAAAATGATGGTCAGCTTCTTTATTTGGACACACTTTTATGCAATGAAAGTGACAAAAGGCGAAGAAGATAACAACATAACGAGCAAAGATAAAAAGAGGATCTTGGAAATGTCTACCCCAAGTGACCCATGCAAAATTTTCTTTGTCCATTTTCTTTTGGTTCTATCTATGCAAGAGGATAATATGACCTACAAATAATAATTAAAATATAATATTATAAAAAATAATATGAATAAATTAAATTTTGTGTAAAACATGTACCAGTCATCAAATGTGTTGCCTAAAAAAAAATAACACAAATACGAGATGTGTTTGGTCGACAAAAGTTGGTAGGTAAAGTGGTGTTTGGGTGAGGAACAAATACAATTAAATTAGAACCATGAAAATGTGCAACATTGGTACATGTCGTGTTGGAACCCCCCCCCCCCTCCCCCCACTTGATGTCCATCTCAAATCTCAATCATGTTTTTTTATGAAAATCTAGCATTAGCAATGAGCTCTCCAATGTCAATCTACCCTGCTTTAAATGCTGAAGGCCTTAATTTCTCATGGGCTTTTCTTGTTTAAAACGTTGGATGGTTTATATGACGGGTCCATAATTGAGCCCGTTGGGCTCGTATAATCATATTTACTAACACGCATGTGAATAATCTGATCCAAAGGTTGGTTTAATTGAGCCCGTTCCGTAATCATATTTACTAACACACGTGTATCTCGCTGAGTTTATCAGGTTCAAACCAATACAAATCTTCTACCCCGTTATTCTCATATTGGATTATTTGAAGGCTTGAATTGAGCTTTGATACGATGCACTGTTCCACCGGAGCTACCTGAATACGTGGCCTCCACAAGTCCTCACTTAGTTTGATGAATGATGCAGGACAATATATGAGAATAAAATCTTGTTGAAATATTTATAGGCATGTTTTCTACTACAAAGCCATGCTTGGATTGTATGATAGCCACATTTCTCTATGTGTACTCCCAACAGCAAAACAAGGGCAGATTCTTTTGAATAATCTCTTAAAAGAGTTAAGAATTAGAAGCCTCCTCCTCATTTCCTTCAACTACTTTACGTGCATGAACCCTAAACTAATAGCACGTGTTTTTTTTTCTCATTCCAATTGTAATTATTATTAATGTTAATCTCATTATGGTTAACCAACATGCTAAAACGACTAACCATGAACATCCCTAGCTGTAGCAACAAATATAATAAATTATTGTATTGTCATTGCAGTTGTTTTCATGCTAAAGTTAAATGCGATTCAAATATGGGGTTAAATAGTGGATTGCGTAAACTAAAATTTGAATATATTTTATACATTCCAAACTTATTAAATATGGGGTTAAGAAGTGGATTGCATAAACTCAATTAATATCATTTGGAAATATCGAAACTATTGTAAAAATTAGTTGACGTGATTCTAATTGCCAATGTTTTTAACAAAATTATGTTTCGAATTTTGACCTAATCTAATGATAATTTTTTTACTAGAGGTGTAAATGAACATAGCATTTGATGAATTATTCGTATAATGTTCGTTTATTAAGCTAAATAAATGAGTATGGATAAAATTTTTAGTTAATCTAATAAATGAACGAACACGAGCAAGGGTGTGTTCGGTTCGTTTATGTTCACAAACAAGCTCGTTTGGAAGCACGTTAATTGGCTTGTTTATCAACTCATTTATCGGTTCTCCTTTTCCTTTTATTTTTTACATTTTAAATATTGGTGAATGTATGGACTAAACTGAACATAAGGTGAACTTTGGAGTTAAAACTGTAAAGTCTAAGGAGCTTAAAGACTAGTGGTGTAATTTTACCGTTTTGGCGAACATATAAACAAACATGTTGGCGGACATATAAACGACGTATTCGTGAATGTTAAACGAACATGTTCATGAACGTTAAACAAGCGATCACAGACACCTTCATAAATAAACAAACACACACGATATTAAAAATTCAAACGAACATGAACCAAACATGAACAACTTCATAAATAAATATAAAAAAAACACGAACATAAACTTGTTCGTCTAAATCCGGTTCATTTATACCCCTATTTTTAACATACAAATACAGTCCTTAAACTACTCATAACCCTCAAATCCATAAATTCGAGGCAAAAACGTTTAAATGCACTTGCACCAACGATCCCAACTAAATTAATGTTCAATATACTAAACTAACAATAAGTTGGAAATATCAAAACTACATAATAAAAAGAATAACTTATCTAATTATTCTCCATATTGTTTTTCCTTGTAAGTAACCCATATATACATAACGACATAACTTGTAACAATTAGTGTTCCATAAATGAAATGGTCAACCACACATTGTTGGACCAAATAGCAAATTATTTCTTACATTTCACTTTAGAAAAATAGGGAGAGAACCTATGTAATCAACACATTCCATATTTAGGTTTGATTTATGTTGGCGAGATCCACCTGCCATGCCATGAAGCACCTCACGACTAGATGAAGAGAACCTTTTTAATTTTAATTGTTTTTTTCCCTCAAATAGAAAGATTTTGATGTCACCTTTACATGAGACATATTGGCATGGAATAACATTACACATAAGTTTTTTGTGTGTGTATTTCTTTAGAATAATATATATTATAGAAGATGTGGTCGAAATGCCAAAACTTTGTACACAATACTTTATAATATACACTCATAAAATAATACATATATACTCTTTCTTGTCCTTTGTCAGCTTGTGGTGAATTAGAGCAAAATTGTTCCATTTTCGGTGCACTTAAGATGCGTGAGAAAATTTATATTGAATTTCTTTTCAAAGGGTATCCTATGCTAAGTATTTTATTTCTAACATGAACATGAACTTGCTTCAATACCTAGCCATGACTTTTCTTTGTACTTTCACATATAATTTGAAGATTGGTATTTAATACCTATGCAGTAAATGAATTTATCTCATTATCAATGTACAGATTCATACACCGAAACTATATCGAATATATTTCTTACACCTATTTTTTTCTTTTTCGCATAATTTCAAAAATACTCTTCGGAATCTTCATATTTGATAGACTCCGAAAGTAGTCCACAACAACAATTCTACAGAAAATTAGCATAATTGGAGCCATCAGACTGCTTTGAGAAAAGACGCTGGCAGACACCATTGCACGTTATCCACGTGACCTACGTGTAAAGCCTAATACTTGAAAGTTGAGCCTAGTCCTGCCAACTCATTCATAAGCCGTCACAAATAGGGATGGGTACAGGTTACGTTGGGTTTTTGGTCCGCCCTAACCTGACCCGAAAATATATACCATAAACCCGAATCTAACTCGACCCGGCCTCATACTTGAAAAAACCCAACACAGTCTGGCCCGAAAATTATATACTTAATCCCGAACTTATCCCGAGCTATAATAAAATCAAATTTTAGGGACCTAATTATAAAAAATTTAATTTTAATGATCAAATTGTAAAATATATATATAAAGATGGAGCATTATTGCGAATATCCTTAAAAATATAAGGGACAATTACGCTATTAGTCTGGGTTGAGTCAGATATTTTCCACCCTAAATCCAAACTCAAATTTTTTTAAAAAAAATCTGACCCAATCAGGTCGGCAAAATGCCCATCCCTAGTCACAAAGTCTTGCACTATTCAATCACCTATAGCGCTAAGAGGCTACAAATACCCAAATTTCTTATGAGAAAGGGACATGGTGTGTACGCAATGCATCTAGACAAGACTAAATTTAGAGGGTTGTACCTCTCTTTTTTTCCTCCTATCTTTTTAGCTTCGATCATCATATTGTATGTTGTTTTTCGTCCGAAATCTACAAAATCGTATGATTCTGCCACAACTGAATCTATCTCTTTTGTTCAGTACTTCCTCATTTTGGCACCAACAATGTTCATAATTGATAAATAATATCAATTCAACGAATAGTCTTAGTGAAAAAATGATGTTTATCTTAAAACACTCGAATTCGAATAACTTTATTTGTAAAAAAAATTTGATCAAAAATTTAAAAATATATGAACAAATACTATTTTTATAATATGTTAATATTAATAAATAATCGGTTTTTTTATATAAGAAATGAATTAAAAATATTATTTCAACTTCAAAAAAAGATGTTTGACTTAAAAAAGGGCTGGGCCAGCGGGGATTGGTATGGTGGAGGCTTATGGTCCATAAACGAGGTACGGACAAAGGGGCTGACAGTGTCTGACACGTGGATAATGAACACGTGTGAAGCGGACAAAGCTTTAAAAAATGGAGGTATCGACGGTGCAATGCATTCATAGGTCACTGTTGCCTTTCTTGTCTTTAATGAAATTTGTTTTAAAAGAGAAGGGGGAAGGGGGCCCATTTTGATTTCCTAACATTAATGTTGCTTGGATTTGCGTGGACTGGTCGCTTTGTATTTGTTTGTTTATTTATTTCTTTATTGTATATATTTTTTTAAAAGAAAACAAAGTTGTAGAAGCAACTAGCAAGCCAAGTTCAAATAAAAAACAAAGCGAAAAGAGTTAATTTCATGCCATGTTTTATACGTGAACAATAAAGCAGGTTTGTATGTAAATATCTCAAAAGGTTTGTTTTCTTTGTCTAAATTTAAGAATAAGTAAATTTGCTCGGTTAATTAAACTGTTTATTTTTTAATTTTTTATATTTTCTTAAATTATAAATTTTAGATTAAGAGTACACCTTCCTAATGGCGGATGTATAGAGCTTGGAGGAGAGCGACTGCACTCCCATTTTTGAGAGATTTTTTTAATTTGGTGTTATTTTTTTTCTTAAAAATTTAATTTTGTGTACAAAATAGAAAAAAAGTTAGAAATTTACACACCCATTTGAGAAAAAAAATTATTTTGGACCCTCATTCTTGAACTTTTAGATCCTCTATATTGTCATTTCTTTCTTCTAGAGTCTCCCTTTACCCTCTCCTCTAGTTAGGATTAGGATTAGAATTTATCAAAAAAATAATTTAAATCAATGTTTTATACATATTTCGGTTTGTTTTCTATTAATATCTATGGACACGAAATCGAGGATGAATTGAGAGGTATTAGAGGGGACAGTCACCCCGTACATAAAATCATACGTCTGTCCCTGTTGATGAGTATATTGACCTATATTACTTGATGGTTGATTCAAAATTGTGATTTTTTAACGGAAATTTTCGATATGTAATCCATTTTCGTTTCTTTTATAATCGCATTAAAAATATAAATTATTTAACCTAGTTAATAATTTTATAATAAATATGTATGTATTTGAGGTATATTTGCATGTATATTATATATGATTTATTAAACAATTCGAAAATTATACTAAATATTTTAAAAGTATCAATAAGTGCATATCAGTATCAAAATAAAATCAATAGATTTTGTCAATATTGTATTGATAACTTTTTAATAAAGATTTTCAATTTATTCAAAATTTAATATTAAAATCTAAATAGATAAAATATAAAGAAGCAAAACAGCTATGAAATTGACTCGGGGCTTAAGTTTTGTGCTAACGTAATTCCTTTCGTATTTTTTTAGTAAAATTCACATGCATTTCAATATGCATAAAAATCAATTACTTTAGTAAAAATCAATTACTTTAGTAAAAGAATCAGTTCAAATTGCAGTTGATTCTGGCACTTGAGTTCTGTTTCGGGCATGTCGTGATGGACTTAGCATCTCCCATTTATGTTTTACAGATGATATTATGTTGTTCGCTGAAGCATTGCTTAAACAAGTGGAAATTATGCATCAGATTCTCTAGAATTTTTGTGTTGCCTCGAGTCAGAAGATTAGTGTTGCAAAATTCACTATTTTTTTTTCTAATAATGTTTCACGTGACGTTCGAAATGAAAATAGTAAGAAATTTGGCTTTGTGGAAGTGAATGATTTGGGCCGTTATCTTGGCGTACCATTGTTGCATTCGCGTGTGAAATGTGCTTCTTACAAATATTTGGTGCAAAAGATGCGTGATAGGCTCTCAGGATGGCAGGCTAGATCACTTTCTTTGGCAGGACGAGTGGTGCTAGCGAAGTTGGTACTTACGGCTATTCCTGTTTATACAATGCAAACAACAGTACTCTAAAATTTGTGATGACATAGAATGTTTGATTAGGCAATTTATTTGGGGGCATGGTAAAGAGATGAAAAGGACACACTTAATTAATTTGGAGGTTGTGTGATCACCGGTCTTAGAGGGTGGTCTTGGATTGAACCATCTCTCAATCTAAAATGATGCTTTTGTTATGAAATTGGCGTTTCAATTGATGGCCAATCGTGATTGTCTTTGGGTGAGGTTCATTCGGTCCAAATATAAGTGTGGAAGGCTGAGTGACCATATTCCACTTTGTCGAACAGGGTCTAGGCTATGGAAGGGAATTTGCAAGGTTTAGGAGGCTGTGTATATTAACACACGTTGGCAGATTTGTTGTGGTTCTCAAGTGAGTTTTTAGAATGATGGTTGGTTAAGAGACTTTGGTCCTTTGACGCATCATACGATTGCGGTAAATTGGATGAGGAATAGCGATGCTAAGGTAATTGATATGATATCGGATGAGGGCGAATGGCAATGACATAATTTTGAGAACTTCCTCCCAATGGCAGTGTTGCTACATCTTGCTGTAACTAAGCCCCCGATTGCGGATGCGACAAGTGATTTTCCCATATGGAAGCCGAGTGCTAATGGCCATTTTTCTGTCCGATTAGCTTATAGCGTTTGTGCTCCAGACTTTGCTACAACATCAGACCCGATTTGGAGGACAATTGTTAAATTCCGAGGTTGGCCAAGAGTGCGGATTTTTATGTGGCTTGTTTGCCATAATCAGATATTGACAAACATGGAGCGAGTACGCCGTCACATGTCGAATGATAGTTGCTGCAGAATTTGTGGAGCCGCGATCGAGAATATTGATCATGTTCTTCGCCAATGCCCTCTTATGCGTTCTCTGCGGACTGATTTAATTCATGCTTCCAACAGCTCTGCATTTTTGCAGATTGTCATTAAAGAATGGATCTTGAAGAACATCACTCAGCCGCAATATTTTGCTAGGGATTCAGTGGATATGGATCTTCAACCCCGATTCGGTTGATTGTGAGTCTATAGTGCTTCAGGCTTGTCGTATGGATGGTAGAAGAGTTCCGCAATACCACAGGACTTGGCAGTGCAGCCGTGGTGTTGCCTGTACAGGTTGCGCGCGATCAGGTTTGGTGGGAAGCACCTTCACAGGGTTGGTACAAAGTGAATGTGGATGGGGCGAAGAGCTTGATTTGCATTGCTTCGAGTGGGGGCTTAGTTCGGGATGCAAATGGCAAATGGATAATTGGCTTTACACGGCAGCTGGGTACTTGTTCAAGTTTAGATGCTGAATTTTGGGGTATGTATGAGGGTCTTTCTTGTGCTTCGTCTATTGGGGTTACTCAAATTCTTTTGGAGACGAATTGTCTTGAAGGGAAACGTATTGTTGAACAAGCAAATGGCTCAGCTCGTTTATCTCATCTTCTTATGAATATTATGCGTTTATCGGGGCGTTTATAGACGGTTCGTATTGCTTCTGTTGCTCGGGAAGGTAATATGGTTGCCAATAGAATAGCTAAGATTGCTCGGCGAGAGGATTTGATTTTTCATAGATTTTTATCGCCTCCAGATGAGATTTTATCGTTGTTGTATAATGATGTTAGTAGTTAGCTTCCTCTTATGAGGTTGATTTTTTTTCGTTGGGTTTTCACATAGTCTTATGTACTTATTGCCTGATGTACTTTTTTTTTCTCCAAATAAATTTTAAAGAAATTTTTAATGAGGCATCAGGTGATAACCACCTTTTATTTATATAAAAAAAAATCAGAACAATACCAAAGAAAATCTGTTGATATCTTCTTAGTAAAAACATATCGATTGGTGGGGGAAGGGGATGATGACTTATATTTTTAAAATCTTATAAAATTAAAATTTTAATATAATGTTTTAAAAATTTATGAAAATTTACATTATTCCTCATTAAATCCAAACATCATACAAACAAAGCAATTAAATGAAAAGTAAGAAAGATAGTAATAATGGATTGGGGTACGTATTTCATTGTTTAGGTGTTGGTAGGATGTACGTAAATTTTGCAGACATACATGCAGTGCTTCAGGAGCTGCTCTTTTGGGTTTGCCCATCAAACATTCATTCTTTTTCAAAACTTCCATTAAATTAAGTGTAATTTATACCGTACACCCGTGGTGTAATATTTTATTCTTAATTTTAAATATTAGAGATTAAGTTTATGTTTTATAGTTTATGGATTTTGTTTTGTGTTTAAAATATAACGATTGTAGTTTTAAATTAGAGTTTAAGGTTAAAATTTAAAAATTAGTAAAACTTAAATTCTTATCATATTATTCTAACCTCTAAACCATAAACCCTAAATTCTAAACCCTTAAATTAGAAATCCTAAATTAATTCTCTAACCTTTAAAATTATAACTCTTGTAGAAACAAAATATTTTACCGCCTCAGTGCATCATATATTTTTGTTTAAATTAAACCCCACAAAAACTTACTCTTCAACTTTTTTAATGTTTTTTTTAAGTATTTGTTGTATTTTAATTGATAATAGAGTACTTAATATAAAAATAGTCAATTAAATTTTTATGTGAATAATTAGAATCATCATCATCGACGTTCATTATTCATGTCAGTAAAAAATAATGATCAATATTAACTGATCTCCTAAGTCTTAATATATATTTTTTATTAGTGGCAATTTTAATCATTAAATTTAGATATTCATATAAATTTATAGCTTAACTTAGAAATAAGACTTAAATTGTAATTTTTTTCTAGAGAGGTGTTTAATGATTTTTTCTTTTAAAATAAGTGTCTAAAATTTTATTTTGTTAGTGTGTTAAGGTAATAGAGTTAAAAAAACTCATCACCAATTAAAATTTAACATATGTTTTTTTTGTTTTTTTATAAAATATTGAAAAAAAGAAAACAATTCTTTTAAAAAAATCTAAAAAGTCCTAAAATGTCTAGAAAATTCTCAAATCCATAAAACTTCAAACCTCAAAATTGATGTCACTATCATCATTGATAGTCTCGTCGGACCCACCACTACAGCCACCACCTATTTATCCAACCACCTACCGCCGGTAACCTGCGAGAGGATGTTAATTAGACGTCGAACGGCTAGAGCCGTTCGTGTTCGTCGTTCGATGCTTAATTGACACTCCTTCTGTCGGTTACCGATGATGAGTAGTTGAGAGAAATAGGTGATGACCTCAAGTGACGGTGAGGTTTGGCGAGGCTATCGACGGCAGTAGTGACGTCTATTTTATGTTTAAGGTTTTGAAATTTTAGAGATTTTGAGACTATTTTGTGATTTTTAAATATTTTGGGATATTATTTAATTTATTTTATTTTTAGTTTATTTTTAAAAACAAATAAAAATAAAAAGTACGTGTCAATCTATTATTGGGTGATGAATTTTTTTAACGGTGTACCTTAAAACACTAACAGAATAAGATTTTAGACATGTTTCAACAAAAAATATTATGCACCTATTTCAAAAAAAATGTATAATTTAGACATATTTTTTAGTTGATTCTAAATTTAGTGATATAATGATTGATTCACAAGTAATATTTTTTATTTTATTTAAACATTGTATAAAAATACAAAAACACTTGAAATATACAAACATTAATTTATTGTTACAACACAGTTAAAGACAATGGGACAAATATGGATTGAGACTTTATTTATTTTTATAAATCTTAATTCTGGTAATAATTTTACTTAGAGAAAAAAATAAAATACTTAAAAGAAAATATATAAAGTACTCTTAGTAAGTTTAAAACTTATAACTTAAAAATATATAAAAATAAATAATTTAAACAACAACCGACTAAATGTGTTTACTAAATACTATTCCTTTACGGTTTACAGCTATTTATTTTGCTTTGTTTTATTTTTTCTGTTTTTGTGTAAAATGAAGTAAATATTTTCAGAATTATTTTATAGAGTTGTATTTACTATTCCCTTTATCCCTTGCTATCTTGCCAATATATGTAAACCTTCAAAGATTTGAATCCACGAACTCTCCTCATTCCTTCCATCATTACTCTTTCTATATATTTCCCTCTTTATTTATTTATACCCCACCTTCATCTTCATCAAAAATATTATCTTTTCCTGCGTTTTTTTCTCTGGTTTAAACCTGAATTCTCTTCATTTTATATTGTCTAAGGGAAAAGCTTTCGATGATGGCTCAAAAGCATTTGCACGAGTTACTCGAAGAGGATCAAGAGCCATTTATTCTCGAGAATTACATTGCTGATAAGCGTTGTCGACTCCAGAAACCATCGCCTAGAACCCATCTTCACTCCAAACAACTAAAACCCATCTCTCAAAACTCAAATTTTCCTTCGAATTTCTGCAAAAAAGCTTGCTTTTTCACCTCCCATGATTCACCAGACTTGTTAAAGAAATCCCCTTTGTTTGAAGCTAAAAGCCCCAACGCCATGTTTCTCCTTGAAGCTGCTCTTAGGATTCAAAACCAGTCTTCGTTAAAAACCAAATCCCGAAACAAAAACAGCAATGGCGCTGCTTCTGGGTTATTTGGTTCTATTCTGAAGAGGTTAAAGCATCGTGCAAAAAACCCAAAGCGCGAAACAGCTAATGGTGGATCAGAAGTTTCAGCCAAGGAACATTTGAGGTGGGATTTAGCTGTGGGGGAAAACAGAGTAATAAGTGGAGAGAAAAGTGGATGTGAAATGGGGTTTTCAAGTTCCTGCAATGAAGAAAAATCCATGGAAATGGACTTGGGTACTTCGTGTAGCTGTATACAATTTGAAGAGAATTTAATGTGCAATGGAGTTTTAGAACATAACTCTGCTTTTGATAAGCACTTTTCTCAAAGTCCTTTCCATTTCGTGCTTCAAACAACTCCATCTCCAAGCCGCCATGGAAGAGTGGTGAGTTTAAAGCTTCTTCCTTTTTTTTTGAGTAAGCTCGTGACTCAGGTGACTGAGTTGAGTTCTCCAACATGTTGGAATCACTTTTTATTGCTGTTTTTATGCTGCGGTTTGATCTGAATTGGCGTAGTCTTCATTGATTTAACTGGTTTTGATGTGATTTCCATGGCTGGTGTACTGGTCTGTAACAGGAGAAGGAAAATTATGAATTACAGTGCTTAAAAAGATTGCACGGTGAAGAAGAAGAACAATGCAGTCCTGTTTCTGTTTTGGACCGTCCGTTCGAGGACGACGATAGACATGTGGACGACGACGACGACGACCACGACGGTGATCTCGAATGCACCTATGCAATAGTACAAAGTATGTTTATTTTTAATTGCTTTCCATGTTTAAACTTGTTAGCCATATGTATATAGAAGAAGTTGTTATATGTAATGTGGGATTCAGGGAGATTTTGTTGCAATTAGATGTTAGCTTGTACACCAAGGTAGGTTAAAGTGATCTGTGGAAACAGACACCGTTGTTTGTCATAACATTTCGAAGTTAGGAGATTTGTCTTAATTGTTGGGCTATTTTAATCATCTTCATGGAAAATTTCTGTGTTTAGTTCGAACAGTCTCATGCTTTCGATGATTTTTTCTGTTGGAAAAGCTTAATTGTTGTTCTGGGTTTACCATTATATTGATGACCTTTTCTTGGTTTTCCTTGTTTTATCATCAGGAGCTAAGCAGCAGTTTCTGCAGAAACTTTGTAGATTCGAGAAGCTGGCCGAATTGGATCCGATGGAGCTCGAGAAAAGAATGTCAGAACAAGAGCAAGATGATGAGTCATTTTCATCACAAAATGAAATGAACATTGATGGCTATAATCTAAAACGTGTCCCCGATTGCATGAAAAGGCTAGTATCCGATCTCATTGCCGAGGAAGAGACGGCGTTGCAACGCGACAGATGCATCGATAAACAAGCGGCGGCGGAAAGGGTACACAAAAGGCTGGATTCATGGGAAGATGTGGAGTCGAACACCATCGATATGATGGTGGAACAAGATTTCAGAAGAGATCATATTGAGGGTTGGAAGGGGAATGAAGAACAGATCAGAGAGACCGCAATCGAAGTCGAACATGCCATCTTCGGATTACTGATGCAAGAACTGAGTGAGGAACTACTTTTTTACACCGGGGATTGAATTGAATTGCTAAAAATTTTGAAGCTAAGGAGATTTTTTTGTAGTATTTTGAAAAATAAGAACATGTTAATTAGAGAAGTACAGTCTGACTTGCCGATAGGCCAATAGCAGAATATCTATGTATCTGCGTGAGATAATATGTACAATGTCCATTATTATTGGTATAATATACAAGAGGACGTTAGATTAAACATGCTTAAACACTAAAAATTATTTATATTTGTGGATAGAATAGGTTTGAGTAGTATAAGAATAACACACGAAATATTAAGAAAATCGTAAATAAAAAAATAATCATCTGATATATTGAAAATATCTTCTGTGACTTAATTGCCGTATTGAAAATTGCAAATGTTCTTCTGGGATTACTATTGTTTTGGACTACGAGTAATTTGTTTTTGTCAAAGATTTAGCTGCATTGAGAAGAAATTAAATAATTAGGAACGAGCAAAGCGAAAAGAAAAGAAAATCAAATTATCAAGGACTACAACGAGTATATATTACAAGTGTATTATAAACGACTAACTCAAATTAAACTAGAAATATAGAAAACTTCACATATTTTTCAATGTTTACATTATAATTATATATTTTGAGCGTGTATGTACACCACAGTTTAATTACATGGAAATGTAATATTTATCATAATAGGTATACTTTCGTGTAATTACAAGAAATTTTAATTTTCTAGACATGTTTGACTAGCATAGTATAATTATTAATGTCATGTTTGATAGTACAGATTATAATTATTCAATTAAATGTGTTTAAATTTTAAAAAATACTAATTATAAAATTAAATAGTCTAATTGAAGGCCTCCAATTACATCCAATTTACTGAGATCTACAAAATACTATAGTTGTCCAAACTAGTCACAACTGTATAATTACATTTAGTTACACTCAAATCCAATTACTATGATATTTAAAAACAAGATAATATATTATATGATATTTAATTACTATTTTATAATAAATTTGTATCAGAGTAGAATAAAAAAAATTAATAGATGAGAACTCGACCGAATAGAAAATCTTTGAAATTAGCCAATGTCTCTGTCAGGGTGTGACTTTAGGGCCTTAGTGCTGGTGGATTACAATCCAAACCCACAAAAAAACACTAGGGCCGCTAATTGTAATGGATTCAGAGACCCTTTCCACTCCCTCTAAATCTTATGTGCACTCGTTTATTTTTTTGGTTGTCCTTTTAGTTCACTAGAGTTTTGCTTTGATTAATTTAAATCAATTTATTTTGCACACTTGATTTTAGCATGTGAGTCTCTCAATAAAAATATTTTGTATATACAAAACCTCGAACTTGAGACTTATGCAATATTAAATTGTTTACCACTTGAACTAACACTCGTTTCATTTTATTTTCAGTTCCTTAGTTGATTTTTAATCAACCTTTTGGCTCTCAATATTGTTTATTCGTTTAATTCATCGGATTAAAATATTAAGTCTTTAAGTCTCTTTGAATCAGCAAATTTCAAAAGTGACGTTATTGACTTTTTTTTCATTTACATTATTAAAATTAAAATATATTATTCTTATACAGCACTTAAATTACTTACAATTCTTTTAAATTTTAAATTAGAAAATTATAATTAAATATATTTATATTTACAAAATCAATCAAATTAAAATTCAATTAGAGATCTACTGATTGGCCTAGTGGCTAAGCATGCACATCTTGTCTTATATTGAATGGATTCAAATCCTAGTACGAGAATGTAATACATATTTATTTAATAAAAAAATCAATTAATGACGAAATACATTATTGATACTAATCCAATACTGCGAGTTGTTGGAGTGCTGAAATCTGCAAAAGCTTGTTTTTAAATACTTATCATGATGAAGTACAAAATTGGAATTCTTCCCCAGATAAATTGATGAAAAGGGCAAGTTGTAACACTCCGATCCCGATTCGGATTTGACATGTTATATTCGGGTCACCCGCAAATTGACTCATCAAATTTTTAATTTAAAACCGTAAGTTTAGCCAACAATTAAAAGCATTAAACATTCATAAATTCATGAAGGTAAATAAGTATTAAAATTTAGTTTACAAATCAAGAGCTCCAAGTCAAAAACAACGTATACCAAAATAATATATTCCAAATAGAGTTACAGACTCAACAGTGGCAAGGTCCTATGAATACATTAGCCTAAACTAAAATAACAAGTACTGTACTCTAAAGTAAATGCATTGCTGGGAAATTCATTCTTGATGAGCTCCTCCAAGGGTGACCTGTCAATCTACGCACGAAAAAATCACACATCCGCACGTTGAGCTAACAAAGCTCAGTGGTACATTTCTACTTTACCACAATTCGTGAATATCATAAAATAAGCATGCAAGATAAATATAGGCAAGAGAGCATAGATAAGGCTTTCCTATCTATGAGTTATCGTCTAGCCTGCCCTAGCTAGAGTTCTTAGATCACCTATCTCAAGGCATCAACAAGAATTCTTACAGGATTCACAAGCTCTACTTTACCCGTGCTCACACAACCGTCGAGTTAATGGACCATATCTGGACCACTATAGCTACGGATACGTCATAGACATACTTGGATCACATTAGCCACAAGTAGTTTTACATGAGGTCACTCAGCCTATCAGGTTACTCGAGCTCACTCAGCCTATCGAGTCTATTACCTTATCCAGATCACCATATCTACAGGTAGGTTCTAACCGCACCTAGATCACTCAGCCCGTGGCTACGTTGGATGTACTTGATCACTCAGCCCGAAATACACATCCCCTTATATAAGTACCGTAGTATTGGCACTAAGACATCCATATTCCTTTACCACAACATAAGATAACACATGCTCCCCGAGCATTCATACACCCCACTGTTGTGTGTTTTGAGTGCTTCATAATTGGTGCTAGTATACACGTCGCAAGTAATAGTATAGTAAATATATCGTCTCCACGGGGATTGGTGAAACTCTGATTTCTAACTTTTTGCAGTAAAAAGAGTAATGAATAGTGATGATATGTGTTTGGAAATAACAAGTAAAACAATTAAACAAGTAAAATAAATGGGAAATGTAATTGAATAAGAGAGTAGGTTGGGTTATCGTGAGTAGTGATGCAATGGCTGATTGGATTGTCGAGGTAGTTAATTACTGAGGCAACTCAATTGTCGTGGCAACTAAGAGCGGCTGAATTGTCGTGGAAAGTAGGTCACAAATTATGCCGCGACAAATGGGGCTGGTTCTATTGCCGTGGCAACTAGGTTCCTTCCTTCAAAGCTCGACGAAGCGTTCTTCAATATCTTCTTGTTATCCATAACCGAAGTATTGGTTAATTGCACATGCCTTGGTGATACATTCTTGCATTAACCTTGTGTGAACAACAATCGATCTACGCCCCTATTAGCCGTTGAAATCCAATCCTTATTCTTAAGGTGGATTAATCTTCACCAACGATTTGTTGAATGAAAATCATGTTCATTCGTTTCTTGAATCTAACTCTCCCAAGTATAGATAAATAGATAGCTCTCGAGATCCTCTCCTAATTCACTCGAAATCAAAAATAAGAATCAAGAATGAACAAACCTTGAATTTAAATTGCAAACAAAAACCTAAACCATCCAATCGTTTATCACACCACAAACCCAAATAACCCCAGCCAATTTAAACTAGTTCATGGCTGAGGAAGAAGAAAATACAATAAAAATAATCTCAGACATGGATCATATAAACAAAAATGAAGAAGAAGAAGTATTGGAATTGTGCGATCAGCCCCCTCTCTAGAATCTGATTCCTCCTCTTATGTTGAGGAAAGCTCAACGAGTCTTCAAGGAGATTTGATTTATTCCCTTTTCTTGAGGAGATACTCTAGGCTTTATTTCCTTATCTAAAGATATGGAAATAATTCAAGATTTATTCCCTTATCTAAAGATAAGGAAATAACTCAAACTTTATATTCTATCCTTATTTGCACACCACCCCATTTAATAGGAGATAAATCAGGATTAATGGCGCCAAGATTCTCTTATCTTAATCTTTAACAACTCATAAATTGATTCTGGGTTTTATCTTATGCGATATAGATGAATCTTGAAAATTCTGCATTTATTTCCGACTTGCTATGGCAACCGCTCGGCAATCAGTTTGGCAATTCCTTTTGTATTGTTCCTACTTGCCACGGTAATCCATCATGTACAAAATAAAGAAACCAGCAGTAATTTTTCCCTAAAAACCAACAAAATGTAATACCAACCTCAATGATCAAGGAAACTATGTATAAATACCTATCAATGCAGCTAAAATGAACCTAAGTCTAACAATAATAGGAGTAAAAAGGGCAAGAAAAACAGTATTTTTACAACCACACCCAAATCGTTCAGCCCATGGGTACGTTGGATGTACTTGATCACTCAGCCCGAAGTACACATCCCCTTATATAAGTACCGTAGTACTAACACTAGGGCATCCAAATTCTTTTACCACAACATAAGATAACACATGTTGCCCGAGCATTCATACACCTCACCAAGAGGTAAGTGGCACCAAGCCAAGCCATCAACAAATGCCCCAAGGCATAAGGTTAACCATCACAATTATATCAAGCCATCATTTACCAAATTATTACACGTAAATACCATCTATGAGGGTTAAACCTCGATTTCTCAGTTATACATCTCATTTTACAACCTTGGAAGCTTATTGGACCATAGTCCTCGAATTATCAACCCCTCGAGCTCAACTTCATATTTTCCGCACATATTGCCTAGTGGGTATTGATACCCAACATCAAGTATCGATACGCCTCTATGGGTATCATTACTCACTCCAGAAGCACCGGTACTCAGCTTCACTGAAAAGGGTTTATCATTGACCCCGTACCGATACACGATCCTCGTGTACCGATACTCTCTTGGTACCAGTACAACCCCATGTGTACCGATACCATTTTAAGCTATTGGAATTTTAATGGAACAGTAGGTACCAATACCTACCCTAGGTGTATCGATACCCCTTTTAATTTTACTTGCGTTCATCATAAATAACACAGGGTGTCAGGGTGGGCTCCCCACGTACCAATATCGAAGCCCAAAATGGCTTTCAAGGCTCGAGAAATCACTCTCCAAGCCCCCAAAACATAACCTTTAACACTTTAACTTAATCCTACATCTTTTGGGAGTTAATTAGAGTGGTTTACTAATAAGTGTTCCGCAATTGCGCAAGTGTACACGTCGCAAGTTATAGTATAAAAGATATTGTCTCCACAGGGATTGGTGCCACTTCAAGAATCTAATCTCTTGCACTGTAAAAAGTAAAAACACAAGTAGGTGATTGTAGGAGTTTAACTAACAACTAAGCTAGAAAGCAATAAAGTAAAAGAAGATGTAATCAAATGAGAGAGAATATGCCATGTTATCGTGAGTTGAGGTGTGATAGCCGATTGGATCGTCTTGGTAAAAGAGTGCAAGGGCAACTCAGCTGTCATGGCAACTTGCACAACGGGGTTGCCTTGGCAACTAATCGACGGTTTTCTGGGCAATTACTTGGGCGGCTGGGTAGCAACTTCAAGGTTCGGCGGAGCGTTCTTCAATGGTTTCTTCTTATCCCTAAGTCGAAACTCTAGCTATTTGTGCATGCCTTGATAATACATCCTTGCGTGAATCAAGGGTGAACAACAACCAATCTTGCGCTCCTCTTAGCCGTTGAAATTCACAACTTATTCCTAAGCCGGATTAATCTTCACCATCAAGAGATTGAATAAAGACCATACTCATTCGTTTCTTGAATCTAACTCTCCCGGTCTTAGATAAATAGATGAAGTTACGAGATCCTCTCCCAATTCACTCGCAAACAAGAATAAAAACCAAAAATGAGTCAACCTTGAATAGAAAGTGCAAACTTTTATTACCTAAACAAAATCCAATTGTTTCTCACAACCACAAAACACAATAACCTTAGCCAAGTATTTAGTTCATGGCTAGGTTCCAAAAAAACACAAGACAAAGAATTCCTAGCATAAACCTAATTGAATAAGAAATAAAAAGATGAAGAATGGTTGAAGCCTTGTTGAAATCTCTCCTTGCTCTTGTTGAAATCTCCATATTCTCTTTGTCGAAATTTCTCTCCTCTATCTCCCTCTCTCTCTATGGAGTTGATGACTTGGTCCTCAATTTATAGGGCTAGGTCAAAGTCTTTTTTGAGGAGAAAGTTAAGTTGGAATTAAATGTCTTTAAAGAATATAATTCTTTATTATATTTAAATTCCTTCTAGAACTGCTCCTATCTTCTTGGGATTTAATTTCTCTTTAACCTCTTCATGGAAATCAAACTCATTTGGGATTTAACTTTGCTCCACGTCATCTTGGGCTTATCTAGTCATAAATTTCGACTACCATATCATCTTATCCCTTATCAAAAATTGCCCTGGCAACTAGCTCAGCATCTCCTTCATGCATTTCCCTGGCAACTAGCTCGACATCTCCTTCATGCATTGCCCTGGCAACTAGCTTAGCATCTCCTTCATGCATTTCCCTGGCAACTAGCTCGACATCTCCTTCATGCATTGCCCTGGCAACTGGTTCTAGTCTTACTTTGGCAAGTGATTCTGCACACACACACAAAACACACCAAAGCAGTATCTTTTTCCACAAAATTAAGTAAAATATGAAATCAAGCTTGTCCACCAAGGAAACAATGCAAACATGCATGAATGGCTAATAATGCAACTAATATGAGCCTAAGTCTAGCAATAATATGAATAAAAAGGGTAATAAAAATAGTACTTTTGAACACTTAACATTTACTACCATTTTTACACAATATTAACAAATAATCCGAATTTCACCATTAAAGGCTCTAAGCTACTTTTACACCAAAATTAGCAACCTCAACCACAATATCAAACAAGGAAAATTACTTTAGGATATTCAAGAATAAATGAGTCAAAGATGTACTGAACTTAAGCTCAAAATCCCAAAATCAAGCTCCTAAGCAAAGCCTTTCAACTTCTTTCTTAATCCAAGCTTGGTGAAACCCCTAAAACATCCCCTATTGCCATAAGAACAAGCAAAACGAATCAAAACTTGAGGTAACCACTAGTGATAAGCTTAACTCCAAATTTATAACCTTAAACCTCAAGAAAAGCTTAAACCTTTTAAAACTCCATTTTTGAAGCCTTACCTTTATACCTCAAGAGTATACTTTTCTTAAAGCTTATGAGGAGGAGATTAACATATCCAAATCTTGAGTCTCAGATGTAAGGATTGATGAAGAAAGCTTGAACCTTTAAGCTTTGGCAGCTATGGGGTTTTTGAGAGAGGTTGATAGGAAAAGGGTGAAGTTAAAAATGAGTGATATCATCCCCCACCTTTTGTCCCATCCCCCTAAAGACACGTGAGACAAGAGAGCAAAGGGTGCCCAGCCACTTTCCCTTTTCAAAAGGGTATATTTGCGACACCAAATCTCTATCTATCATCATTGATACAAAAAGGTCACCACACTAGCTCATGTAACTAATCTCTCATCCAAAAAGGCCCAAACATGGCTCAAAAGGTTTAATTACTCAATCTAACACGAGGGTCCATAATTCCGATCAACATCCAAATATTGACTCAGAAATTCGGGTCGTTACACAAGCTATCAATTTGTTTTCTGCCCCACACTTTCCCTTTCTTACATTACTTTTATTCACCTTTTTAAAAAAAACTTTTGAGTTGGTTAGATGCTAGTTGCTTGCAGTTTGGTAAGTTAGAAAGGCCTGGTTGGTCATTGATGCTATGGTGGCTACCGAAATTCATGTCACAGTGGTCAACAATCTCTAGAGCAATTGATTAAAGTTTTTAGTTGATTTCATTCTCTCTCTCCTAGGTTGTGGGTTCGAAAATCATTAGGAGCAAGTTCTCCTCCCCTAGGTTGAAGTTGTTAAAAAAATCTCTTCATAGTGCTATAGTACATTCATGGTTTCATCCTTGTACTCTACTTAATTTGGAGAACTAGCATGTATACTTTAATTTGACATGAAAAATCTTTTTGTAAAAAAAATCACATCTTCCGACTAATCCAACCTTCTAAAAAATATTAGTGATTCGAAATAAGATATAATAGTAGGAGAATTAAATCATGTTAAATTAAAGTATAAAGATTAAATTTGAGATCCACTGATTGACCTAGTGGCCAAAGATGTTCATCTTGTATGGGTCTGAATCCCGGTATGAGAATGTAATCTCTCTATTTAATCAAAAAAAGTATAAAGATTAAATTCTAAAATTGAATCTAACAGTGGACAAAATATTAGATGAACCTAGCTCACCATGCCATCCATGGTCTATCCAATCATATTCACCCATTTCAGTGTAGTTTCCAAGTAACTACTCACTTCTTAATTACATGTAGGAAAATGAGAAGATTCACCTTGGGAAAAATGAGATTGAAAATTTTTCATTGGATGAGACTATGGATGACGTGGTGAGTTAGACCCATCTAATAATTTTTCCTAATAGTGGGATTCCAAAGTTGAGATTCTTTAGCAACTTTTGGCAAAGAATTTACTTTGGGATAATTGCACCAAACATTCTTATATTCGATATAAACTCAAATTTTAATTGTTATTCGATTTGAATTTGAGGCTTACGATAATGTCTAGACTAACATAAGAATTGATTATAACGTCTTAATTATTTTTGACAAATCCTAAATATAATCATAATTTTACCTAGAATATAGGAGAATAACGTCTTAATTCTTAAAGTTTAGATATCAACAACAACAAAAAAAAGATTACAATCTTGTGTATTTAGGTGACGAAGGAAGAAAACCCCATTGTTTTGAATAGAAAAGATGTGATCCAGGTAAATTCAAATTCAATTGACTGAAATGATCTGATATTCACTTCACTTGATGGCAAGTGGGTTTGATGCGTTATCGATCATATGTTTTTTTTCCTATACAACTGTCTGAAATAATTGTGCACTAAATCGTGGTGAAAAGACACCAGAAAAGTTTTGCCCTTTCATTCGACAAGAGCGAAGACAACATTTTCTCCACAATAACCAAGTATAACACATCCTTTCAAATATATGCACTTCACTTTACAAAGTTACTGAATTGTAGCCTCGGAAAAGAGAAATGGATTAAAGGGTTATTTTAGGTTAATTAAATTTAAACTTTAAATTTTCAATTTTAATTTAACGATTAAATAATTATATCCCCATTTAATATATGAATTTATTGACTTGCCATTTTGTCATTTCCGTAGTGGTTGATGAAACGATGTGAGTTGCTTAGGTTTCAAATTTTAGTAATTGATTTTTTTATGAAAGCTTCTAGTTTAATTAAAAAAAATTCAAATTATAATAAGAGTTTATAATCATAAAGTAAACTAGACAAATAATTTAGACATTTTTCAATAGTCAATGACATAAGAAACTAGTCACTTTATGCAAGGACTATACAATAAAAAGGGTTAAAAAAATTAATTAAAAGACTTAAACAAAAGATAGATATGAACATATCTAACTGTATCGACAAACGAACTACAAAAGGGGCTCACACTTAGCATTGGATTTGATATTATATTGTATTATGACAAAAATTTCTTGAACATAATAAAAGTGAAGGTTGAATAAATAAAAATTAAATTGTATGCTTAATATTTGTATTATGCATAAGTCGTGGATTTAATATTTGTATTTTATTTTGATTATTTAGTCCATTTACTTTTTAAAATTTAAAATTTTAATCGTAACTCAAACAATACGAAGATAATACAACTAAATTACATAATTTAAATTGAGCAATTATTCCATACTAGCGGTGAAAACTAGCAGTTTCCACAAGTCCCTTAGTTTCAGGATTTATAAACTTAGTTTAAAGTGTAGGGTTTAGGGGGTTAGAATTTAAGATTTAGGGTTTATAGGTTAAAACCTAAATCCCTCATCATATCATCCTAATACCTAAACCCTAACCTCTAAGCCCTAAATTCTAACCATAAGCCTTAAATTCTAATCACTATCCCTAAATTATAACCCTTACACTTAATACATAAACCCTAAAACTAAGTCACGGATGAAAACTTTAGGGTGCGTTTGGTTATAGAGAATGAAATTTGTTTTCATTTTTATTTTCTTGGAAAATGAAAAACAATGAAGAAAATATGTTTGGTTGTAAAAATAGAAAATGATTTTTAGGAAATGAAAACAAAAATAAGTGAAAATTTGAAAACATAAAAAAGATGTTTTCATTATTTTCACTAAAAATGTTTTAGGAAAATAGAAGATATAAAAACTAGGGTTTTTTAATATTAACCCGGGTTTGAATCCTTCTAGTACCATTTTTAAAAAACTTTGGTTTATTTATTCATCTTTTATTTATTATTATTATAATAATATTTTTTAACTATATTTTATTTCAATAATCTAATAATTATTATTTGTATTTCTATTTTGAAAAGATATATACCAGATACATTTTCATTATTTTTATTTTTGAAAATAATTTTTCATCTTTATTAACCAAACATGTTTTCTAATTTTTAGAAAACTGAAAATAAAAATTAATTTTTGAAAATGAAAACAAAAAACAAAAACAAAAAATATTTTCTAAAGCTAAACAAACCCTTAATTTTTACCATTAGTGTATTAAATATAAGTACAAATTAGCTAATTATCAAATTGGAGGATATGAACAATATCTACACCTAACACACATATATATAGATATAATTTAAGATATTTCACCGTTATTGTGAGAATCGCCAAACAACTTCTTGGCAACCTCCTCTAGGACTAGGAGAATGGTGTAAAATAAATTCAGACAGTGCTAGAATGGTGCAAGAGGGTGTCGCAGCTTGGGGTGGTGTAATCCATGATGAGGAGTTGCGTTGGTTATTAAGGTTTCCGAGAAGCATAATCTATGTTCGATTTTAAAAGCAGAATTTTAAAGGTGTACGAAGGATTGCGTTAAGC
This sequence comes from Hibiscus mutabilis, assembly GCA_019671005.1. NCBI lineage: Eukaryota > Viridiplantae > Streptophyta > Magnoliopsida > Malvales > Malvaceae > Hibiscus > Hibiscus mutabilis. The sequence goes on along the minus strand of CM033715.1, from coordinate 75,200,571 downwards.
AAAAGAAATTAGAGTGACAGAGTTATAGTCGTGACATATAGTATGTGGTGCAAATTATCACATGACTATTACCTTCTTACAAAAAAAATATGTGTGATAGAATAAGTGGAGCCACCGCTTTTATATTTTAATATTTTTTCTTTTTAATATAAGATTAATATTTTTACCTCTCTTTCTAGACATGATAAAATATTTCCGCTCTTTAGGCAATGTCGATCGCAATCCATTGGCATTTATGCACAATGAACGGCGATAAATGTGACACATTGTTTCCGTGAGAGCGAGATGTTAGTTAATAGAGAGTATAATGCCAAAAAAATACCCTTAATGTTTGACTGAATAGTTATTTTGATTTATATTTTTTTGAACCAATTTAACTCTTAGTGTTTCATTTTGGGTCAAAAATACCTCTCTACGGATGAAAACTATCAGTCAACTGACTATAAACAACTTGAAATAACGTGAAAAACCTACATGACAGTGCACACCGCGATAACAGTGTCATATGCGGTAGCAGTGTCATATATACAAATATACTGACTTTACATAATGACACGTTAGTCAAAAATATTTTTATAAAATTGTTTCGAAATATAAAATATTTTTTTGACGTTTCATTATGTCAAGTCATTTTAAGTTATTTATCGTAAGCTAACTAATAATTTTTATCCGTAGAGTGGTCATTTTGTTCTAAATGAAACGTTGTGATTAAATTAGTTTAAAACAAATAAAGACTAAAATAACTATAGAGTCAAACGTAAAATTTTGTTTTATCTTTATGCCTTAATAGAACGACTAAATTAGCTTGGAGTTTTTCCTCCGGATATTATAATTTTCTAACCCTCCCAACGTGGTGTTGCATATTCTACATAAAGATTATAAATTGATATCGGTATGATCCGGTGGCGTGTTGTTTTCTAATATTTAAAGATAATTGTAAAATAATATTTGTTTAATATATATTTTTTTAATTTTTGTTTAGCAATGTGCATACAGTGGCGTGTTGCTTCTTATGTTAAAAAAAACAAATAAAAAAAAGGATAAAATCAGTTAAGACTTAAGATATATAGGCAGTTAATTTGGAGCAGCAAATAAGGCAAAAACACAAAAAGGCCAACCCACATATCCAACAAACATCTGCCTTACACCCAAACAATCGGCAGATATCAGTTCATCAATTACTGGTTTGCACTTTTTTACACTCTGATCGTTTTCTTCTCTTCAATTCTCTGCAACAACAACTACGAGACTCTAACTTCAACCCTCCATAAATGGATTCTCTCATCTACGTCTTCCACCCCAACACTTCCCGCCATTTCTCTCATCATGCATTACTCGAAACCCAACAAATGTTCCAGCAGCAGCAGCGGCGGTTCTGCCGCTACTGGACGGCACCCGGTTTATAAGGGAGTGAGGCGCAGGAGTAATGGGAAATGGGTGTCTGAAATCAGAGAGCCGAGGAAGCCTAACAGGATCTGGCTCGGTACATTCCCTACTGCTGAAATGGCGGCTATTGCTTATGATGTTGCGGCGCTTGCTTTGAAAGGCAAGAGTCCAAGTAGAGTGCTACAAAGTCTTGAAATCGAATGGTCTCTCGAGCCCATCTTGGAAAACAAAGGCTAACCTACAAAGGACAAATTACAGTGTACGAGCCGATTATCTTCACTGAATTGGGCTGAGACTTAATAATGACTTCATTGAGCTAGCAAGGTCCGAAAATCCTCAAACGAACTATAAATATGTAATGGAAATTTCTTTGTAAGATATATTATAAATATTTGGGATAAATATTAAATTTATCCAAACTTTGATTTAATGTGTAAAATTGTTATATGAATTTTGATTTAGTGTAATTACACATATAAAAGTTTGATTGTGGTTCAATTGTAGACATTAAACTTTAATTATATATTGAATTAAATTAATTTTTTTATTTTGATTAAATTTAATCAAACACCAGTGTTAGTAATTTGTGAAAATTGAATAAAAATAATTTTTTTGGTATAAAATTATACAAAATCAAAGTTCATATATCAAATTGCATATTTAGCTAAAATTTATGTATAATTTTAAGATTTATTCCTAATTATTTTTCATAGTTAATTCTAAAAATCGTAAGTGGATAGTTTATGGATTTCTATACGATGTAGTGGAATTGTATAATTTAATATATACCATCAAATGTATTATTAATGTACAAAATAATAACATATATAATTAATTACTTATAGAAATTACAAATCAAATTCCGAAAAAAATATTTTGAATAATTTCTACCTAAAAAAAAGGAGAACGAGAATTTTCTTCTTATTAGGTCTTGAACTCATGAACTTAAAGAATGAGGCGTCAAGTAAGAGTTTTAACTATATGCTCTAGAAATTATTGACAAAATTCGAAAAGTTTTGAATTCAAAGGAAGATGCTTTTGGCCAACAAAAAGGAACTAAAAAATATTTAATTAATTAATGCCTAAATCAAAGCCTTTAAAACTTTTCTTAAATACCATGATTAAGCATTTCAAAGGTGACAACTCACTCCCACACAAATCGATAAGACAAGTTTTAACTACAAATTGTCAAATTCAACCAAAGCAGCCCTACTCTCCTTTTCTTTGGGTGTTTTCCGGCTAAGCAATCAATCCTTTCTTTGACTCTCTTCCCCTTCTCTCCTCCAAAATGCCCAAGCCAAGTGACATTGTCTAAAGTATCCTATGACCCTTGAAATTTAGTATTGGATTAAAATATCATATGTAAAATTTTATGCTTAGATTAGAAAAGTTATTTCAAGTCAAGGTTGGATGTATAACTATTAAATAAAATTTGGGAGAAATGAATTTGAATATATAAGTAAAAATCGAGTAAGGACTAAGACGAAAACCCCACCTCTCTCACCGGAGCCTTGTTCTCTACCCTAATCTTGATTTCTTTTAGATGAATGCCTGTTTTTTTATTCAACCGCGTCTAATTAATTAACTGACTAAATCATATTAAATTATTTTATAGGTATAATATTAGAATGATTCTCTCAACACAATATTCTCTATTTATAACGTTAAGATACGAACTCTAATCTTAAAAAAATTAATATTTTATCTCACTCTACCCAATTGATTATTAGAGGAATATCTAATGTTAAATTCTTGATGTCTATATATATTTCAATTAATTTGAATAGCATCGATCGAAATAAACTTGATATGACCGAAACGCATCAGCATTTTGATCTAAATGTCTCACAAATTCTTGTCGTAATTATTGGGCAATCCCATCTGGAGTCATACATGGGGTCGGTAGCCATCATTCGAAAAACAGCCCCCACATTTGAGCCTGCAATATTGAAATGGTTTCATTGAATGAACTCAGCTTTCCATTATATTTTAAGCGGGGGACCCTCTTCTTTTATAATGATAATTGCCAAAAATTTGCATGTCACGGTTGTTGATTGAAACATAAAACACAAAAATGGTGTACCTCAATATGCAAGACAGCCCATCTAGCGCAACTAAAGACGGACACGTAACTTTATACTAAGAGGCAAACCTATAAACTGTTAAGGGACGAATTTATAAAATTTTAAAGAAAATAAAAATAAATTTTTAATATGAAATACATATAAATCTTTTAAAATTTTTAAAATTATATAAAAATTTAAATATTTTAAAAGTACGACCGCCCTTACAAACCTTGTAGGTCCCATCCCTGGCAGGGACTGTGCTGCTATCATTTTACAACGGATGTGGTTCAATGAACTTCATTGTGTTACGTGAAAAGACATACCAAATATTAATTTATTTGCTAAAATTTATGAAAATCTAATAATTTAAAAACATATTTACCCTCTGTTTATATGATTTACAGATCCGAATTAAATTAACACAGTTTCATCCATATATAAATATGTTATCAATTTTAATCAAGTATTAATTTTGGTTCAATGATTAACCATCACTCTTTAATTTTCACAAATGGAATAACCTTCTATAAAAGATGTCATCAATAATTAACACAAAGCTCTCCTTGTTGTTGGTATGGGTTCAAATCCAACCCACGACCTAAGGATGGACATTTTATCCGATTCGATCAATTTTTTTTACTAAAAAATAGGGTTGGGTCAAGGTTTTTAAGGATGAAGTCGAGTTCAGGTGGAAAATATCTTACCTGAGATTAATTGTGTAATTTCTCTTAATTTTTTAGGGGTATTTATAATAATACCTCTTTTTATATTTTTTTTATAATTAGGTACTTAAAATTGAATTTTATTTACAATTTAGTCCTTAAAATTATTGTTTTTTATAATTAAGTTCCTTAAAATTATTTTTTACAATTAGGTCCCTAAATTTAGGTTTTTTCTATAGGTTGGGTCGGGTTTAGGGTATTTATTTTCGGGTCGGATTAGGTTCGGGTTTAATATATTTATTTCTGGGCTCGGATGGGCCAAAAACTCGACCCGACTCGTGCCCATCCCTAAACCCATCGTAATTTCTTCTATTTATTTGTTGTCTTTTTGTCTTTTCTAGGCCTGTAAACGAACCAAACGAACATGAACAATGACATATTTTTTCTGTTCATTTAATTTTAATCGAACAAGCAAACGAGCGAACACGAACAACAAAGCGAACACAATTTCTTGTTCGTATTCGTTTGTTAAGGAATGTAGCTTGTTCATGTTCGGTCGTTAAAATGATAAGCGAACGTAAACAGACACAAACAAAAGAACATAAACAATCATATGCTAATAAATATAAGCGAACATATGTGAATAAACTTATTTTTTAAAAAATATAATACTTTTTATGAAAAATAATGAACATAAATGGGAATATATGAATAAATTTAAACGAACATAAACGAACGGATTACCGAACGTTCATGAACGTAAATGAACGAACGAAACCTTTGTTCGTGTTCGTTCATTTAACTAAATGAACATAAAATCTTGTTCATGTTCGTTCGTTTAATAAATAAATGAACTTCTCGTCGAATGGTTCGCTGAACGTTCGGTTCGTTTATAGCCCTAGTCTTTTCACTAACCAAGTAGTGACACATATCACAATCTGATTGGAAGATCAAGTTCATTAAATTAAATTAAAATTATAATCAAATTGATAGAATGCTTAAGTAATATGATCAAATATGTAATTTTATCAATTCTTTTAACTGTCATATCAGCTCCTCTGTTAATTTTTAATATTTAATAATTTAATTAATATCATTTAAATGATTAAGTAGTCTGATTAATGAAATTGAATGATTAGTGGTCAAAATAAAATGTATCCCACAATTTAGTGTTAACTTATTAAATTTATCCAATATTTAATACTTAAAGTATCATTGTACCAAAAAATCTACCCTCCCCTCCTTTAGTTTTGTCCCTAGTTCCTACCTTTGCTTGCAATAGTTCCCTCTTTCAACACTAAACCACAGCCCTTCCGTTAATCGCTACAAAATTGTAATGGATAATGTCATATTTGTAATTTGTGTTTTTGATAAATGTAATTCATGTATTTTTTAATAATTGTGATTATAAAATAATATTTGTTTATATATATTTTTTATTTTTTGGCAATGTGCATACCAGAGAAGGACGCAGAACTTTATGTTGGGGGACGAACTTATAAAATTCTAGGAAGGGCGAAAATAGATTTTCAATAGAAAATATATAGAAAATTTTTAAATTTTTTTTAAATCATATAAAAATTTCAAAATTTTAGAGGGGACGACCGTCCCTTCTAACCCCCTCTAAGTCCATCCCTACATACATCATATAAATAAAACAATTTAAATTTGTATCGCTTAATATAAACATTATTATTTTTTTTTACGAAGGCATTTGTAAGATGTAAATACAAATCTCTAATTTAATATTACAAATATAATACTACCATCAGAGGAGCCAATAGCCATGGAGATATTGACAGCGAGCAGCTAAGGAGAGAGGCCCCACCTGGCCATTTTGTTGAGACAAATCCCATCCACAAGAAAAAAAAAAAAGGCTTTTCTATTACATTTTATTTTATCCCGACAAAAAATTAATATTTTAACTGTATATTTTATTTAATTTCTATAACAGCCATCCCTTTTAAATGCTTTCTCTCATCAATTCACTTATTCTTTTATACTTCAATAATTATTTTTTTGCTCAAAATTCATTCATAAAAAATAATACTATACCAATTTAGATGATATTTAGTTTATTAAATAATATTATAAATCTTACTCACATTTATAAAAAATCAAGAAATATATACATATATTTACATACATCATCTAATTTTATTAAAAGTTGTTTAAATTGAATTAAATCAGTATTATAATATTATAAATATATTATATAATTTTAGATGGTAGTTGATTTATTAAGTAATATTACATACAATGACGAATCTAACAATTTAAGAATAAGGGTCCAATTCAAATATATATTTTTTTCCAAATGGGTATGCATATTTTTATTTTCTTTTAATAAACATACTAACTTAATTTTTAGTAAAAAATAACACTAAATTAAAAAAAATTTCCCCCAAAATGGTGGTGCAATTGCTCCTCTCTTTGGCCGTGTGCATCCACTAATTACAAATCTTACTTATACTTGTTAAAAAATATGAATATATATATATATATCATATAAAGTTATAGAAAGTTACTTAAATTAGAACCGCTCAATATCATAACATTATAAATATTTATAATAAAAATTTAACAAAAAGTAGATCAAACAATAAAACTTGACTCGAAAAATGATCAAATAAAGTTTTAGTTATAAAATAAGATTCATCAACTCGACTAATTTATTTTTTTTATTCAACTTGACTGAATCTAATATCCCCGACTTTGATTAAGGTGTATGTAAACGAGAATTTTGTGCTCCAAAATTATTTGAAAGCAATGTAAAAATATACTTGTTCTATTAATGTTGATAGGAACTCAAACTTGAATACAATAAATTATTCAATATCTTAAAATTCAATTTGAACGATTCATAACTCTCATAGTAAGTACGTTATGTCTCAAATAGTGAAACTAACTTAAAATTATTAGATAAGAAGTATTATTTTTTAATTATGACATCTGAATTTTATTAAAGACCATGAACGATATTATAAATACAATGTATCAAAAAGAGAAGAAAAAAAAGACTAGTCTACTAAAATTTTCACACAAATGTGTAAAGAAAAGCAAATGCTTCCATAGAGATTAACATATCATCAAAACCCATAAACCTTTATGAATCTCCTTGTTCTAGCCAAACGAGACGCTTTACGGGATGAAAAAGAGTGGTGAGAGAACTAAACTATCGGGCAGATTGCTCCGCTACACAATTTTGATTACATCGACTAGCAAACCATCAAACGAGTAAGTATCAATATTTTCTATGATCACTGATAGAATCAAATCAGAAAACTAACGTTGTGAGGATCTCTATACAAGCACCAAACGACCACTAAGGTGCTGAAATCATGACAAACGACAGATGAGACGAACTACAAAAGCTAATGAAAAGCGCGTCATAAATGAAGAGAAAACATGTGCCACAAGAGCAAATATTTTTATTGAAAAATAAAAAACTCAAAAAAAAATAGATTATAAAAAAACAAGTGAAATAATGAATACCGACGATCGGCAACCAACACAAAAATTAGTACCGCTGCCCGCTAATCAAAGAAGAAGTATTAATTTTTTATTCACTTAAAGAAACTGTTTTAGAAATATGTATGAAAATGACTTTGAAACTTAATCGGAACAAGTTGAATTGAATTAAAATGGACAATTCAAAAAATTAAGAAATCCGACTGAACCGATCTCACTCCTACTAAAGGGAGCATATTAACCCCTAAAATGAAAAAAAAATCGTTGTATTTCCTAAAGAAGTTATATAGTTATAAATTAGTCCAATAAAAAACAACACTGTCCCTTTTAAACATTTACAAAGTTATTACAACACCTTATTAAAAATCATGACTTCATCTCTGTTGGATACCAAAATAAAAAAAAAATCATATGAACAAAAAAAATTAAATTCTAAGTTATAACCCTAAATTTTAAGTCCTAAACATTAAACCCTAAACCTTAAAAATATACTCTATTCCAAATTTCCTAAACTATAATCCTAAACCTAAATTTTTAGGGTAAAACATAAATAGATACACTGAAAAAAACGGAAGATTTCTATTCACCAAAATCCATTCCATTTTATTATTAAAAAGTCTCACATTATTGTTATTTTCATTTTATAATGGTACCCAACAGACAATTGAATTTGGTTTAGATAAGTATTTAAGGTTAAACAGAGAAGTGGTTGATTTAGTAATTTACTTACGTAATAATTAAAATAGTCTAGAATAAAATATTCAAATACTCCGTCAAATTAAGACGAGTAAAATTTTGATACAAAATGTCTAAAATAAAATTTATACAAGCATTATAAAACTCAAATCTTATACTTCAAACCCTAAACCTTTAAAAACTAAATTCTGCACTCTAAACCATATACCCTAGATTCTAAAAAATAACCTTAAATTTTAAACCCTAAAACCTAAACCCATAAACTAAACTCCTAAATTCTAAAATTAAAAAATTGTGCAAACTAAAGCTTACACAGTCTTAAGGACGGAGGCACGTTACTAATGGGAAGGGCTGCTGCCCCTGGGCAAGAGAATTTTTTTTACCTTTAATTTCTTATGTTTTTTTATAAATTAGAATAATTATGAATTTGATCCCAAACCTTTTAAAATTTATATTTTATTCCACCTTAAATCATGGTTCCGTCTCAACATAGTCTACGTATCAGAGTTTTTTCTTTTAAGATAATATATATAAATAGTAAATGTGGAAAGTATTGGCCATAAATATATGGCATAATACTAGAAAATGTCCATAATGTTTAACTGAATATTCACCTTGGCCTCTATTCTTTGTTTTGAAGCAATTTAGCTCTCAACGTTTCATTTTGGGTCAAAATTCCCCTGCCCGAGGGCAACATAATTTTTTTTACCTTTAATTCTCTCTCTATATATATATATATATTAAAAATTAAAATAATTATAAATTTGCCCCCAACCTTTTAAAATTTATGTTTTACCCACCCTAAATCATGGCTTCGTCACTATATAGTATACGTATCGAAGTTTTTTCTTTTAAGAAAAAATATATAAATATTAAATGTGGAAAGTATTGACAACAAATATATTGTAACACCATCGACCCAGATGTCACATTTGGGCCTCAAACCCGAACCCAAAATCATAAAGTAGCACAACTAGATTTAGCCCAAACCACATTCATTCATTCAAATCCATTAAGTTTGAAACATTTCAAAATAGAAACATAAGTAAAACGTTACATGAGGAGCTCCATTTAAAATTACATAGTTAAAGCATTCGACGCTTAATTTGAAATCCAAAATAAAATTTACAATACAACATAGGGTCCTACGAATACATAGCCCAAATAAATCTAACTATTGTACTCAGACACAAGTCGATGCCAAAGTCCTACTCCGATGGTGCTCTAACGAAAGCACGTTAACCTACGATTGAAAACAAAAATTCATAACACTGAGCTAACGAAGCTTAGTGGATCCACTTCTACTCAACCTTGCTTCATGCAAATCATAAATAAGAGCATGTAGATAAAGATGACAATAGAGCAAACATATCATATCAATGCGGCCCTAACCGTAGCCGTCTCAATACATATCAACAATAGGAGGCAATAAGTCTCATATAGCAACCATATACGCAATATCAACAAACATGGAGTGAAGCCCGATTCTACTAAGCATCGGGTACACACACTCTGAGTGAGGCCCAATTCCACTAAGCATTGGGTACGCACACTTATGCTCGGAATCTCTCATCAAGCATTTGAATGAGTCCCGATCCCACTAAGCCTCGTGTTCATACATTCAGAATATTGGCCATGGTGTTACAACACTCACTTTTCTCATGGGTATTTAGAACCCCATCAACAAGGTGACTCAAACATAATAATGCCCTTACGTGGCATACTTTCACTATTTGATCCACCAAGGATCCTTAACATACAACATAACAAGTTACCCAAGGTCTTTAATTAAGTTATTACCTGTTAAACTCGTATATGATGTTTAAATCTCAGTTTCATGATTTTACTATTCATTTTACCACTTTAGGGGCCCACCGGGCCTTAATCCTCGAATTATAGACCCTTCGAATTCAAATCTTATTTTTCAGGCAAATTGCTCATATGGTATCGATACACCCCCTAAGGGTATCAATACACCATTCCGTACCGATACGCCTTCAAGCATATCGATACCTAGCTTATATACACAGGGTTTTATCCAAATAACCCTGTACTGATACATAAAGGCGTGTACCGATAACATTGATTCCTAAGCTGAATGAGGAAGCCTCCAACCAAAGCTCTTCAAGCTTTCTTCTTCCCAAGCTCCTTGGAACACAAAGCCTTCAACCAAAGCCCTTCAAGCTTTTTTCTTCCTAAATTTTAGCCATTTTAACATCAATCTTAAGAATTACCATTTTAGAGGCTCTAAGCATTCAAACAACCAAAATGTCAACAAAACTACAAGGCAATCCAATTCATGATTTCCAGGAACACGAAGGAGTTAGTAGTGTACTAACCTTAATTCTTAAGTTGAATAGGGAAGCCTCCAACCAAAGCCCTTCAAGCTTTCTTCTTCCCAAGCTCATTGGAAGAATTTCCCACTTCTTTAACTACAAGGAAACATTGTAAGACGAATTACAACATTGTTAGAAGATTAAAAGAGACCAAAAGGAGGGTTTAACTACAAGAAATAGAGTCAAAACCCTCGTTCTCGTTCTTCCTCTTCAACCCCCACCAAAACCCATCCTCCACCAAACTTAATAATTTTTACCTTGAAATGTAGATCCTAAGGGGATGATTACTCTTTCCTTCACCACAAAACCGAGATTCGCGTTCTCTATCTCAAAGATTCAACCTTTTTATTGGGCATGAGAGTTGAGGAATGGAATAATTGAGGAAGAGAGATAATGGGACATAAAGGATGAGATCATCCATACTTTTTATGCAACCACCATAAAGGTTCTCAACCTTTTTCTTTGAAAACAAGGTGGAGTTACTCTTTTGTCCCCCATTCTCTATCCCAACTCATGTCCAAGCCCAAAGCTCAAGCCCCCCCACCAAGAAAAAGACCACAAGACCCATAAAATCCCAAACTCTTGACCCAAAAGCGAAGCCCACGCTTTGGGTTAAATCAACCATCAGATTCCAAAATCCAGGTCATTACAACTCTCCCCTCCTTAAAGAAAATTTTGTCCTCAAAATTTACCTTTTGGAAACAGATGCAAATAGAGCAACTTCATGTCATTCTCGACTTCCCACGTAGCTTTCTCGACTCTGTGGTTCCTCCATAACATCTTGACTAAAGGTATACACTTATTGTGAAGCTCTTTGACTCATTTGTCCAAAAACTCTTATTAGTTCTTCCTCATAGGTCAAGTCGGCGTTGATCTTAATCTCCTCAAGCGGGATAACATGGGAAGGATCAGAACGGTAACATCTCAACATAGATACATGAAACACATTGTGGATGCGTGCCATTTCCGTAGGTAAAGCTAACCGATATGCCACGGGTCCAACTCTCTCAAGAATCTCATAAGGCCCAATGAACCTTGAGCTCAACTTGCCTTTCCACCCAAAACGGATTACTCTTTTCCATAGTGACACTTTGAGGAAAACCTTATCACCAACATCGTACTCAATGTGCCTACGGTTCCGGTCCGCATAAGCTTTCTGACGATCAAAGGCCGCTTGGAGTATTTCTTTGATTATCTGAACTCTCTTCTATTTGTCTAATCAAATCTGACCCCCCATAATTTTTCTCTCATTTAACTCGATCCAACACAAGGGTGTTCTACACTTGCGCCCATACAAGGCTTCAGAGGGAGCCATCTTAATGCTTGACTGAAAACTGTTGTTGTAGGCAAACTCAACAAGAGGTAATTGCTTTTCCTAACTTCCCTCTAAATCAATGATACAACGCCGAAGCATATCCTCCAAAATCTGGATAACTCGTTCTGACTGGCCATCAGTTTGAGGATGAAAAGTTGTGCTAAACTGCAACTTGGTATCCAAAGCCTCATGAATCTTCTTCTATAATCTTGCCATAAAACGTGGATCTCTATTCGATATGATCGTTGATGGTACTCCATGCAACCTTACTATCTCTTGGATGTACAACCGTGCCAACCTCTCAAACGTAAAATCCATATGCACATATAAGAAATGTACAGACTTGGTCAAATGATCCACTATTACCCAAATGACATCGTGTTTCTTTTGTGTCAACGGTAAACCTGTCACAAAATCCATGGTCATACAATCCCACTTCTATTGTGGAATTTGGATGGGCTGAAGCAAGCCTGAAGGAACTTGATGCTCAGTCTTAACTTGCTGACAAGCTAAGCATATTGTCACAAACTCGGACACCTCTCTTTTCATGCTAGGCCACCAATAAAAAGGACGAAGATCTTGATACATTTTGTTGATGCCTGAATGCACTGTAAATGGGCTCCAATGCGGCTCACGAAGGATACGGTCTTGCAAATCCTCCAAGGCTAGGACGCATAACCGATCTTTGAAATACAAGACCCCACCATCTCGTACTTTAAAATTTGATACCTCACCCCACTGAACCATCTCAATCTTTGCTACTAATTCTTCGTCTAACACTTGTGTCGTCTTGATCTCTTGCACTAATGTAGGCTCTACACGCAGATCGGTTAACAACCCACCACTATTGGTCATCCTCAAACGGGCAAACATCACCCTCAAATATGACATAAACTTCATACTCAAAGCATCAACCACCATAATTTCTTTACCGGGATGATACTCGATGATGCAATCGTAGTCCTTTAACAACTCAATCCATCGCCTTTGCCTCAAATTTAACTCCTTCTAGGTGAGAAAAATACTTTAAAATTTTATGATCGGTGTAGATGTAGCATTTTTCCCCATACAGATAATGTCTCCAAATCTTTAAAGCGAAGATAACCGTAGTAAGCTTCAAATCATGTGTAGGGTAATTCCGTTCGTGAGGCTTAAGTTGCCTCGAAGCACAAACAACCACCTTACCCTCTTGCATGAGGACACAACCAAGCCCATTCAGAGAAGCATCGCTAAACACAACATAATCCTTTCCCAATTCGGGTTGCGTCAACACCGTGGCTTCCGTAAGATAAGCCTTTAACTGCTCAAAGCTTTCTTGTCTTTTCTCGTTCCACTCAAACGGAACTCCTTTCTATAACAACTTCAACTTGGTTATTGGTGCCGCTATGATGGAAAAACCTTTGATGAAACAGCAATAATATCCAGCAAGCCTAAGAAAACTACAGACTTCCACGATATTCCTATGTGGTTTCTATTCCACCACTGCTTGAATCTTATGTGGATCAACTCTGTTGAGATATGTGTTTTGATATAATAATTGAAAAATTGTCTTGGACTAAATAAAAAAGATTTCAAAATGTCTATAAGTTCAAACAACTTGAAAATATGTTTGATAAATTTTACAACGCTTTAGAATTGTTTAAAAAGTGTTTTAAGTAGCCAAACCTGCGTTTTCAAAGTCACCGTATCGATACAGTGTTAGGGTTTCAAGCTACAGGAAAATTCCAGTAGCCAAAACCCATACAGATACGGCTTGATCGTATTGATACGGAGTAGGGCTGTACCGATATGCTATAAAGCATATCGATACCCTTTGTTGTATCCCAACGACTCTTTTAACTACCCTCAATGGCTAGATTTCAACGGTATTTTAAATGTTATACTGTATCGATACGCTAGCGTATCGATATGCTCAGGTCAATAAATGTTCAATGACTCTTTCTCAAAGAGACCGTATCGATACGGGTACCCCGCGTATCGATACGCCCTGTACCAGAATAGGAAAATGAGTATGGAAATCAGCCCCAACGGCTCCTATACAATCCCAACGGTCTCCAACAACTAGAAGCTCAATTGAGAGCATAAAAGGGACCTTCAAGCATCAATAGAAGACTAATGATCCACAAGTCAACACATTATGATCAAAGAAATGTCTTAGTGCTAAATTGTTTCATTCATGTATAGACAAAACACTTGTAAGCTTAAATGTTTATGTGTGCTCAAGTGTATTAGGATTTGGGTGAGAGCTTAAGAGTGCAAACACATACCTTGTAGAGGGATTTCTAGTTTGCTAAGTCTTTCTCTTGTTTGAGAGTTTTCCCAAAGCTTGGGTTGTGAGCTTTGGATGCTAGATTCGGGTTTGAGTCTAGGTTGTAACAGTTGCCTCCTTAACCTAGAAAAGGGGAAGAAATTCAAGAGTGAATTTGGGAAATCCTTAGTAGGAAGCTAAGGTAGTGGATGTAGGCTTTGGTTAGAAAGCCGAACCACTCTAATTTTTGTATATATTTTCTTATCCTTTTTGCTTCCACCATAATCACCCACAAATCATTCTTCTCCACACTTGGCAAGCATTTCAGTTGTGTTCATCGAGCCTAATAATTGGTATCAGAGCGAAGCTCAATCGAGAAGGTTTAGCCACCTATTGAGGCGATCCGACAAGCTCGACTAATATATAATCAACCAGCAAAATGACACAATCCATCGACAAGCCACCTTTCTTTGACGGTACCAACTATGCTTATTGGAAGAAAATAATGATGTTCTTCATTAAGGCCAAAGATTACAAGCTTTGGGACGTTGTTGAAGATGGTCTATACGTACCACAATGATGCAAGGCGGAATAGAATGCGGATGATCACAAGAAGACAGAGCTAAATTGCAAGGCTTTGCGCATTATATTTTGTGCGTTTAGCCCTAATATCTATGAGAAGATGTCTTCTTGTGAGAGTGCCAAGGAGGTATGAGACAAGCTTGAAATCACATACGAAGGAACCAACGAAGTAAATGAGACTAAGATCGGTCTTCTCAACCTTGAGTATGAAAACTTTAAGATGAACTCGGATGAAAACATCAAGAGGATGTTCGACCGATTCTCTACAATCGTCAATCAACTCAAAGGTCTTGGAGAGGAAATTTCGAAAGACAAACTATTTCAGAAGTTGATCTACTTACTTCCCAAATCATAGAAGTCAAAAAAGGCGAATATTGTAGAAGCAAAGAACTTAAAGGAGCTCAAGCTTGACGAGCTAATTGGATCTTTGCTCACCCATGAGATGATGTCTCTACCCTTGAAGAGGGAGAATGAGAAGAAGATCAAAGAGCAAGGCATTGATGTGAATGTAATTGCTCTTCCTTCCTCCACATGCCATCATGAAGATTCAAGTGAGGAAGAAAATGACGATGAAGAGATAGTTCATCTCTTCAAGAAATGTGCCCAATTCATGAAGAGCAAAATGGAAGAATCCAAGCATGAATCCAAAAAAAAAAGAAGAGGCCAAGCTCTTCAAGCCATAAGAAGAAAGCATATGTGGCTACTTGGAGCGATGATGACTCCACCGATAATGAACAAACCAACATTTGCCTTATGGCCATCCAAGAAGATTTAAGGGTAACTTCTAATTCATCTACTTCTACTTCCCACTCTTTTGATGAATTACAAGATGTCTATGATGATTTGGTTTTAGAATTTAAAAATCACATTTTGAAAAACAAGAAAGTGATTTCAAATTTGAAAATTCAAGATGATTTGATTTCTAAAACCAAAGTTGAACTTGAAGCAAAACTCAATGAGTTTGAGCAAAAATGTGTTGATTTTAAAAAATTGCTTCATAAAGTTCAAGAAGAAAAAGATTTGATTTCCAAAGAGCTTGAAAAAAACAATTTTAGAAAATCAAACTTTTATGTTAGACAATCTAGTGCCCCTAGATTTATTAAAGGAAAATGTTTTAGAAGTATTTGGGCTCCAAAATGACTAATTACTTCAACCAAAAAGGATGAAATTGAAAAATGGATTCCTAAGGGGACTAAATTATGTGCTACTAACGCTCATGGATCCAAAGCAATTTGGATACCAAAAATTACTTGATTGTCTTGCTTTAGGTGTGATGGAGATTGAACAACAAAGTACAATATTAAGGGGGAGCTCCATACACACAAGGAAAGCACTTGAAGAAGGAAGGCTTCACATCCTCCCTTGGATTCAAGTATGGTAAAATTAGTTGAATTTCTTTTTATTTTTGTATTTTTAATTCAACTAATTTATCATAATTGTTGGACTAACATTTGTTTGATGCTTGAGTAAGGGGAGCCAATTTTAAAACCATTTTTTTGTTAAATTCTTTTAACCTCTATTGTTGTTTTGAACTTAAAGTTTCCAAAATTCTTTTTGATATAACAAAAAGGGGGACAAATGATTTGAAAAATTGATTTTTCAAATGAATAAGGGAATCTTTAACTACATTTAAATTTTAAAAAATCTCTTATTCAAAATTTTAAATTCTAAGGGGGAGAATCACAAACAATTTTTCAAGTTGGTTTTATTATATCAAAAAGGGGGAGATTGTTGAGATATGTGTTTTGATATAATAATTGAAAAATTGTCTTAGACTAAATTGAAAAGATTTCAAAATGTTTATAAGTTCAAACAACTTGAAAATATGTTTGATGAATTTTACAAGGCTTTAGAATTGTTTAAAAAGTGTTTTAAGCAGCCAAACCTGCGTTTTCAAAGTCACCGTACCGATACGGTATACACCATATCGATACGCTTTAGGCTTTCAAGCTACAGGAAAATTCTAGTAGCCAAAATCTGCATAGATACAGCTTGACCGTATCGATACGGAGTAAGGACGTACCGATACGCTATAAAGCGTATCGATACCCTTTGTTTTATCCCAACGGCTATTTCAACTACCCTCAACGGCTAGATTTCAACGATATTTTAAATGTTATACTGTATCGATACGCTTCCGACAGTATCGATACGCTCAAGTCAATAAATACTCAACGGCTCTTTCTCAAAAAGACCGTATCGATACGGGTACCCCGCGTATTGATACGCCATGCACCAGAACATGAAAATGAGCATGGAAATTAGCCAAACGGCTCCAATTCAATCCCAATAGTCTCCAACGACTAGAAGCTCAATTGGGAGTATAAAAGGGACCTCCAAGCATCAATAGAAGACTAATGATCCACAAGTCAACACATTATATCAAAGAAATGTCTTAGTGCTAAATTGTGTCATTCTTTTATAGACAAAACACTTGTGAGCTTAAATGTTTATGTATGCTCAAGTGTATAATGATTTGGGTGAGAGCTTAAGAGTGAAAACATATGCCTTGTAGAGGGATTTCTAGTTTGCTAAGTCTTTCTCTTGTTTGAGAATTTTCTCAAAGCTCGGGCTGTGATATTTGGATGCTAGATTCGGGTTTGAGTCTAGGTTGTAACGGTTACCTCCTTAGCCTAGAAAGGGGGAAGAAATTCAAGAGTGAATTTGGGAAATCCTTCGTAGGAAGCTAAGGTAGTGGATATAGGCTTTGGTTAGAAAACCGAACCACTCTAAATTTTGTGTCTATTTTCTTATCCTTTTTGCTTCCACCATAATCACCTACAAATCAATCTTCTCCATACTTGGCAATTATTTCGATTGTGTTCATCAAGCCTAACAAACTCAGATCCTATCCGCTGCAACAATGTGGCCCAAAAATGCCACCTCAAAGAGCCAAAACTCACATTTACTAAACTTAGCAAAAAGTTATCTCTCCCTTAAGGTTTGAAGAACGATATGAAGATGATAATCATGTTCCTCTTTTGAGCTTGAGTAAATCAATATATCATCGATTAAGAGCACCACAAATTAATCTAAATAAGGTTGGAAAATTCAGTTGATCAAGTCCATGAAAGCTGTTGGTGCATTGGTAAGCCCAAAAGGCATTACCAGGAACTCGTAATGTCCATACTGCCTCCCGAAGACGGTTTTCTAAACATCCTCTTCCACTACCTTCAATTAGTAATACCCCGATCACAAGTTAATCTTCGAGAACACTCGGGCACCTCTCAACTGATCAAACATGTTGTCTATCCTTGGAAGGGGATAATGGTTCTTCACTATTACCTTGTTGAGCTGGCGGTAGTCGATACACATCCTCATCGACCCATCTTTCTTTTTAACAAACAAGACCGGTGTACCTTAAAGTGAGATGCTTGGCCGAATAAAACCTCTTTCCAATAACTCTTGAATTTGATTCTTTAGCTCTCTTAATTCTATGGGTGCCATACGATATTGAGCAATCAACACTAGAGCCATGTCGGGCATCACATCTATCCAAAACTCTAACTCACGATCTGGGGTATCCTAAGCAACTTTTCCGAAAACACATCAACAAACTCTCTAATGGTTTGAAGATTCTCAAAAATTGGACTCTCCACACTTGTGTCAATCAAGTGAGCCAAGAAGGCCTCGCAACTTTGTTGGATCATTCTTTGTACCGCCAAGGCTGACACTACATTGGAAAGGTAAGGATTCTTCTCACCCTTCACCACTAGCTTGGTTCTGTCTAAACCATGAAGCTTAAGACTTTTCGCTCTACAACCCAAACGCGCGTCATGTTCAAACAACCAACCTATCCCTAGAATGATATCAAACTCTTGGAACGACAATACCATTAAATCGACCAGAAATATCAAACCTTGAACCTTTATCAGACACCTCCAATACACCTTATTCACCAAAACATCATACCCCAAAGGACTAGTCACATGGACCCCTATCTCAAGATCATCGACAAGAATACTCCACTGTTGAGATATTCCACTACGGAGTTAGAAATGAGTAGACCCCGAATCCACAAGAGCAACTATAAGAGCTGAGAACAAGGTAAACATACCTGAGATAACATCGGTAGCCTCACAGTCTTCTTCAGCCTTGACTGCGTATTGTCTCGCTGGTACCCTAACCGTAAACTCGATCGAACCCCCACTCTGGTGTCCTGACATGTGGCTCGCTCCTTCTCTAGCGAAACCCCACCCCTCTAAACTAGATAAAAGGGTCCTCTAAGCCTGAACCAGGGTAGTGTCAGCAACTGCCGTATAATCCCTCAAAAAATGATTCGGTAACCCACAACCATAGCAAACTCTAGATGTCCCCCAAACACTCGCCCCTATGCTTAGCCCACACTAATCACAAACGGGTGCATTCCTTTGTGATCCCTCATAGCTCATCATAGATGAAGACGAATGCCTCTTATGGCCAGCTAATTTTAACCTACGGCCGGATCTCGAATTCTGGTTAGAAGCTCATCTACCTTGGTTCTAATAGTTCCTATTCCTCTCAGAGTAAGACTGTGAGTTGTTGGAGAAGTTTTGAGTCTTCCCACTCGAGCTCTCTTACCCACCAGACAGGCCACAAATCAAACCTTGCACTTGCTCAAGCGACTTGTCACTAACAATCAACTCTGAAAATACCTTCGGTAGGGCAACAGTCAAATAAGTCTGAATCTCATTCCTCAAACCTTTCAAGAACTTCTTACACCTCATCTTCTCGGTAGCAACCAACTCAAGGGCATACTTGCTCAACTGTAGGAATTCTTGCTCATATTCAAAGACCGACTAGTTCTCTTGGACCAAATAATTGAACTGGTCCCTCAAACTATTAATATGGGCTTCTCCCACATACTTCTTCTTGAACTCATCCAAGAATTCATCCCACGTAGGTTGGTTAGGATACCAACCCAACTCTACAGTCTCCCACCATTCTCGAGCATTCTCCTTCAATAAAGAAAGAACGCATATCAATTTTCCTCGGCTCTCAACCTTATTTGACGCATAATCCAACGGGTGTCCCTCAACCATAGATCGACCTTAACTGGGTTATCTTGTCCTGATCCAAGAATGTCCATAGCACCATGGCAACACACCCTCTCAATTGGTGCCACTCGAGGGGTAGCCGAAGGCTTAGGTATGACCCTTACAATCCGGTGAAGAGCCTGGTGCAAATGGGAGAAGTAGTTGGCCCTTCGACCCCTATCATCCTCCGACACCTTCTCCGCTCCGGGGATGTAATCCTCATCGTAGCTCCCTTTTCGGGAGCCTCAACTCTCCTCTCGCTCACGTGCCCTCCTTGGCATGATTTTTTTCTACATAAGCAAACAAATAAGGTTACACCATCGAATATTTAGTTAAACAAGTACGACTTAGACTCATGGGCAACATATTCTCTAAACACCTATACACACTCTAGACAACCTTGGGGGCTTCCTAGAACCGGCTAAACATAGGCTTGATACCACTAAATGTAACACATTCGACCCGAATGTCACGTTTGAGCCTCAAGCCCGAACCCAAAATCATAAAGTAGCGCAACTAGATTTAGCCTAAACCACATTCATTTATTCAAATCTATCAAGTTTGAAACATTTCAAAATAGAAACATAAGTAAAACGTTACATGAGGAGCTCCATTTAAAATTACATAGTTAAAGCATTCGACACTTAATTTGAAATCCAAAATAAAAGTTACAATACAACATAGGTTCCTACGAATACATAGCCCAAATAAATCTAAGTATTGTACTCAGACATAATTTGATGCCAAAGTCGTACTTCGATGGTGCTCCGACGAAAACAAGTCAACCTACAAACTTGTGAACGGAAACAACAATTCCGAACGCTGAGCTAACAAAGCTCAGTGGATATAGTTCCACAAAACCATGCTTCATGCAAATCATAAATAAGAGCATGTAGCTAAAGATAATAATAGAGCAATCATATCATATCAATGCGGCCCTAACCCTAGCCGTCTCAATACATATCAACAATGAGAGGTAAGAAGTCTCACATAACAACCACATACGTAATATCAACAAACTTGGAGTAAGGCCTGGTTCCACTAAGCGTCGGGTACACACTCTGAGTGAGGCTCGGTTCCACTAAGCATCAGGTATACACACTCATGCTCATAATCTCTCATCGAGCCTTTGAATGAGTCTCAGTCCCACTAAGCCTCAGGTTTATACATCTGAAATCTTGACCATGGTGTTGCAACACTCTCTTTTCTTATGGGTATTCAGAACCCCATCAACAAGGTGACTCAACCATAATAATGCCCTTGCATGGCATACTTTCACTATTCGATCCACCAAGGATCTTTAACATATAACACAACAAGTCACCTAAGGTCTTTAATTAAGTTATTACCCGTTAAACTCATATATGAGGTTTAAATCTCAGTTTCTCGATTTTACTATTCATTTTACCATTTTAGAGGCCCACCGGGCCTTAGTCCTTGAATTATTAACCCTTCGAACTCAAATCTTATTTTTGGGGCAAATTGCCTAGATGGTATCAATACACCCCCTAAGGGTATCGATACACTCCTCCGTACTGATATGCCTTCAAGCGTATCGATACACCCTCGCTCGTATCGATACTCAAACCAGAATTCATTTTTAGAGTTCGTAAATCACCCTGAATGCCCCTAAAACCCAAAGGCACAACCCCAAACTAAACCTACATGTTATGGAAAGTGTTTTAAGTGGTTTCCTACCAAATTTTAGCCATTTTAACATCAATCTTAAGAATACCATTTTAGAGGCTCTAAGCATTCAAACAACCAAAATGTCAACAAAACTACAAGGCAATCCAATTCATGATTTCCAGGAACACAAAGGAGTTAGTAGTGTACTAACCTTGATTCCTAAGTTGAATAGGGAAGCCTCCAACCAAAGCCCTTCAAGCTTTCTTCTTCTTAAGCTCTTTGGAAGAATTTCCCACTTCTTTAACTACAAGGAAACGTTGTAAGACGAATTACAACATTGTTGGAAGATTAAAAGAGACCAAAGGAAGGATTTAACTACAAGAAATAGAGTCAAAACCCCAATTCCCTTTCTTCCTCTTCAACCCCCTACCAAAACCCATCCTCCACAAAACTTGATGATTTTTACCTTGAAATGTGGATCATGAGGGGATGATTACTCTTTCCTTCACCACAAAACTGAGATTCGTGCTCCCTATCTCAAAGATTCAACATTTGCATTGAGCATGAGAGTTGAGGAAGAGAGACAAGGGGACACAAAGGATGAGATCATCCACACTTTTTTCTGCAGCCACCATAAAGGCTCTCAACCTTTTTCTTTGGAAACAAGGTGGAGTTACTCTTTTGTCCCCCATTCTCTATCCCAACTCATGTCCAAGCCCAAAGCTCAAGCCCCTCCACCAAGAACAAGCCCATAAGATCACAAAGGCCCAAACTTTTAGCCCAAAAGCGAAGCCCACGCTTCGGGTTAAATCGACCATCGGATTCCGAAATCCAAGTCGTTACATATATGGCATAATACTAAAAAAAATGTCCTTAACGTTTAATTGAATAGTCACTTTGGCCCCCATTCTTTGTTTTGAAGCAATTTAGCCCTCAACGTTTCATTTTGGGTCAAAATGGCCCCTCTGTGGATAAAAACGGTTAGTCAACTGACGATAAACAACTTGAAATGACTTGACAAAATAACTCGTTAGAAGAAAAAATATTTTATATTTTATAAAAAAATTTAAAATTATTTTTTGATTCATGTGTCATTCTGTAAAGTCAACATATTTGTTTATATGACACTGCTATCGTGGCATACATTGTCATATAAGTTTGTCACGCCATTTCAAGTCATTTATTGTCAGCTGACTAACAATTTTTATCCGTGGAGGGGTCATTTTGACCCAAAATAAAACATTAAATGTTAAATTACTTAAAAAAATATGATATCAAATGACTATTCAAACAAACGTTAGAGGTATTTTTTGACATTATACCTTAATATATATCTATAAAATGTATGCATGCATGGAACGTTCTGCAAATTGAAAAGCAAAGCAATCAGATTTTGCCTATCTCAACCCACACTCTCCCACGAAAACTTGTCAGATTCTCCTGTTCAGTTGTTGTCTCAATTTCCCCTATCCTTTAAAGTCCAACTTTTTACGCATGCCTGCGTACCCCCATCTTCCCTGCCCTTTATTATCTCATCATTTTCCACGTCACCAGCCCAATTATTAAATTTTCTTTTCTTTCTAATAAATATATATATATATATATATATATATTCGATCACAACCAAATTATTTTTTAAATTTTTTTCATACTAATAAAATAAAATAATTCCGAGACTTAGACGATCAAAACTTCATTTAAACAACAGCGTTCAAGTTCAACATTACACCATAACTCAAATAGATACCAAAAAGCCTATTCAAAGAAAAAAAAACCAAAATGGTATAAAATTAAAGGATGCCAATTAAATAGATGGTCATACTAAAAAAACATGAAAAATACAAGATCGAATAATTACCTAATACAACACAATATCAAACTCGACCACACCTAAACTGACAGTAAAATTATCTCAGAAGTACACAACATATGATAATTTAATTTGATTTTTAGTTTTTTATGTTAATTTTGAGTTTTAACTTTCTGCAATTTATTTTGATAAAATGAATTTGTTTTATGATTTTTGATATTATTTGAAAATTTTCAAAGTCAAAAAATAGTACTTTTTCAAGTAATTTTTAAATTATTGTCACCATTTAAAGCATAAAATACTTATTTTTATATCATAAAATAACAAAATTTTAATCCGATTCAAATAACTACAATTTATATGTTAAGAATTGCTAATATTTTTCTAATGCCAACCTTTAATATAATCCTAACTAATAAAGTTTATTCATAAAAAAATTATCTATAAAAAATATTATAAATTTATGGAGTTGGGTTGAATAGAGAAGAAGCTACTTTGTTTTGAATTTCACATGTGCGGGGCAATACAATCTATCTTTTCATACTAAAAAACCAAAACAGGCAAACATTTAGTAATAAAATAAATCCATTTTAACTCCATTAATTCCATTCTAAATATGATTATTTAACACAAATATGATTAAAAAAAACAAGAAATTAAATTGTGGTACGGCTGTACATACATCACCATCAGATGTTTGGAATCACATGGGCTGCCTTCATATTTTACATTGAAATCCTAACAAAAACATGAGGGCCCTGCACCCTATTTTATGTTATTTCAATTATTGATCCTAAAGATGATCTATTCAAGTTTATGTTCTTAGTCTTATTTTAATTCTTAAGGTTTCTTCGTTATAGGTATCCAGTTTATATTTAAAAAAAAAACATAAACATATATTGTATCTCTAGGAAGTTTCATTATATATGTAGCTAATGTAATGCCATGGTGGTCACCAGTACTTGATGATTGGACCGCAAATTGCTTATATAAATATTTATAAAGCAGACAAATTATATCCGAAATTTATGTCCTTATACTACAAATTTAAATTTAAAGTTTAAAAATAAAGTGTAATATTAAGGCTTAGGGAATTGTAATATATTATATACTTTAAGGTATATGATTTATAAATATTTACGATTGGAGATTATAATTTAACTTTAAAATGTTAAAGCATAAAAAAGAGCACAGTAAAGAAAGATAAAATTTTTGTTCACTTTCGACGTACGTTTTTGTCATAGAAGCACTGCATTGACATTGTTCATATCCAATGTTATTATAATTACATCGAAGTTTGGTGTGGAGAAGCTGGAAGCTGAGATGAATAATGCCGAAGTGGTACATATAGTTCAAAAGGAGTAGAATATTTTATCAAGTAACGTTTTATTTTATTATAGTTGTGTTTGGGTCCTAAAACGTCAAAAAGACATATACAATGACGTTTTTTAAGCATTCTCAAGGAGATATCATCATAATAATGTATATTTTAATTTTAATAAAATTTAAATATAGGATGAGTCTAAACACAATTGAACAACGCTAAACACCACTAACCCAATATATTGTTGAAAATAATTATTTTTAATGACTTTTAAATAATTATTAAAAATCTCAATGGCTCAACATGTAATTAATCATATTTCAAAATAAAATTAAAAGAAATTATTTCATAAACCACTCTCACAATCTCATTCATAGTCCTACCCCCTCAAAGAATAGTCTTACCCAATTAAATAAGCCTACAACATCTTTACTTTCCATATAATATTTTTTAAATTAAAATTTACAAATAATCATTTTCTTCCCAATACCTCATATAATTATTCTAATATGTTAAAGATTAAAATCCTTAAAATAAAAAACATCCAACAAACTTAACCCACGAATTAAATTTAAAAAAATCTGATTTATTTCCATTTGACCAAGCAAATTGTGGGTATTTCTACGAGCAACAGCATCAATTTTTCTAATTTTCTCCGTACCATGAACATGTCAAGGTGTTTTTCTCATTTTTCTCTGTAAAAATTGAATCAACCGAAACTCCATTCACAGCAATGATCCGAGTCTTATAAAAATCAACTTTTCCATTATCTGTAAGAGGACGCTTTCTGGGACCAGTTTTTTCGGAAATATTAAATTTCACACGTGGGCTAGAAGATTGGGATGATGTAGTGATTTCATCCAATATTAGGTTGGGCTTGGGATACATGGATTTTATTAATGATATTTTTGTCTCTTTTGATTCGTAGGTTAATTTTTTTATTTTTTTATTTTAATGATCTTATTCATTAACATATTATAATAAATATATAAAATATGAGGAAGAAAATGATAATTTGTCAATTTTAATTTACAAAAAAATATTATGTAGAAAAAAGATGATGTAGGCTTATTTAATTGGATAGGTCTATGAATGAGATTGTGAGAGTGATTTATGAAATAATTTCTTCTAATTTTATTTTGAAATATGTTCAATTACATGTTGAGCCTTTGATATTTTTAATAATTATAAAAAATTAATGGTATTCAGTAGTGTATTGCATTAATAGTGTTTAACGGTGTGCGTAGCTCGTTTTAATTTTTTTTAAATATATCTAATAGACAACTGTTCAAATTTATTTCTCTAAGAGTTTTTATGATTAAGTCAAGTTACGAACAACGTTATCAAGTTTTCAATTCAAATAAGAGTTTAGGCGCATCTACATAATTCATACTTATTGTTAAACGTTGAGTGTCATAGGTTAACTAGGTATGAGTTTGGTTGGAAAATGACTAAGATATGCTTATTTTGAATGATAATGAAATTTAAAGGAGTTTTTGTCGTTTCACACCTTTATATAATTTTTAAATCAAACAACTTAAAGTTATTATTTAAGATTCAAACACTAGATTAATAAATATGTACGTAAATTAATTCTTTATCAAAATTAAATGTTAATTTTTTTTTGAAAAAAATGGATAAAGTATTTTCATAATTTACAGATTGAGCTTAAGAATCTATCAAAATGATCTGTTCCGGCCGAAGCCCCATGACCCATAAGGCCGAAAGGGGTTGCTAGTGGTGGGGAAATGGGATCCGAATTCAGCTCCATTCACCGGATCCGAATTCATTCTCAGCAGTCCACTCAACTCAGCTAATTAAAGGGACAATGATGGAGATGTTATTCAAGTGGTGTGTATAATTGCACATATATAAAAAAAAAGAAATGTTAGCAAAAATACGTATATTTATACACCACTTGAAACGAAGATGTAAGAATATGGACCAAAGAATGCACATATGGTCGGTTAGTCAAGCTTCTCATCTTTGTTATTTTATTTTTTTAGGTCATGAGTTCTAGGCCTACCAATAGCACCTTTTCCTTCTTCTCCCCTCTAGGCAATAGCGTAATTTGGTGATAGAGTTTGGAGACCAACTTAAAATTTTTAAAAAGTAGAGGTTCAAATTAAAAATTTTCAAAAATTTTAAAGGGTCCGATTTACATTTTTTCAAAAAAATTTGGAGTCTAACTAAATTTTTTTAAAATTTGAGAGGCTTAATGAGAACTTTTAAAAATTATGAGAGAGGTTTAATTAAGAAAATTCAAAAGTTTTTAAACTTAATATGAACTTTTAAGCATTTAAGGGGGCCAAATTAATTTTTTTAAAATTTTAAAAGTTTAAATTATAATTTTCTAAATTTTGGAGGCTGCAGCCTCTATAGGTCCTATTGTCTTCTGCCATTACATTTAAATAGAATTAGGATTAAAATTAAGATCGGTAAAAAAAATGGACCATTGTCCTTAGATTAAATTCGAGCTCTTTCGTGGACGACAGGATCCGAGTGGACCGAGTCTGCCGCTCTCTTTTCACTCTCCGTCTCCATTAATAAAACCTCTCTTTTCTTGTACCTTTACCCTACTCTTTCCTTTTTCCTTTTCCCTTCTTCTAACATAAAATCCATATGGAAATGGAGGATCATCGTCGCCATCAGTATTCCATGCCTGATCTTAGGCAACTGCTGAATGGAAAGCCAATCCACTTCCAAGAATTCCCACAGGATACTGAGTTATTCTCCCCCGGTCACTGGAATCCGCCGCCACCGCTCCAACCCCACCAGCTCCACCCTTTTGATATGATGCAAATGGTGGGTATGCAAGTTGGTTCGATTGCCAATAATAACAATACTACTAATGATCCCATGGCTGTCATTGCGACGGTCACTAGTGCTGCTTCTACACTTAGTCCCAGCTGTGGGTTCGATGGTGATTCCGCCACCGCTTTTGGAGGCGACGGAGGAACCGGAAGGTGGCCAAGGCAAGAGACTTTAACACTTCTTGAGACCAGATCTCGCCTCGATTCCAAGTTCAAAGAAGCTAATCAAAAAGGTCCTTTGTGGGATGAAGTTTCGAGGTACATATACATATACATACAAAACAATTCATACCCTAATTCATTCTTCAACTTAGCAACTTCACCTCCTCCACAGATTAATTTTTGTCAAAAATACCAGTATTTCTCTATTTTACCATGATTGCACTGCTTTACTTTCTTGGTGTTACTGTTAGAGAAAACTTCTGAAACAAATTTATGGCTTTAAGAAAGATAACTATCTACTGTGAACAAGTGAAGTTCAGAACCAGGAACAGTGTTCTTCTTTGCAGTTTCTTCTTAAAGATTTCACCAGTCTTCTAGCTGACTTGCCTCCTTTTTTCCTTTGAAAATCAGTTGCCTCCATTATTGTGCAAGTTTTTACCAAAAAAATCACTAACCTTTTTTGATGTTTTAAATGCCCATTTGCTAGTTTCTATCCATGAAAAGACGTTTTCATCAGTCCCTTGCAAAGTCTCATCTTTGTTTGCCAATTTTGAATAGTTAATACTCAATATATTTAGCTTATCTGGGTTTACTTGCAGATTTGAATTAGGGTTCATGTCTATTTATAGTTTAATTCATTGCCATTTTCTCTGTAGGATCATGTTGGAGGAACATGGGTACCAAAGGAGTGGGAAAAAATGCAGGGAGAAATTTGAAAACTTGTATAAATATTATAAAAAGACAAAGGAAGGGAAGGCTGGTAGACAAGACGGTAAACACTATAGATTCTTTCGTCAGCTTGAAGCTTTATACGGAGATACCTGCAACAACAATGGCGTTTCAGGCCAAGAAACTCACCTTGTCGGGACCAGTTCTCAGTTTCATGGCAGTCACTCTCAAAAGCTGTGTGATAGTCTTAGCCTCTCCAGCTCAACCAAATTCGACACTTGTTCCTCGGATAACAATGAGTTGAGCACTGCAAAGAAAAGGGGTTCTTCCAAGAGATGGAAAGCAAAGATAAAAGAGTTCATCGATTCTCAAGTTGGGATGCTAATGGAGAGGCAAGAGGCATGGCTTGTGAAACTGACGACAATGCTAGAGAAGAACGAAGAGGAGAGGGTTTTAAGGGAAGAACAATGGAGGAAAGAAGAAGCGAGCCGGATAGATAGAGAGCATAAGTATTGGGCTAAAGAGAGAGCTCGGATCGAAGCTCGTGATGCTGCTTTAATGGAGGCATTTCACAACTTGAAAGCGCAACAATCGAAGGCCGCCTCCACCACATCATCCGACAGTGGAAAGGCAGATGGGTGGCAAGAAGTTGAGGTTTGTAAGCTGATGCAGCTGAGAACCGCCATGGAAGCGAGGTTCCAACAGGGAGGGTTGCCGGAAGAGGTTGTTTTGTGGGATGAAATAGGTGCTAAGATGGGTTGTTTAGGCTTTGAAAGGAGTGGTTTAATGTGCAAAGACAAATGGGAGGCCCTTGGCCATGCTTATTCCCTAATGATCAACAACAAAACACGAAAGGAGAATTCAAGAGGATATTGTGATTATTATCAGCACAATGAGTCGGCCTATCAAGCAAATGATGGCTCCTCTCATGCTGTAAACGATAGTTGCTTCCGGTTCTTCACGCCCGATGGAGATAATAATTTGTGGGAAAACTATGGTTTGAAGCTCAGCAACTGATGAGAAAAAACCCCATTAAGTAAGTTGAAGCAAAAAAGATGACAGATTCGAACCCTAATTTTAATCCCACATCGGTAGAATTCTCTTCTAATATGCCATTTACCTTTCATCTTTCTTTAGCATTTCTCGAATCCAGCTAATTAATGTATGGCAACTTGATTTATGTATTACTTCTTCATGTGTATTATATTTGCTGATAATTTGTTGTGTTGTGAAGTCCGGCCATGAAATTTCTCTGAAATACTGACTAGGGACGGAACTAGTATTTTATGTTAGGGCTAAACTTATAAAATTAAAATTTTAAGGGTAGAAATAGATTTTCAATAAAAAAATACACATAAAATTTTAAATCATATACAAATTTCTAATTTTCAGGGGTAACTGACCTCTCCAGCCCACTCAGTCAGAGCCGGCCCTGGGGTAGGTCGACCGCCCAAGGCCCTATTTTTCCTAATTTTTACTACTTCAAAATTATAATAGAAAAGGCCCCAAAATTTGATTATAATATTAGATATAGGCCTCTACTTTATGCCATAAATAACAAGTAAACGAAATAATAATTTGGTTATAATATTAGATAGATGTTTCTCTTTTTCTTCTTCAATTTTTACTACTAAAATAGTTATAATTTAATTTTTTTCCTAATAACTAGTATTAGGGGTCCAATTTTTTTCAATACTTGTTATTTGGGCCCAAATTTTTTCAATACTTGTTGTTAGAGGCTCAATTTTTTCTCAATATTTGTTATTATGAGCATACTTTTAAAACTTTTTCCCCCAATATTTGTTATTAGGTGTCCACTTTTTGTTTCAATATTTGTTATTTGAGGCCCAATTTTCTTGATATTTATTATTAGAGACATACTCTTCAAATTTAATTTTTTTTCAATACTTGTTATTTGGGGTCCAATTTTTTCAATATTTTTATTAGAGGCTCAATATTTTGTTATTATGTGCTGCTCTTAAAATTTATTTTTTTAATATTTGTTATTAAGGGACCAATTTTTTTCAATACATGTTATTTGATGCCTAATTTTTCTTGATATTTGTTCTTAGGGACACTCTTAAAATTAAATTCTTTTTTAATACTTGTTATTTAAGCTCTAATTTTTTCTATACTTGTTATTCATTGTCTAATTTTTTCAATGCTTGTTATTAGAGGCTCATTTTTTCTCAACATTTGTTAATAGATGCATACTCTTAAAACTAAAAATTTTGGGCATACTCTTAAAATTAATTTTTTAAATATTTATTATTAGAGGCCTACTATTAAAATTTAATTTTTTTAAAACTTATTGTTAGGGGCCTAATTTTTTAATTTGTCCAGAGCCTCTAAAATCTCAAGACCAGCTCTGCACTCGGTCCATCCTGATATTGAGAGCATTTCTGGAATCCACCTAATATCATATGGACAATTTATCTGCAGTACGATTCATAGGTTAAGAAAACATTGACAAATTTTCCAGAGCGTTAATCCTAACTTCTAATCTTTCAAGGTTTTTACATTTTAAGTCGTCATTCCATTCATATAGTCTTCGAATGAAATTTGACATTGTTTCATCGAGATAATATATATTTATATATAAAACAAGAGATTCACTTGTACCACTTAGTGTAAAATTCTAAGCTTCCCTATCAATTTCTATGTTTTTATTTGATATAAAAAATTCAAACATTAAATATATATTAGTAAACATGATTCATCGATATGATAGAAAGCATCAGATCGGTACGAAATCTTATATAAATCACTAGTATTGATAAATTCTCTAGTTGAATTATTAAAATATTAATAGTGAAAAAGATTATGAAAATATCCAAAAGCATTTATATCTTGTAATAGTAAGCAAATATCCTTCATATATATAGACGTACATATAAAGTTTGGAGTAATTTTTTTTTGATAAGTTGGAGTAAAAAGATTTTGATTATGGGATTAAAATTTAAAAAAAAATTATAAGGTTGTAAACTAATGACTACTATTAACATTTGATGCATGAATGTATAATATGTTTATAAGAAGAAAAAAAAAAGAAAAATTATATCACGAGTCATTCTCGTCACGTCATCTATGAGACCAACTAATAAAAATTACTTATCTCATTATTTTTTTCATGTCATATTTTTTACCAAGTGAATCTTAACTCATATTTACTGTAAATCAAGTTTAAAAATAGTTTTTACCAAGTGAAGATTCACTTGGTAAAATTATGATATAAAAAAAATAATAAGATAAGTGATTTTTATTGGTTAGTTCCATAAATAACGTGCCGGGAATGACCCATAATACAATTTCTCTAAAAGAGAAAATATTACAAAACAATTAAATTAGTACAAGATATGTCAAATAACTTTCAATAATTAACCCGTAACTTTTCTACAATTATCCATGATGCCGAGTAAATGACTTTTCATAAGAATCCATGATGTCGAGTACTAAACACGAGAGGTGTATAATACAAGGACGAACGTAGGACTTTATGTTAGGAGAACGAACTTATAAAATTTTAGAAGAATTGAATTTATAAAATTTTAAGGGTTGAAAAAAGTTTTTTAATAAAAAATATAAAAAATTTCTAATTTATATACAAATTTTAAATTTTCAGGGGTGATCGCCCCTCTAGCCTCCTTATCCATCGAAAGAGTTTGGTATGCTGAGTAAATATGAGAAGTAAGTATGTTACGTGAACTTGAAAACTCTGGAAGGGAATCGGAGATGAAATCAACCTTTGCATAACCATGTCGACTGATAAGTTATTGATTTCAACAAATAAAATATTTTACATTCAATACATCAATCACATCTTCATCTTGCAAATGTACCCTATTTTTATAGTCGTTGGAGAATTTATAATAAGTATTCAATGTCTTCATGCATTGAATGTATATCTCAAAGATTAGGTATCATTTTACATGATATTTTTTTTTCATAACCTAGGGTCTGCGCCGCTTCCTCCGATACAACATTCTCTTCTTTAGTTTTGTTTAGCCGTCGGTAGTATCTGCTTTGATGTAAATGTCGACTACCGTTTTTTAATTTTT
This sequence comes from Hibiscus mutabilis, assembly GCA_019671005.1. Taxonomy (NCBI): domain Eukaryota; kingdom Viridiplantae; phylum Streptophyta; class Magnoliopsida; order Malvales; family Malvaceae; genus Hibiscus; species Hibiscus mutabilis. Next base: position 75,168,329 of record CM033715.1, on the reverse strand, counting down.
AATAAGAACAATTTCACATTTGTAGTACGTTTTTTCTTCTTTTGTGAAACGATTATTTTTGTCTTTAGCATGTTTTCATTTTTTCGGTCATTTGACGGCTCTTTTTATTTTATGTTTTCGGAGTTAGATTTGACGATGTCACGACTGATCAAAATGACATTTTTTTTGTAATCTTGCTGATCTTTCCTGCTTTGGACATTCAGATTGAATTTGAATATGCAGTTTGCGTTCGCTGATAGTTCCTCATGACGCTCTGCTTTGATTTGCGATTTCTCGGTGGTCTTTCAATAGCTTAATCCATTATTGTTATTCGTTTGCCAATGCAGTCAGATTTGTTTGTATCTATTTTTCGTTTTGGTTGTGTTTTTAACCTTTTCCATGTATGGTCATTGTTGGAAAAACGTGATAAAATGGTAACTTTGAGCCATATTTCGAATGGGTAAAGATGGAGATTCGAATAAGGATTCGATTGGATCTTATTCTACCCCACGAGACCTTTACAACGGTATCTTATATGCTCAAAACGGATGAGTAATGAATGAGAAATTGATGCTCAAAGCAAGGAGTTGTGAATTGAGAAAAGGAAATGGAAACTCCCAATCTCGCATTGATGGGATAAATGGAATGGGAAGTGTTTATATACACTTACTCACTTTGTGGTCATTGAATAACTTGAGTTGAACTTGTGCTTTGCGCGCAGGAGGTGTGAATCAATCCCATTTAGGTTGGGGCGTACCCGCACTACATGGGCGATGCGAATGTTCGGATTGATCGGGCCCTACATAGACTTGCGGATATTTTACCACTTCGAATTAATTTTTTCCTTTTGTGACAAGCACATTATCCCAAAATTAAAGTGATATTTTCGGATTTGAATTTATGCTTGCAGTTCACGCAAATATCTAATAGAGGACAAAATCGAAATATTTTTTATTTACGTTTAACCTAATTTTCCCCTATAAATACACGACCTCTCTTCAATTTTAAACACACAATTTTTCAACAGCTTTCTCTCTCAGAAAATTTGCATTATTTTGGTGATAGTCGAAGGCTCGAGTTCGTTCGTGATTACTCAGTTGTGCTGCTGAAGATAACCATCTGATGTTGTATCCTGGGAAATCGACGACCGAAGATCTCTAGCACCGAAGAACGGTTGAATCTGTCTTAAGGAAACTGCTTTCCTGCAGGCCTCAGCCATTACTTTCTGGTTATTTCGTAACGGTATTTTAAATTAAACAATATTGTGTTTATTTCGTTTATTTTATTCAATTTATTATTTTAATTATTTCGGATTAACCTTGTTTTTGTCCAACATGGTCCTTGTATGATCTAAAGTGGCTAGTTTCTTGTGTTAATGTTTTAGAAAAATATCCAAATTATGTATTTAGTGTATGATGATAGTTGTAAACCATACTGTAATTTTAGATATTATTTGTTTTTAATAAGACTAATTGCTTATATTTTTAAAAAATATGTATCATTTTTAAATATATATATATTAATATATCATTTTTATTTCAAATAATTGAAAAAACAATAAGTTTAATTCAAAATAATAATACTCTTAATCAAAAGAATTTTATTTTAACAAGAATTTATGTTTAACGTAACGTCATGGACAACAAATACACTGTTGGGATATTTAATTTTGATATAACATAAATGAAAAATACTTTCGGACTATAAACAAATTTGCAAAAATATTTCAAAAGTTCATTAACTTAAAAAACATGTTTGAAAGGTTTTCAAAGGGTTTTTGACATGTTTAAAATGATTTTATATAGCCAAAGTGTCAAAAACATCTCAGGTGTACTGATACACTTGTTAGTGTATCGATACCCAGTCAGCCGTACCGATACTCGTTTTACCCGTATCAATACTCCCCTTTGTTTTCCCAAAACTCCATTTTCCAGTAGCAAAATAGGGTATCGATATGACCTCAGTCGTACCGATACACTATGGGGTGTACCAATACACCTTCATAGTGTATCAATACCCAGGGTAAAAAATACCCAACGACTCTATCTATTTTGAGCAGGTGTACTGATACACTTGCACGTGTACCGATAATGATGAGCCTAGAAGTGCATTTAATGCTAGAAATAAAGTCCAAAGCGGCTCCAAATCAACCCCAATGGCTAGTAACAACCTCAAACTCATTTGAGAGTTTAAAAGACTCAATCAAGCAATCATGCAACAACAAGAAACAACATTGCCAACATTCATGTATAGAGAAAGTGTTTTTGAGCTTTAATTGTCAATTTTCTTTGTAGAACACACTTGTGAGCTTAATTGTTATATTTACTCAAGTGTTAGGATTTGAGTGAGTGCTTAAATTTGCAAACACATAGCCTTGTAAGGTTTTCCCTTATTTTCTCCTTGAGAGAGAGTTTTACAAGACTTTGGGGTATAAGTATTGTGTTGTAAGAGTTATCTCCTTAAGCCCGGAAAAAAGAAAGAAATTCAATAATGAATTTGATAAAATTCTTAGTAGGAAGCTAAGGTAGTTGATATAAACTTTGTCTATCACGGTTGATCGTTCAAGCCTCTCAAAAATTGGTATCAGAGCTTTGTCTCTACATCGAATTAACATCCTACAGTTGATCCTTGAGGTGCTCAATCTTTCTACATCAACCGGTGATCATGGTGTAATCTATCGACAAGCCTCTTTACTTCAACGGTGCCAACTACTCCTATTGGAAGAATATGATGATGTTTTTTCATGAAGGCAAAAAACTATTGTCTTTGGGATATTATTCTTGATGGCACGTTCATCCCACGAAGAAACAAGGCGGAATACAGTGCGGAAGATTGCAAGAAAATAGAGCTCAATGCAAAGGACTTGCACATTCCCTTTTGTGCACTTGGTCTAGAAGAATATTCAAAAGTTTATTCTTGTAAAAATGCCAAGGAAGTATGAGACGAACTTGAAGTCATATATGAAGGTACAAATGAGGTAAAGCAAACCAAGATTGACTTCTCAACCTCAACTATGAGAACTTCAAGATGGACACAATTGGGCTTTGCAAATTGGGCCTCAGGCCCAATTTATTTAGGCCTCATAGTTAGAAGCCCAAATCCAAAGATAATGGGTTTGAACCTTATGGCAAAATAAATATAATAAAATAATAAAAGAAAAGAAAAAATGGGTGTTTTTATATTAGGTTGGCTGGTGATTTGATGAGGATAGAGAATGAATAAAAGAAAGGGATATTTTTTAGAGAGAGAAAAAGGTAAGAGGAGAGTCTTTAAACTTCGATCTATGACCGTCGGAGCCGCTGTGGAGTGCACCGCCGCCGCTATCGTCTTTAGCTTGTCAAGAGAAGTTCGACGGTGGTCCTCGTGTCGTTGCTGTCACTGTTGTTAGCTGGGGTGAAGGATAAGAAGATTCAGCCAAGCTTCAAACGTAATGTTTCAACCAGAACCACCAAAAATAGAGGCCACCGATGTGCTCACCAGAGAATTGTCAGACTGGAGCTCGCCGGTGTTGTCTGGCCATCGAAGGAGACCCTACGCACCGCCCACACGGGTGAGCGTGTGCCTGGCCAGGCGGGTGTACACAGATCCGGTGTAGAGTGCCATACCGGATCTCAGACCTGGTTTCGCATGAACCTAGCCGCACCATATCACGCTATACGGGTGCATGGTTGCTATGATGCATCGCACTGCACAAGATCACCAGGACAGTTGACCAGTATTGACTAGCGTTGACCAGGCCGCTGATTTTTTGGAGGACCATACCCGGGGGTTTCTCAACGTTTCAAATCCAATGGCGCAGTCTATTTCACCAAATTCAAACTTGGTAAGCTATTTTTACGCATTTGACCCTACAAATTCCTTAGAGAATATGCCTAAGTGATACTTATGATATTAATTGGTTTACGAGGATTACTCAGGATTAGATTTTGGGTCGGGTGTAATATTCATAAAGCTTGGATGAGGACTTTAGCGGTATCAGCAAAAGGTTAGTACACCTCAAACTCCTATCGCTTTGTGAGCATCATAAATGTGATTGCCTTGCTTGTGTTGCAAATAGGTTGATGATAGATAAGCATGAGTAGGGACTGGTATATTGAGACTTGATATATTATGAGATGCGTGATGATGTTACGGAAATGATGGGACTGTTAGAGGCTCTAGATACCGTGTAGGGTCAGTTATGATGCCAATATGATTAGTTGATAATTGTTGAATTGATTGAGATGAATGTGATATTTTTGTATGCCTGCTTCGAATGGATTGATGTGATTCGGTGGGAAATGTGTGTTAGATTAATAATGATAATATTTGAATAAAGGAGTATAAGTCGGTAATTAATATTAAAGGAATGAATGTGTTAGCAAACCAACTCTAATGAATTTCATAAGCTTTAGGGGTCGTATAAGCTTGGTAATATCATAATTTAAAGAAATTGTACGAACCCATGAATAGGGTATCGGTACGAGCTTTAGCTGTATCGATATGTAAATTAGGGATCGTACCGGTATAGGTCAACCCGTACCGGTACTTATGGAAATTAATGATTTCCAGTCAGGAGTTTCACTGTCGGTACGCGCGTGGGTACCGATACCCAAGGGTACCGCATCGATACTTGTGTTTGAGTATCAATACTCGATACGTTAAATAATCAATAAATGCAATTTAAGGATGGAAATCGATATGAATAATAAAAATGGAGCTAATGAATGGGATTAATTATATATGAGCCTAATAAGTAATAAATCGGTAACTGTTGGGTGACTTGTTTGTAATAGTAAACCATAAGGGTCCTTGGTGGATCGTGGGTTGAGTCGTGCCAAGTTTGGGAACTCTTGTGGTTGAGTCAATGTTGGTTAGTGAGATCCAGAAACCCAGTGGTAGAGTTTGGCAACACATGAAGACCACTCGATGTGAGATTCAAAGTGATGATGCTCGATGTGAGATTTCGAGCCATTCCACTCGATGAGAGATTCTGAATGATGATACTCAATGTGAGATTCCGAGTATTGATGCTTGATGTGAGATTCCGAGTATGAGTGTACGCTTCTGAGGTTGTGTGACACCGGGCCTCACTCTAGTTTTGTGTTTATGACATTGTGTGTTTTGCTCGGAGGATCCGGTGAGATCTTGAGTATGGTTGGGCCTTGTGGGCCATGTATGATGATTGCTATGTTGAAAGCATGTGTTTAGGCGACTAGTGGTAGCGCCTTATATTTATTTTTCTCTCAGTTTTGCTCGTACTAGCTTGCATGCTTATGTTTATGATTAGCATGAAGTATAGTAGAGTAGATGTGTACCACTGAGCTTTGTAAGCTCAGCGCTCGGAATCATTGTTTCCATATGTAGGTTGATCGTTAGATCGTGGGTTTGAGGAGCACTATCAGTTTGGGATTCCAACATGTGGGGGCCTTCAGAGTACGGTACTTGTGTTTAGTGGGCTATGTATTCATATGGCCTTACGTGGTAGAGTTTGTATTCTTTATTTTGAAATTGTATAAATAAAATCATATGCTTAAATGTTTTAAATTAAATTGAAGCTCCTTTGTATTATTTCGATCATTTAATTTTATTTTCAACTATTGATTTTAAATGCTTTTGGGAAATGACTCGTTTGGACTAAACTCAGTTTAAAAATTTTAATAGTTTTGATTTGAGCTTGAGGCCCAAATTGTGACATCCGGGCCGGGGTGTTACAGTAGTATATAATATAGTTTTGTTTTTTTTTTTAAATCCATATGCATACACGCAATATATATATATATATATATATATAACTACTATGTTATTATATAATATGGTTTATATATTAGTGCTCCCTTTATTACGCTATATGTTAGACATATATAATATTATATATATATATATATATTGCATGTAATGAATATGTATATATACATATATTTGTTTTTTCATTAGTATATGGTTCCTATAATATTACTTTATAATATATTATGTATCATGTGCATGTATCTTATATTATTGTATATATTATTATGTTTTAATATAGGTTACATACTACTATATATTTTATTATATCCCTATGTTTGTGGTTTAGTCCTTTTTGTGTGTTTGTGTTGTTTCGTTTAGGTTAGATCTAGTTTAGTTTGAAGTTTAATTTAATTAATTTAAAATATGCCATTGTCTTATTAGGGTGTATGTTTAATTTAATTAAATTAAATTTAGGTTATAGTCCTAGTTAGATTTTAGTTTAATCAAGTTCATTCTTATAATTATATTAGAATATAGAAAATTTAATTTAGACTATAGCTTTAAAAGGTCTTAATTATTAATTTGATTCTTTTTAAATAGCGTCCTTAACTTAATGAGGTGTAATTTAAAATTAATCAAATTAATTAATGAGATTTAAGATAATTCCATAAAATGTTAGATTTTATATTTCCAGGTTTTAATGAATTTAAGATTAATATTAGAACATTTTAGATAATAATAGATTACTAATTGCATTTCCCATAATTTGGGCCTTTTAGGTTAGAACTTTATTGGCCTCTTGTGTGTTTAATTTAAGTCTTAATGTGACATGCATTTAATTGTCATTCATTCGAACTTAATATTTCAATGGGCGTTGTGATAGCCAATTAACTCTAATCATAAAAGGAGATACTTATTAACTCGAATATTTGTGTCGTAATATCTTGACTTAATGGATATTGACCAAATATTCGAATTAATTCGTATTGTCTAAAGGTAAATTTTAAAATGATTAAAAGTAGACAAGTCATAGCATCATGTGTAATTACTTGCATCATGCATAAAGGTGATGTACTCGACGAACTATAAATTAACACGACATTCAGGCTTAATTGATGTTGGTTCAATCTATGGTCCAGATTTACGCCATCCTTATTAATTAAATGCTTAATTAATTTGAGCTCGTCAAATGTTAAAGCCCACTTAATTAGAGCTTATATTCAACTGGGAGAACACTTGATTAAATTCCACTTTAAATTTCAATGATTTCCATCGACAACAAGCAACGTATGATTTGGTATCAATTTCGGGCTTTGTGGGGGTGTTAATCCTTCTCTACACATAACCAACTCCCGAACCCATTTCTAAATGAATATCTGATTTTATGGTATCCGGTCTACCTTATTTAAGTGATCGGTGGCGATTCCAAGTTTTATTCCAAAATGCAATTTTTAAGAAATCCCCCAAAATGAATTTTCAAAGCGTGGGATACCTCGAATGAATTTTCAAGCTGAGTATGATGCGTTAGTCAAGAATAACGCCTGGACAATGGTTTAGTTACCTTCAAATAGGAAGGTTGTGAACTGCAAATGGCTCTTTAAGATAAAAAGTAACTCTGATGGGTCAGTGGAACGTTACAAAGCCAGACTTGTTGCAAAGGGGTATCTTCAATAGGTAGGCATAGACTTTCATGAAGTATTCAGTCATGTGGTCAAGCAAGTGACTGTACGTACGATTCTTTCTTTAGCAGTCACTCGAGGTTGGATATTGAAGCAAGTTGATATAATAATGCTTTTTTTGAATAGCGTTTTGCGAGAAGAGGTGTATATGGCTCAACCCCCTAGCTATGAGTAAGGTGATCCTAATTTGAATCTAGTCTGCAAGTTGAACAAAGCAATATATGATCTTAGGCAAGCTCCAAGGGCATGGTTTGAGAGACTAAAGGAGTACTTGGTGTCTGATGGTTTTATTTTAACAAAGTTTGACGCTTCTTTGTTTGTGAAAAGCATAAGTACAACTATAATATATCTACTTGTATATGTAGATGACATTATATTGACTGGAAATGATTTTGTTGAAGTGCAACAAGTTGTAGATAGGTTGAATCAAAAATCCTCGTTAAAAGATCTTGGAGTCTTGAACTATTTCTTAGGAATTGAAATTACTTATACTTCAGATGGATTAGTTGTCAGTCAAAGGAAATATATTGGATCTCTTACAGAAATATGGTTTTAATAATGCCAAGGGTATTTCTACACCAATGGTCTCTAATTGCAAGATGTTTTCTCATAATGACAGTCCAATTAAGAATACGATTGTGTATAGGAGCATTGTGGGAGCTCTTCAGTACATTATGATTACTCAACCAGAAATTGCATTTGCAGTAAATGAGGTGTGTTGGTTCATGCAGAACTCAAGTGATGTTCATTTTAATAGTGTTAAAAGAATCCTACAATATTTACAAGGAACTGTTGACTATAGTTTAAAGTTTTGTGCTCACTCCCACTTAAATATTGAAGGATTCATAGATACAAATTGGGAATCTGATGTTGATGATAGAAGATCTACTTATGAGTTTTGTATTTATTTTGGAGGTAATCTTGTCTCCTGGGGTTCAAGGAAGCAACATGTTGTTTCTAGATCAACAACTGAAGCAGAATACAAGAGTGTTGCATGTGCTAATGCCGAAATAATGTGGCTTCAGTCCTTGCTCAGTGAGTTACACATCACTACTGATGGTTTGCTTGTTCTATGGTGTGATAATTCGAGTGTTGTAGCTGTTTCAGCAAACCCTATGATACATTTCAAATTCAAACATGTTGAACTTGACTTGTACTTTGTTTGACAATAAGTAGTTGCAGGAAAAATACAAGTTAATGAGATCCATGCATATGAGCAAGTGGCAGAGATTGTCACCAAGCCTCTTTTACTTCTGCGTTTCAAAGACATCGACTCAAATTAGTTGTGGTACCTCTGTCTTAGTCAAGTGTGTTTGAGTATTTGTTATCTTACTTTCTTGTTTATCTTTTTCTTGTTTTATTTTCTTCTTTTCGAAGATCATAATCATGCAGAGTGCAACTATTGTACTTTGTATAAAGGTAAGTATTGTACTTTGTATTCCTAGGTTTGTCTATGATGAGTGTAGTGTCACATCCATAAATTCACTCAAACTAGGACGTGCGGCCTTGGGTGCTTTCTGGGTTGTCTAGCAACCAAGTAAGCCTAAAATGATCGAAGCTAGAATGCTTGGATCGTCGCGGAAACGAAAGAACAAAGAAAGGAAATGGATAGCAAAGAAAACCGAGGGAAATGCGTGAATGCTCAATGTATTACTCAAATCAGAAGTGATCAAATGAGGTGGGGGTGAGCCTTTATTTATACTTGAAGCCCCCTACATCCAACAGCTAAGATGAAAGTAAATCAACGGACAAGATTAAAGCTATACAATAATATCCCTTGATCCTAGCTATTTGGATCAAACTTGCCAAAGATAAGGGATTACAACAGATATGGAAATATTCAAGATGATAAGGCTTGTTGACTTGTGATACTTGCCATATCTGATGGCTCTTCAACCCCAAGTGATGGGCTAGCTCGGATGGGTACTGGCAAGCCCAAAATGGCGTGGAGGCCCTCCTCAGCTGCCTGGTGTGCGCTGGGCTCAGACCCTAGGGTGCGGGCCGTGACAATCTCCCCCACTAGTTCTGGCGACGCCCTTGTTGCCCGACTGGTATGTTAGTGCTCCACTTGGTTCTTGAATTGCCAAAGGGCCTCGGCTAGTTCCCAACTTCCTTCACTGTCGGGAAGTCATTTCCAATGAATAAAGTACTCGTGCCTCGGTCGATAGTTTTTCCGTCGAATGACTCTCTCTTCTTGGATCTCTCGAACCTCATTCTCATAGGAGACCTTCACTCCGACTGGCACTCGGTGTGACTTGCCTCGATCCAGATCGAACTCATCTTGATGGTATGGCTTGAGTTGACTGACATGGAACACTGGATGCGTTCGGATGGTCGATGGCAACTCCAATCTATAGGCCATGGTGCCTACTCGTTTAACAACTTCGAATGAACCCTCGTATCTTCGCACAAGACCCTTGTACATGTTCTTGTCGCGAAAGATCCCGGTGATTTTGGCAAGGACTTGATCACCCACTTAGAAGTTCACGTCTCTATGATTTTGATCTGCCCACTTCTTGGTCCGCTTCCCTGCCTTGTGTAAACAAGCTTGGGCTAAGTCGTGATTCTCTTGCCACTCATTGGCAAACTTGTGTACTGCTGGATTAGGCCCTTCATACTTGGTAGCAACCGCGTTGGGTGTAAGCGGTTGTTGCCCCATCACGATCTCAAATGGACTTTGGTTGGTCGCCTTGCTTCGTTGTAAGTTGTAGGAAAATTGGGCCACATCTAAAAGCTTCGGCCAGTCGCGTTGTGTGGCACTCATATAGTGCCTCAAATAGATCTCCAACAAAGTATTCACTCGCTCGGTTTGCCCATCGGTCTGTGGGTGGAAACTAGTTGAGAAGTTCAAACTTGATCCTAAGAGCTTGAACAACTCGGTCCAAAACTTTCTTGTGAACCGCGAGTCTCGGTCATTGATGATTGTCTTTGGCACTCCCCAAAGCTTCACCACGTGCTTGAGGAAAAGACGGTCTGCCTCCTCCGCTGGGTATGCCTTAGACGCTGGAATAAACGTCCCATATTTCGAAAACCTGTCAACAACAACCATAATAGTAGACATGCCATCAGTGCTAGGCAAACCGACAATAAAGTCCATGGAAAGACTCTCTCATGGTCGCTCGAGAATGGGCAATGGATGCAACAATCCCGCTAGTTTCTTCATCTCCACCTTGTCCTGTTGGCACACAAGACAAGTCCTCAAATAGGCTTCAACATCCTCGCCCATGTGTGGCCAGTAGTAGTGCTCGCTGATTAGTGCCATGGTCCGATTCATCCCTGGATGTCTGACCCACTTGGAGTCATGACACTCCTTCATGAGCTCCTTGCGCAATTCTCCAAACTGAGGCACGTAGAGGCGGTGTCCTTTAGAATAAAGCAAGTCCCCCTCGAGCCAAAACCTTCTGGTTTTCCTTTTTTGGCATACTCGATCAATATTTTGTCCATTGGGTCATGTGACGACCCCTCCTTGATGCGCTCCAACAACTGTCCCTTCGGCAAGCTAACAAACTTCATGTTGCACCTTTGGCTTAAGGCATCGGCAACGGAATTCACCTTTCCTGGCTTGTATTCCATGAAAAACTCAAACTCTGCAAGGAATTCCTGCCAACGAGCCTGCTTGGGAGACAATTTTTTCTGGGTTAGAAAATAGCTATTGGCAATATTATCAGTGAATACCACAAACCTCGACCCAAGTATGTAGTGACGCCAAGTACGCAAGCAATGCACCACTGTTGTCATCTCCTTCTCATGGACCGTATATCTCATATCGGTCTCATTGAGCTTCCGGCTCTTATATGCAACCGGATGTCCATCTTGCATCAGGACCCCACCAATGGCAACGTCGGATGCATCGGTGTAAATCTTGAAAGGCTTGGTGTGATCCGGCAACACCAACACTGGCTCACTCGCCATGGCCTTCTTCAGTCCCTCAAAGGCTTCTTGACACTCGGTGCTCCAGTCTCACCCCTTGTCCTTCTTCAATAGCTCGGTCAATAGTGTGGCGATCTTGGAGTAAACCTTGATGAACTTTCGGTAGTAATTGGCTAGCCCCAGGAAGGATCTCAACTCTGTCACCTTGGTTGGCGGCTCTCAATCTAAGATGGCTTGAACCTTGGCCCCATCTATCTGGATCTTGCCACTTCCAATTATGTGGCCTAGAAAATGGACCTCCAACTGAGCAAACAAGCACTTCTCCTCTCTGACATAGAGCTTGTTTTCCCGGAAGACCTCAAACACTTGCCTCAAGTGTTCCACATGCTCCCCAAGGCTCTTGCTATAGATGACAATATCATCAAGGTAAACTACAACGAATTGATCAAGGAAGGGTTGTAGTACCTTATTCATCAGGGTGCAGAAGGTGGCGGGAGCATTTGTGAGGCTGAATGGTATCACAAGAAATTCATACGAACCGTAGCGTGTTACACAAGCTGTCTTCGGCTCGTCTCATTTTGCAATCCTCAATTGCCAATATCCAGACCGCAAATCCAACTTGGTGAACCACCTTACTGTAGCGATGTCTTTTTCTGATACTTCTCATCGCTAAATAAAAACGATTGTTTTTATTAGGATTTTTGAAAGGTGTTTGTGACTCTTTTGGATATAAAATATTTATTCCGTGGGGTTTTTAAAAGAAACCGTATTAAAAAATGGAGTCGCCACCGGCCACTTAGGTAGGCCGGACACCATAAAACCAAAGATTCAAAAAGATTGGGTTCGGGAGTCGGTTACGGATGGGGAAGGATTAACACCCCCACACCGCCCAAAAATTGGTACTTTAATAATTACCGCTTTATTAATATTGGATTTTCCAGATTAGAGTGACGATTATTTTAAAATTCGGTCATAATTGAGAATTAATTTTAAGGGTCCCGTTATCCGAGAGTAAACGCCCAACCACTATCACTACGCCTGATACTGGCCCCGTTTACGCTCGGATAAAAGGACACCGCATTAACAATTTATATATCATATGCAATCTTAGTGGCAAAAATATAAAACATGACAAAATGTTTAAATGTAGTAAATATTATCATAACAGAATGTTAATCTAACATAGATGATATTCTAGACTAAAACATGCATATACATATTATTCTAAATAAATGATAAAAAACAACTATCATATGTCAAAATAATAAGGCAGGAATGAGTACATATATACGAACAAGTATTTCAAAAAGACATGCATACTGGTAATAAGACATATTTCAACATATACGGGTCCACATGTCGTACAAAGGGTAAATATACTAATATGTAGCCCTAAAAAGTAAGAAAGCACACACACATATAAAAAAATACTAAATATGCCATGTACAAATTAACTAAAACATAACATGCTTGATACGGATAACCGGATAAAAAACATAAATATTATATTTAACACATATATACGTAAAAACATAAAACGAGTCATATACAAGAGACATAAAATAAAATAATATCAACATATATGATTATAATACGAACAATAATATTTACAAAGAAAACAGGACTGAAATGAAAGAAAAACAAAAGTCAGTGGCAGAAATTAAAGAGCAATAATATGTAATTTGGGGACGAAATTGCGAAACAAACGAAACCTAAAAGGACCAGAACTGTAATTGGACCAAGGGGCAGACCCAAAGTGAAAAATACAAAAACGCGGGATGGTTAAGGGCGTAATTTTCCCATTTAGAAACTGATTTGGTGTAATTTAGGGATGAGATTGTAATATTTTGAAAAAACAAAGGGACTGGGGCTGTGATTATACCATGCGGCAAGACAAAAATGAAAATATTGAAAACGCGGTGGGATTAAGTGTGTAATTTACCCATTTAGTAAAATAATAACACCTATATAAGGGCTATTTTCATACCGAAACCAAATTTTCTCCATTTTCGTTTCATTCTTCAGTTTCTCAAATAACCATGTTCATCTTTTTCTCTCAAGTGTTCTTGAGAAACCCAGAATCCGGCGGCCGGCCGCCGTATTCTCCGCCGCCGGCCGCCGCTAACCGGCGCCGGTAGGCTCCCAAAATACACCAAAACGTTCCCCCTGTCGTCCTCAATACGAATCCGTGGTTGGATTCAGAGGATACCTTTTCTTTTACTCTAGATCTAAGAAATACGAACCCAAAAAAAAATATTTTTTTAGACCAAAATACAACTACAAAGGGTCTTCTCTTCCCTTTAGTTCACCAGATCTGGCTTGTAGAAGCCGAGAGGTTTGTCACCGAGAGAAGGAAGACCCACAAACGACTCGATAAAACTACTTTCTTTTATGTTTCTGTTTTTTTTATTTCTGTTTCGTATATGCATGTAAAGAAATAAGTAAGAAAAAGAGGTAAGTGTTTACCAATGGACCTCTTTTTTGATTATCTCGACTGGTTACAAGTTTCTGGTTTTACAAGCTCTCTGTTTTATTTTGTGTGACTACTCTCTGTTTTTTTTTGCTAATCTTTTTGCTCGCTCCTAAATTTTTTTTTTGTGTTACAACAACCCCGTTTCATATATATTACTGCCTCTGTATTTTGGTTGCAACTTGTATCTTCTTTTCCAGATCTGACATTTTTTGCTTGTTGTCTTTGGCATAATCTGAACGGGGGACTGAATATTGGCGCGGTGGCGGTGTGGCCATTCTGCCAGAGGCCAGACGCATTTTCGGCCGTTAGATCAGATCTGATCTAACGGTCGAGATGGCTTGAAGAGCGATCGGCCTGGATGAAGCCTCGATATGATGAAACGGCTTCAGATTTCGCCACGTGGAGCTCCGCAGTCGAGGAGTCAGAACGTGTGGATCTTACGCGCGCGTGGGATATTAAAGCGTCCGCGCGTGGACCACACGTGCACGTGGCACTCGAACGGTCCATACGTGTGGAGTACGCGCGTGGCAGATATTTTCAACTTCCATTGCATCGTGGCCGTTGGATCAAATCTTGATCCAACGGCCCACAGTTACCTGCACATTGTAATTAGATAGGATTCAGATTTGGGCTAAACGGGCCTTGTAATTGGATTTGTAATTGGACTTGGATTTTATTTATTTGGGTTTTAATATATATTTAATTTTTCATTTTACTAGCCCAATAATAATAATAGTATACTTATAACAGCAATACATACGAAAATATATACTTCTATTATACGATTATTAATTAATATAATATTCTAGTATACGTATGTATAATCATACGTATAATTAACATGACATCTATATACGTTTATACCCTAGATACATACGCGACATACATACACCCCTAATACGTATACATAGTTTATACATGCACACATCACCTTATATTAGTAACATTCATATAATAAATATACATGCAATATTAATATATTTAAGTGAAAATGAGTGATTATAGTTGCCCCTCTTTGCTTGTTCTCGTGGAATGGGAAACAAAGCAAAGATTCATAAGCACTCATTTTTATCAGACTTCCCTGTTTGTAGCCTTGGAAAAACGAATTCTTTTGGACATTTCCGCTCTTCCTTGGCTGAATCTTCAGGCTCGTAATTTCTTCCTATATAGAACTTCGTCACCTTCCGATCTTGGAGCTACAGGCTCTTTCGACATTGAACCCTTCGCTCTGATTTTTATCAGACTTCCCTGTTTGTAGCTTTGGAAAAACGAATTCTTTTGGACATCTCCGCTCTTCCTTGGCTGAATCTTCAGGCTCGTAAGTTCTTCCTATATAGAACTTTGTCACCTTCCGATCTTGGAGCTACAGGCTCTTTTGACATTGAACCCTTCACTCTAAGACAATGAAGCTCGGAGTCTTTCCTATATAAGACTCTTTGCTTTTGACACACCAGGTTTCCTATATAACCCTGTATCATAGGTGAATTGCTGTGACTGGGAGTTCTTCCTATATAGAACTGCGAGTCTTCACCTTGGAGCGATCAGTCCCTCCTATATAGAACTTTTTGGCGTCTGGAATCTCAGAGCTGCAGGTTCTTCCTATATAGAACCTTTTACTCTAAGACAAATAAGCTCGGAGCCCCTCCTATATAGAACTCTTCGCTTCCGACACAGCAGGATTTCCTATATAATCTTGCGTGTCATGGGTGAATTGCTTTGACTGGGAGTCCTTCCTATATAGAACTGCGAGTCTTCACCCTGGAACTGTCAGTCCTTCCTATATAGAACTTTCAGCTTCTAAAGTCTCGGAGAGGAGGATTCTTCCTATATATAACCTCTCTCCAGAGCTTGAAAACATGTGCCTTTATGTAAAAACATTGTCTTCTCATTTGGGATTCACATCGTGATGACCCTCGATGTCTCTTTGAATCTGTAGATACCTATTCGAGATGAAAACAAAATGCTATGACAAATGAATGAATTGACATGCTCCTAATCCTAGTGATGTCTGACTATTCATGATGCATGAGATTCAATATCTTGATGGGCTTGTTTTGGTCTTTATTTGACGTTCGCTTTCTTCTTTCTTACGGGCATCGATACCCCGCTTCACTGTCAAGTTCAACCATCTCGACCTTTCTCTTTTTTCAATTCCGACTTGGAATTCTAGAGTGCCCTTTCGGGTTTTCACTTTAGAGAGTTTTTTTTAGGGGTGCCCTTCTGGTTTTCACCCAAAAGATCTTTTTTGTTATCTCGTACGCCTTTCTTGAATAGACAGGACATGTGCCATTGGTTATCCTACCAGGTTGTTTGAAGCTTCCCACCTTCCCTATCGACAGCCATTAGGGAACTAGAGGACGGAGTTAACATCGTTTTCTTTGATTACCTGCATTTTCAAGGTTAAATCATAGTAATGCTTCGAAATCTCTTGTTTCATTATAAGCCTATGTTATCTCATCTGACTGAAATTGACAAGAAGGCTAATAATGGATGCTCAAAAAATAGTTTTATTATGATTAAGGTTTTGGGATATCTTAAAAAGAAAGGTATAACACACATGAAGATACAAAATCTCTCATTATCCTCGATATGAATGATACATGATCCTATCAACTGGTGTAGGATTTTTTGCTCGAAGCTTCTTCTTCATGATGCTCATAGGGATACCCTTCTCCTCAGATATTCAACTTTTCAATTTACCCAAGCCGCCCTTCGCGGGTTTTCAACTCGAGTCCTTCCTTTGCTTCAAGATGCCCGGTTTCAGGTTTTCGTCCTGAACTCTCCAAATTTTTTTTTAGAGATAGTATTTCTTGACGGCATCAGAATTTACGGGATTTTTCAGCTCGTCCCCGTCCATTTCTGCTAGGATCAGGGCTCCTCCTGAGAAGGCCTTCTTTACAACGTATGGTCCTTCCCAATTGGGCATCCATTTTCCTCGAGAATCTTTCTGGATAGGGAGGATTCTCTTGAGTACCAGATCCCCTTCTTTGAATTCTCTTGGGCGCACCTTTTTGTTGTAAGCCTGCACCATCCGCTTTTGGTACATCTGACCATGACAAATGGCTTTTAATCTCTTTTCGTCAATGAGATTTAGTTGGTCGAGTCTGGCCTGCACCCATTCAGCTTCTTCCAAGTTTACTTCGTTTAAGACTCGGAGAGACGAAATCTCTACCTCAATTGAGAGTACTGCTTCGGTACCATACACCAAGGAGTAGGGTGTTGCCCCTGTTGATGTACGAATGGACGTCCTATAGGCGAAAAGGGCAAAAGGCAACTTCTCATGCCAATCCTTGTAGGTATCCGTAGTTTTCGCTATGATCTTCTTTATATTTTTGTTTGCCGCTTCCCTTTCGCTCCATTCATTTTAGGACGATAGATCTGTGGAATTATGGTGTGTTATTTTGAATTGAGTGCACACGTCTTTTATCATTTTGTTGTTCAGATTGGAAGCATTGTCGGTGATGATCCTCTCTGGCAACCCGTATCGACAAATAATTTCCTTCTTTAAGAACTTACAAACTGTAGTCCTGGTGATATTGGCGTAAGATGTTGCCTCTACCCATTTAGTGAAGTAGTCTATGGTGACCAAAATGAATCGGTGCCCATTGGAAGCTTTCGGATGGATCGCGCCGATAACGTCCATGCCCCCACGCTGAAAGGCCACGAAGAATTCATGGTGTGTAGAGGCGATGGGGTGCATGAATTTTGTCGTGTAAATTTGACATTTGTGGCATTTCCTGGCGTAATCGATGTAATCTCCCTCCATGGTCAACCAGAAATAACCGTATCTCATAATTTTTCGGGCTATAGACAAACCGTTGGCGTGCGTTCCACAGATCCCGTCATGCACTTCGGCTAAGATTTCCTTCGCCTCCCGGGCATCCACACATCTCAGCAATGTTTGATCATGACTTTTCCTATATAGGATCTCCCCATCTAGGACATATTTCGTTGCCATTTTTCTGAGCGCTTTTCTGTCATTGTCGTTTGCCCCTTCTGGATACTTTTGAAGCTTGACATATTGCAGGATATCATAGTACCATGGATTTCCGTTAATCTCTTCCTGTATACTACAACAATGAGCAGGCTTTTCAAATGTCTGCATCTCAATGGGTTTCATTTCTGCCCAGGTGTTTGTTTTAAACATGGATGCCAAGGTTGCCAATGCATCTGCCATCTGATTTTCTTCTCGGGGTAGGTAATTGAAGCTGACCTTTTCGAACTCTTTGACGAGCTCTTGAATCCATTCGTGATATTTGACCAACTTTGGGTCTCTAGTTTCCCACTCCCCGCACAATTGGTAAATGACTAGGGACGAATCTCCGAACACTCGAAGTTCCTTAACCTTTCTTTCGATGGCTGAGTTTAGTCCCATGATGCAAGCTTCGTATTCAGCTATATTGTTTGTGCAGAAGAACTCCAATCTGCTGGTGAAAGGATAATAGACGTCCTCGGGTGAAATTAGCACGCCCTATCCCATGTCCGAGGGCGTTGGAGGCTCCATCAAGTAAAGTTTCCATGACTTATCATCCAAATCTCTTCTTCGGTTGTAATGCACATCAAATCTTCGTCTGGGAAACTAAAGTTCAATGCCTCATAGTCATCCGAAGCACGACTAGCTAGGAAATCTGCTACGGCACTCCCCTTTACAGCTTTCTAATTAACATATACGATGTCGAATTCAGATAAGAGCATCCGCCATCGGGCTATCCTTCCCGTTTAGCGCCGCGGGCGCTTCCATTAGGAACTTTAATGGGTCTAGCTTGGATATCAACCAGGTAGTGTGGTACAACATGTCTGTCTCCGAGCCGCTTGGTAGCCCAAACTAGAGCACAACACAGCTTCAGATCTTTGGCGGGTACCGTGTTTCGCAATCATTGAATTTCGCTTAGGTAATAGATGGCCTGCTCCTTTTTCTTGACTCATCGTGTTGCCCCAAGACACATCCCATTGAATTCTCAAGACCGTTAAGTAGAGAATTAGTGGTCGACTGTGTCTTGGTGTGACTAAAATTGGAGCGTTTGTCAAGTACTTTTTGATCTTTTCTAGGGCTTTTTGACATTCTTCATCCCATACGCCAGGATTATTCTTTCTAAGAAGTCTGAAGACCGGGTCGCATTGATTGGTTAATTGGGAAATGAAACGAGAGATATAATTCAGCCTCCCCAGGAAACCACGGACTTCCTTTTGCGTGCGGGGTGGTGAAAGGTCCTGGATGGCTTTCACTTTATCGGGATCAATCTCAATCCCTTTTCTGCTTACTACAAACCCTAGGAGTTTTCCAGAAGTAACGGCGAAGGTACACTTGGCAGGATTGAGCCTCGTTGGTACTTCCGTAGTCTTTGGAATAGTTTTCTCAAGTTCTGTAGGTGCTCTTCCTCTGTTCGAGACTTGGCAATCATATCGTCCACGTATACTTCTATTTCTTTGTGCATCATGTCATGGAAAAGAGTCACCATTGCCCTTTGGTATGTTGCCCCTGCGTTCTTTAGCCCAAACGGCATCACTTGATAACAAAAAGTTCCCCACATGGTTACGAATGTGGTTTTTTCCATGTCGCTAGGATCCATCTTTATCTGGTTGTATCCTGAGAAGTCGTCCATGAAGGAAAACCACGAATGTCCTGCGGTGTTGTCAACCAGCGTGTCAATATGTGGCAAAGGGAAGTTGTCTTTAGGGCTAGCCCGATTCAGATCCCTGTAATCTACACACATACGAACTTTCCCGTCTTTCTTTGGTACTGGTACAATGTTTGAAACCCACTCGGGGTATTTGGCTACCTTCAAGAATCCAAAGATCAAATTGCTTTTTCACTTCTTTCGGATTTTTAACAACATCTCCGCCTCATTCTCTCAAGTTTTTGTTGTCTTGGTTTGCACTCGATTTTGTTGGCAATTTGTGCACCACTATGTCGGTGTTCAATCCCCGGCATATCTTGATAAGTCCAGCGAAGACATCCTTGAATTCTGAGCGGGGCTATCAGTTCATGCTTGGTTTTTGAGGAAATAGTCGCTCCTATTTTTATTTCTTTTTCGTTTCTTGATCCCAAGTTGACAATTTCCGTTTCTTCTTGGTGGGGCATAATCGCCTTTTCTTCGCCGTCCACCATTCTTTTTAACTCTTAGGGACCTCAATTTCTATTTCATCATATCCTCTCTCAATTTCCTCGAGACCTCGTGGCTTTGAAATTTACTCGAGATTGATCCGGTATCATTCATATATCGTCAATCATGAGCGACTGCATTAAATGAGAATGAATTGTATTGGGAAAGAGACGGCTTTACATGAAGGGAATGAATATGAAGAATGCATGAATGGAATAAATGAGACTTTGGTTATTTTTAAGAAAGTGGGGATATTTTCATTTCAGTCAAAAAGTTAACATAGGTGCCCCATACAAGAGATCCCCATTGTCTATGGGCAAAAACAAAAGGTTGATTCGGAGCATTACTCTGATCTATTCCTAAAAACTACAGGTAGATCAATGCAGCTCCAGTTATCGAGTGTTTCCCCGGGATGGCAAGGGCGGATGTTGGTCAACATTTTGCTGCCGCGGTCCCTTTCAGCTATCATGTTGATGTACATCCCCTCAAATGATTTACTGAATATTTCCTCATGGTTAAGTTCATCATTTTTCTTCATTGCCTCTCCAATATCTTGACCTGGCTGGTAGAACCCTCCGGAGATGAAATGGGCTTTCAAACTAGGAAATGACATCGACCTCCACGGAATGTCTTCTCCTTTAGATCTGGCTTTTCTTTGCTCCTCCTTTCTCTTATATTCCTCTTTCTTCTATTGGACACTTGGTTGATAACCCAGCCCGAAACGATCTTTCTTGGTTATGATATTCTTGGGTCTCAGGTTTCCTTGTAATTTTTTTGACCCTTTTCCTATTTTGGCTCCTCGGCCCAGAGTTTCTGCGACGGTCATCTTGGTACAATTAGATAACCTAGGGTAGGGGATCCGGCTTCCTTCTGACACGAATGTGGCATTTATTAGTTCTAATGCTCAGAATGAGCATTCTGCAGCATCTTCATCATTTTGAATGTAGGGGGTGTCTGATGTCACGGAAGCAACAAACTCATGCTCTGCCTCTACGGTGACCAATTTGCCTTCAACTACAAATTTTAATTTCTGATGCAATGATGATGGGACAACTCTGCGGAGTGGATCCAAGGTCTTCCCGATGAAGTTGGTGTAAGATGGTTTTATATCCATCACCACGAAATCGATCACATATTCAGTTGGTCCGATCAATAGGGGCACCTCAATTTTCCCCATTGTTCCTTTTTGCGCACCATCAAAAGCTCTTACCGAGTTGTAGCAAGGCTTTAGGTGCGAACTATCTATTGGCAATTTTTGCAGGGTTACCATAGGCAAGACATTCAATGCTGACCCGTTGTCGATCAAGACGCCTGTAATACATACCTTTGCGGTGGGTAGTGATGTTAAGGGCTTTGGTAGACCCCATTCCTCCCTCCGGGATCTCATCATCACCGAATGTGATATGATTATAAGCGATAATATGCCCCACTATCATGTCGGGTTTGTTCGTGAAATGTCCCGGGGCACAAAAGTTTGATTCAAAGACTTTCAATAGCGTCTCCGATGCTTCTCTCGAACTCAAGAGCAATTCCAAAGACTTTGTGATCTGGCGGTTGTTTCCGTAGTTGTTCCCACTACGCTGTACTCGCTATGTCTCAAGAACTTTAGAAACTCCTTGGCACGGGCCTCGCCACGGTTCATTTATCTTTTGGGAGGTTCTTCTCCAAATATCTGCGTAGGGTACGATTGTATTCTTCCCCTATCTTTTTCATTTGCTCTCAAAGCCTCGGAGGAATAACATCGGCCGATCCTTGTGAAATGGCCTGCTTCACCAACGTTCACATTATTCTGACTTTGCTGGTCTTCCAGCGTAGACTCTTTTACCTGTTCGCGTTCTGATTTTTCCGGCATGGTCACATTCGCGGCATAATTCCAGGGAATTTGTCGCATGTCTTTGAATGGGAATGGAGATGGTGCTGAAATGACGATCATGGTATTTATCTTGCTGGTTTCTCCTTGGGAGACACCTGTATTCCCTATCCTGTGAGAGATGATAAAAGGTCTATCCTTCCCGTATCTAGTTTTGGGGGTATCTGTCATGTGTACGTCTGATCCCTTCCCCATGGGTTCCTCGAAGAATTCAATTTGTTTTTCATTCATCAACTTCTGCACCAATTTCTTGAACTCTTCACATTCTTGGATATCATGCCCTTCAGTCTGGTGGAATTCACAATACTTTCCACATTCCTTCTGCCTTATTATCATGCCTTTGTTGATCACACGAGCCATGCATAATTGTTGAAATACCCACCGTAAAGGAGACTTGACTTCTGACACGTCATCCTTTATCCTCCTGGTAAAGTATTCTTCTATAGCATTTACCCCTCTGCTCCCATGATTAGGCAGCGGGTTGTTGGCTACGCTAGGTTCTTCAAACTTCAATATCCCGGAATCGATTAAGTTCTGCACAAGCTTTTTGAAGGCAAGGCAGTTCTCAGTGGGATGTCCAGGGGTACCGCCGTGATAATCGCAATGTGCGCTTGGATTATACCAAGGCGGGAAGGGTGGATTGACGGGATTAACGATGTATGGTCGGACCAAGTCTGCTTCATACAACTGGGAATAAAGCTCTGAGTATGAAACAGGTAGGGGAGTGAAAGTTCTCCTCTCTTTATCTTTTATGGTGACCCTATCATCTCTTTGATTCGAATTTTGTGTTTTTCCCACAGGTGTTTGTGGCTGTGAGACTGTGAAGTTCTTCGGGGCGGTATAGGTGCTGGTGGTGTTTACTTCATTTCTCTTGTTATACTTTCGAGACCCTTCCCCACCATCTATTATGCCGCTCTTGATTGCGATTCGAGAGACTCCCGACCCTGATTAAGTCGTGAAACTTGTGTTGTGTTATTGATGAGGCGGTCGAAGAGTGCCCCTTTCAGAGTGTTGACAAATAATGGCGTGATTTCATGCTCCGTGATAGGTGGCTGGATTTGGGCGGCTACTTCTCTCTACCTTTGGGCATATTGTCGCAAGCTTTCATTTGATTTCTGCCCCATATTTTCTAGCATGATTCTCGCTAGGGATCATGTACATTACATGTTTGTATTGCTCGGAAAATGCTTTAGACAAATCTTTCCATGTCTTGACATTCTTTTGCTTAACCGAGTATACCAACGTAACGCCCGCTCGATTAGACTATCCCGAAACAAAGTGGATCAGTAGCTTTTCATCTTTATGGTAAGCCACCATTTTTCTGCAATACATCGTTATGTGTGCAGAAGGACATGTGGTTCCGTCATATTTATCGAACTCTGGTGTTTTGAATTTTGGCGGCAAGACAAGATCAGACACCAAACTTAGATCACTAGCGTCGTTTCCTGATTCTTCATTTGATTGTAACGCTTTAAATTTTTCTTCCATGAAGCGAAATCTTTCTTCCCACTTTCTTTCTACCTCATTCCGGATCTTTTCGACCATATTCAGGTCTGGCACTTCTTCTTCATAAAGTGCTTCGGTATCAAGGGGTTGAGTCTCAGGTGCCCCTACTTGAAAGCTTCTGGTTCTGGAACATTTTCTCCTTCTACTCGTTTTCCAAGACTTCTTGCCAGCAATGCAGTTATGTCAGAAACTATTGACGTTTGTGATTGCGCGATCTGATCACTAAGGCTTCTCTGGGCCTCTTCAAGCCTTGTCTCAAGCTCTCTTTGCCCTCTTTCTAGACTGATTATTCTTTCTTCCATGAGCCTTTTTTGTAGCCGGGTAAAGTATAGGTGATGAATGATTGCGGGTTAACACTACATAGAATGCCACAATATTCATATTGTTAATATGATTGCAAAAAAGAAATAAATGCATGTACAAAGATGCAAATGTTATGATGCAAATGCAAAAATGCATGTAGACAAGGTACTGGTTCCGCTGGTAATCACCCTTTTGAATTACTTCCACGAGAATTAAAGGGTCTTGATTACAAAATTCGTGTTACAAAGTAAAGATCCCTAGTACAAAAGATCTAATTATAACACAGAGTCCTATAG
Source organism: Hibiscus mutabilis (assembly GCA_019671005.1). Classification (NCBI taxonomy): domain Eukaryota; kingdom Viridiplantae; phylum Streptophyta; class Magnoliopsida; order Malvales; family Malvaceae; genus Hibiscus; species Hibiscus mutabilis. The sequence continues at coordinate 75,144,540 of CM033715.1, read as the reverse complement.
ATAGACTCTAGCTCTATCTCCTAACTTTCCAATTGCCTTGAGCAGCTTGAGGAACCTAGGAGCTTCTTCCATTCCCGGGGCTATAAAAGGTCGGAGTGCCTCAGCCTCGACAGCTAAATCATTTACGTGTCTGGCGACTCGCTGTATGTCTACCATTAGATTTGCGTAGTACTGGTCTCTGTCTTGTACCATTCGAGCAGCGTCGCGTAATCTCTTCTGCCAATAGGTGTCTCCTCCGGCTGCAGCTTCCTCGAACACATTAATTCTTTCCTTGTAATCCTCCACAACTGCTTCGAGGGACCCGATTCGTGCTTGTAACACACCCACTTCGCGTTCTCTTTCTTGCAGCTCAGCGAAATTATTCTTGTGGCAGTATATTCGAAGTGAGTGTTCGACTTCCGCCATCTTTCCTTTTAATTCATCATTTTGACTTTGGCTTTGCCCCAATTTTTGAACAGTGTCATCGTACAGTTTCTGCATTTCTAATGATGCATCTAGGCTATTCATGGATTTTCTTTTCCATACAAATGACACTTTTTCTCTCATGATGGACAGCTTGTTTCCCTTGCTGATTTCTTGTCCGAATCTTTTCTCTCTTGATCAATGGCCTTCTTGGTGGACCGTTTTTCTTCCTCCATATCCAAACGGCAGCTTTCAATCTCTTTCTCGATCGCTCTTTTGTTAATTTCTCGTTCTTCTTCCACCAAACGGATGCCGCTCATTCTTTCTTTTTCCACAGCTATAAACTGACTCCGGCCGGCCTTTTGTATTTTTGCTTGTAATAGGAGGGCATCTCTTTGATAAAGAGTATTTTTGTCACTCAAATCTGCATTTAATTTCTTCAATTGCCTGATGATCCCGTCTCGCTCATCAACTTCTAAGCTTGCCTTATAGAGCTCGCTCGCATGTAGGGTTTGTTGAATGTCCATCTTCCTTTTAACTTCTTTGAGTTCACTCCTTAGGATATCGACTTTGGACGGTACCACCTGGTAAGCTCTTGGCGACCTTTGTTGGTCCTTGATCGATTCGGGAATCACATTATTAACCTCAACCGTCTCCAAAGATCGTAATCTAGGGTAGTCATGTGCTCGGTATCTCCTTCCGCCCGATCCGGTAACAATGATCCTGTGCCCTCATAATGGTCTGAATTTTCCTTTGAACTCTCCTTTGAAAAGAAATTCGGTTTGGCTTAATCCGCGTATTGGGAATGAACTGCCGTGATCCGAATCGCCGAGACACTAAAAGTGGAGCACAAGCGATCCCTCCATGTAATCCTAACATCATCAGCCGGTTGAAGTCACCACAATCAGTATAGAAAATAATTAACTTTACCGAGCCATGGGACCCTCCATGCTATGTCCTCATCTCGAATGTTCTCAAGAAATCGGGTCCACATTTTTGTTTTCAAATCTTCTCGTCATTCCTTTGCTAAGTATTCTCGTAAAAGCGAAAAACCTTGGAAGGATATCCGGCGAGGACTGCGTCGGCGTCTTCCACATATGACTTTGGATCCATACTTGTAATAAGCATGCGCAGCCTCGAAAACGTCCTTCTTCATGCTTAGGCTAGCGTTTAAAGAAATGAAAGTCTCGACCAAGATTGCTGGTACCGGGTTTGCTTTTCGTTTCACCCGCTCAAATAAATCCGAATGGCTATGTCAATGTTCCGTAGTACTGGGAAAGATCACCAAGCCATATATTCCTAAAGCGAATAAGTCTATTTTCTTTGCCTCGTCGGATGTGTCAATATGACGTCCCGAATACTCTCCCATGCAAAGATGTATTATCTCCTCGGATTTGAAGGAGGCCACTAACCCAATCATCACTCATTCCTGCAAAGGCTTTGAGTTTGGCAGTGTAATTCTGATTCCTTGGAGGCTTCGCGTAGATCCAATCTTCCTAAATATTTTTCTGGTTAAGTAAAGCAGTGTACTCTTCTACCGTAGGCATCATGTCCTGCCCATTGAAGGTGAAGCGACAAAAAGCGGATTCAGAATCGGACTATAGCTCGGAGTAGGGGCTGGTTGATCCGAACATATAATAGCTGCGCGATGTCGCCATAACTATTGCTAAATAAGTCTTGTAGTATTCGGTCCCATCTTTCCCAAATGCTTTGAAGATCCCACAAGTCGTTCTGTTGGAGACTCACATAGGTATATCCAGCTATTACACGTTCGTTAGGCAGACTGTCCCCTTGGATTTTCTGGTTGACCTCTGACCAATGTCTGACTGACAAATTAAGCTCTTCTTTCCTAAGACACCTTTTTTCCATGATGAAAGACTTTCTGATCAGGCAAACCACTTGATCCAGTACCTTTATGTGATGCAAATGCAATGATGTATGAGAAAAAGAACAAAAAGCGAAAAGAAAACAAGTCAGTACCAGATAAAATTGATAAATATATAAATAAAATGACAAAATTAAACAAGAATAAACACACAAAACAACCCTATTTATCCCGTCTAAAACCTAAGGTTATCCGCATGGCTCTAACAAGGTAGGTTTCTATGTTCTCTACATGCAGTTTTGGTTCTAGGAGGTACCCGAATTGTCCTTGTTGTCCTTTACTAAGAGTAGCAAGGCCCCCGATCATCACCCATTATAGGCTCCTTTCAACCGGGTTCAATTCAGGGGGACCCATTCGCTTATGCCCGTACGAAGGAACGATATCCTTACGAAAGCATAAGGTACTCGAGCCCTGAAGGTACTTGCTAGGCCTATACGGGAGAACGATATCTCCACGAAAGCATTAGCGTTTTCCCCCCACTTAAAAAGACGGGTTTATATGCCATATTTTAAATGCGTTAAAATAAACGCGCAATTATGACCGAATGTTAATTTAATAGTTACTTTAATCCGGAATTTCCAATATTAGTAAAGCGGTAATTATTTTAAAAGCTTGACTCTCATTTGTTTTTGAAAAACAAAAAATTATCCCTAGCGGAGTCGCCATCTGTAGCGATGTCTTTTTCTGATACTTCTCATTGCTAAATAAAAACGATTGTTTTTATTAGGATTTTTGAAAGGTGTTTGTGACTCTTTTGGATATAAAATATTTATTCCGTGGGGTTTTTAAAAGAAACCGTATAAAAAAAAATAGAGTCGCCACCGCCACTTAGGTAGTAGGACACCATAAAACCAAAGATTCAAAAAGATTGGGGGTTGGGAGTCGATTACGGATGGGGAAGGATTAGCACCCCACACCGCCCAAAAAATTGGTACTTTAATAATTACCGCTTTATTAATATTGGATTTTCCGGATTAGAGTGACGATTATTTTAAAATTCGGTCATAATTGCGAATTAATTTTAAGGGTCCCGTTATCCGAGAGTAAACGCCCAACCACTATCACTACGATCGACATCGGCCCCATTTACGCTTTCGGATAAAAGGACACCGTATTAACAATTTATATATCATATGCAATCTTAGTGGCAAAAATATAAAACATGGCAAAATGTTTAAATGTAGTAAATATTATCATAACAGAATGTTAATCTAACATAGATGATATTCTAGACTAAAACATGCATATACATATTATTCTAAATAAATGATAAAAAACAACTATCATATGTCAAAATAATAAGGCAGAAATGAGTACATATATACGAACAAGTATTTCAAAAAGACATGCATACTGGTAATAAGACATATTTCAACATATACGGGTCCACATGTCGTACAAAGGGTAAATATACTAATATGTAGCCCTAAAAAATAAGAAAGAACACACACATATAAAAAATACTAAATATGCCATGTACGAATTAACTAAAACATAACATGCTTGATACGGATAACCGGATAAAAAACATAAATATTATATTTAACACATATATACGTAAAAACATAAAACGAGTCATATACGAGAGACATAAAATAAAATAATATCAACATATATGATTATAATACGAACAATAATATTTACAAAGAAAACAGGACTGAAATGAAAGAAAAACAAAAGTCAGTGGCAGAAATTAAAGAGCAATAATATGTAATTTGGGGACGAAATTGTGAAACAAACGAAACCTAAAAGGACTAGAACTGTAATTGGACCAAGGGGCAGACCCAAAGTGAAAAATACAAAAACGCGGGATGGTTAAGGGCGTAATTTTCCCATTTAGAAACTGATTTGGTGTAATTTAGGGACGAGATTGTAATCTTTTGAAAAAACAGAGGGACTGGGGCTGTGATTATACCATGCGGCAAGACAAAAATGAAAATATTGAAAACGCGGTGGGATTAAGTGTGTAATTTACCCATTTAGTAAAATAATAACACCTATATAAGGGCTATTTTCAGACCGAAACCAAATTTTCTCCATTTTCGTTTCATTCTTCAGTTTCTCAAATAACCATGTTCATCTTTTTCTCTCAAGTGTTCTTGAGAAACCCAGAATCCGGCGGCCGGCCACCGCTAACCGGCGCCGGTAGGCTCCCAAAATACACCAAAACGTTCCCCCTGTCGTCCTCAATACGAATCCGTGGTTGGATTCAGAGGATACCTTTTCTTTTACTCTAGATCTAAGAAATACGAACCCAAAAAAAATATTTTTTTAGACCAAAATACAACTACAAAGGGTCTTCTCTTCCCTTTAGTTCACCAGATCTGGCTTGTAGAAGCCGAGAGGTTTGTCACCGAGAGAAGGAAGACCCACAAACGACTCGGTAAGACTACTTTCTTTTATGTTTCTGTTTTTTTTATTTCTGTTTCGTATATGCATGTAAAGAAATAAGTAAGAAAAAGAGGTAAGTGTTTACCAATGGACCTCTTTTTTGATTATCTCGACTGGTTACAAGTTTCTGGTTTTACAAGCTCTCTGTTTTTTTTTGTGTGACTACTCTCTGTTTTTTTTTTTGCTAATCTTTTTGCTCGCTCCTAAAAAAAATTTTTTTGTGTTACAACAACCCCGTTTCATATATATTACTGCCTCTGTATTTTGGTTGCAACTTGTATCTTCTTTTCCAGATCTAACATTTTTTGCTTGTTGTCTTTGGCATAATCTGAACGGGGGACTGAATATCGGCGCGGTGGCGGTATGGCCATTCTGCCAGAGGCCAGACGCATTTTCGGCCGTTAGATCAGATTTGATCTAACGGTCGAGATGGCTTGAAGAGCGATCGGCCTGGATGAAGCCTCGATCTGATGAAACGGCTTCAGATTTCGCCACGTGGAGCTCCGCAATCGAGGAGTCGAACGGCGTGGATCTTACGCGCGTGGGATATTAAAGCGTCGGCGTGGACACGCGCGCGCGTGGCACTCGAACGGTCCATACGTGTGAGTACGCGCGCTGGCGGATATTTTTAACTTCCATTGCATCGTGGGCGTTGGATCAAATCTTGATCCAACGCCCACGCTATTCCGCGCATTGTAATTAGATAGGATTCAGATTTGGGCTAAACGGGCCTTGTAATTGGATTTGTAATTGGACTTGGATTTTATTTATTTGGGTTTTAATATATATTTAATTTTTCATTTTACTAGCCCAATAATAATAATAGTATACTTATAACAGCAATACATACGAAAATATATACTTCTATTATACGATTATTAATTAATATAATATTCTAGTATACGTACGTATAATCATACGTATAATTAACATGACATCTATATACGTTTATACCCTAGATACATACGCGACATACATACACCCCTAATACGTATACATAGTTTATACATGCACACATCACCTTATATTAGTAACATTCATATAATAAATATACATGCAATATTAATATATTTAAGTGAAAATGAGTGATTACACTTACACCACCAAGTTGATCGAACAAGTCTGCTATGAGTAGGATCGGGTATTTGTTCTTCACAATGAGCTTGTTCAATGCCCGATAGTCGATGCACATTCGAAGAGTCTTATCATGTTTCTTCTGAAAGAGCACCGGAGCACCATAGGGTGCCTTTGATGGTCGGATATAGCCTGCATCAAGGAGTTCTTTCAATTGTCTGCGTAACTCCTCTAGTTCTGGCGGAACCATTCGGTAAGGGGCTCTAGCCGGTGGCTCTGCGTTCGGCACAAGTTTAATCTTGTGATCGACCTTCCCCTTCGGTGGAAGATCCTTAGGCAACTCGGCAGGCATCACGTCACAGAATTTTGCCAAAACTTGTCCCACTTCTGCTGGAACATCCTCGGTCATGATGGGCTCATTGATCACCAACGTTGCTAGGTAGGTTGGCTCTTTCTTGCGAACTCCCTTGCTGAATTGGATAGCTGAAATCATCTTGGCCCCAACTCCAGCTACTTGGTTTACCGAAACGATGTATTGGCCTCTCAAATCAATTATGCACAAGCAATCGGCAAATGGAATGGGAAACGCATTAATCTTGTCAAGGAAACTAAGCCCAATGACAAAGTCAAAATCATCAAGTGGAATTACTCTTGCAATAGGAGTCTTCTTGGTATTCACGGTCTTGATGAACCCACTTGTCTTCTCAACATGAAGGTCAAGTTTCTTTGCGGCCTGTTCGGACATGAACAACTCTGAGGCACCAGTGTCCACTAGCGCACTCAACTTCTGGTCTGCAATGGTGATGTCGACAAACATCAGCCCCTTCTTCTTAGAACCCTTCTTGACCTCCATACAACTGAGGATGGAGCCAAGCTTGAGGGTCTCCTCTTGATCTTCCTTTACTTGGATGGCAGCAACTTTTTGTCTTTGTGGGCAATTGCTTTTGTAGTGTGGTCCTCCACACTCAAAACATTTGAGATTCTCATCCCCTCTCTTATTCCGGTTCCATGGTTGGTTGGCTGTATAATTGGCATTGGATTGCCTATTGAAGTTGTTCTTTGGTTTGTCTCCCCCACCATTGCCTCCATTACCACGTAAATTTGGCTTTGGTTTGGTTGACTCATTTCTGTTGGCACTATGCTCCTTCAATGATTCTGCAATCGCCATGGCTTTGGAGAGTTCCTTCATATCTCTCCATTCTAACTCGGTGTTTGCCAATGGCTTTAGTCCATCCATGAATTGGAAAAGAGCATCATTCTTGGATAAGTATGAGATCTGAAGTTGAAGCTCGCTGAACTCCCGAACATAGTCTCGAAGGGTCCCGACATGCTTAAGAACTCTAAGCTTCGATCTTGCCTCCTTCTCGGTATTGGCCGGGTAAAACTGCTCCTTCAATTCTGCTTGGAACTCAGCCCATGTTCCAACAGCGGTGCCCCCACCTTGCTCATCCGAGCACCTATGTCGCCACCATAACAGAGCGGCATCAAATAAATAAATCAAAGCAGTTGTTACCTTTTCGGTATCCTCCATGATACCCATTGCCTTGAAATACTGCTCAAGTCCCCACATGAAGTTCTCTACTTCCTGAGCAGATCTGGTCCCCTTGAACGGCTTGGGCTTCGGGGCGTCGATCCTGGGCTTGGGCACAGTTGCTTCAGCCATCATGCCATTCAACATGGCAGTCTTGTAGAGAAGTAGCTCGACACTGAGCTTCTTCACCTCTTTTATCATTTCCTCCTTCACAGCTTCAACGGCAGCTTTGATGGAGAGATCTTGGTCGTTCAAAGACTCATATAGGTTCTCGAGATTCTTGTTAACCTCCTTCATGATGTCTTCCTTCATGGAATCCATCTTCTCGAAGCACTTATCGGCTTCCTCGTGGGTCCCTTGAAGCTCGACAATCGACTCTTCAAGCCTGACGACCCTCTTGTCCAAGGCAGCAACAATGTCCCTCGAACTCTCTCACTTCTTCCCGGCAGCTGCAGCACGAGTCTCACGATCAATTGCTGGGACCTCACTGGCATTCTGTGGTGCCATTTCTCTCGACAAAATTGGCTCTGATACCAACTGTCACGTCCGTAAATTCACTCAAACTAGGACGTGCGACCTTGGGTGCTTTCTGGGCGGTCTAGCAACCAAGTAAGCCTAAACTGATCGAAGCTAGGATGCTTGGATCGTCGCGGAAACGAAAGAACAAAGAAAGGAAATGGCTAGCAAAGAAAACCGAGGGAAATGAGTGAATGCTCAATGTATTACTCAAATAAGAAATGATCAAATGAGGTGGGGGTGAGCCTCTATTTATACTTGAAGCCCCCTACATCGAATAGCTAAGATGAAAGTAAATCAACGGACAAGATTAAAGCTATACAATAATATCCCTTGATCCTAGCTATTTGGATCAAACTTGCCAAAGATAAGGAATTACAACAGATATGGAAATATTCAAGATGATAAGGCTTGTTGACTTGTGATACTTGCCATATCTGATGGCTCTTCAATCCCAAGTGATGGGCTAGCTCGAATGGGTGCTGGCAAGCCCAAAATGGCGTGGAGGGTCTCCTCAGCTGCCTGGTGTGCGCTGGGCTTGGACCCTAGGGTACGGGCCGTGACAGTAGCTTAGGCCACGTGTGCTACACCATCTTTAATATTGTGGCAGCTGTAAAGAGTCTAGTAGAGAGATAGTTAGAAAATTTGCTAGCACTGTTTCTCAACCTCTTTGAACAATTTTGTATAAAAGGGTCGGTTCTCAAATATTTGGTGATAACAAACAAAGAAGGATATCAAAACGACGGCGGCGACGTCTTCTGACGGCAGCTAGGGTTTTAGTTGGGAGAAATAAATGGTTTTTATAGGAAAAATTAAAGAAATTTTTAAAGGGATATAAAATGACATCGTTTTGATGCAAATTAAGGTTTTTCAAAACGACGTCGTTTTGGTTATGTGTGCCATGTCATAACTAGCTTAATTAGTTAATGGTGAAGTGATCAAAATAGGTCAATATATAAAGTTCAGTGAGTAAATTGATCGTTTTGAAAGTTCAATGACCAAAAAAGGTCGGAGAGTAAAGTTCAATAATGATTATTGTAATTTACCAATAATTTATTTTTAGTTTAATTTTTTTATATTTAATATTAATAAAATATGCCATGTCATACCAAAATATTAATAAAATAATTTAAAGTGGTCAAAATAGGCCAGAAAGTAAAGTTTAATGAGTAAATTGAGCGTTTTGAAAGTTTAGTGACCAAAATAGGTCATAGAGCAAAGTTGAGTGATGATTTAAGTATTTTACTCTTAAAATTAATTTCATAAATATGAAATTAATATATACATCTAAAGTTAATAATTAATAAAATTATATTGAAACTATAATTTTGTAAATTAAAAATTAATATATAAATCAAAATTTGATAATTAATAAAAATATATTAAAAATAATTTCATTAATAAGAAATTCATATATACATCCTTCAAATATGCTTAGTAATATTATATTAAAAAATAATTTTCATAATTTAATTAATATATACAAAACATTGATAATTAATAGTAAATTATTTAACTAAGTATCGAATATAATTATGTCAAGATATGTCATTTTGTTTGTTCAAATAATCAAATAACTATTGGTTATCAGATAATTTTATCAAATACTTTTATACAATTAGCTAACGTAATATGCTAGTCAAATAGGCTATTCGCTAATTGTCAAATTAAATAATGTAATATATTATCAGCTATCAGCTAATGTAATTATGTCCTTATAATGTTACTTTACATATTTATCCTTCAAAAACAGATGAATTCAAATTCATCTTATTAATATATTGTGTTATATTGTATATGAAAATTAAGTATAAAAGCGACCTGAGATCTATGTGGTAGTCTTGTGTCTCACAACACAATTAAATTCCTTGGCAATGATATTTCTCTGTCAACTTGATGAAGGCAAAAAAGGGAAACCGCCAATACCAGCACAACTCTAACTTTCATTGAATACAGACCTACATGTATTATGTATACATGTATATGCTCAAAAGAAGAAGCTATGGATCTGATATATTTGGTGTTGGGAATTAATAGTAATACTTTTGATGTACAATAAGGATGGTAAGTATGAATGGGTGAGAAAGAGAGATTGATTATTTTTCTTGGTTGCCCTATCGGTTTTTTGGACCAACCCGCGTCGTACATTTGGTTTTGATGGATGAGTCTCTCGGCGGGAATTTTTTATATACATAAGGCGTCGAACTCGAGACCTGCTTAAGTGATATCAAGCTGCTTACTACTTGGACCAACCGCGTTGGTGAGAGATTGATTATTACTTGTGGTGCCATGCATCTTCCATGGAAGCGAATTTAAACTCCAAAACCCAACAGTTTGGTTTTCGTTTTCACAGAGACAGGGACTGCCCCCGTACTTTAGAAACAGTAAAGAAGCTTCCTCACCCTGCATGGAAACACCATCGCAAAAAGGCACTGCTCAGTGCTGGTGCAAATGGCGTAGACACAGTCAGTTCCTCTGCATTAGCATTCAGTTGAATGAAAAGGTAGCCTTTATCAGACTTCTTAATTGGAGTAGGTTGGTTTTGAGTTTGATCAGATTCAAGTCAATTTAAGTTTAGCATCGGCTTCCGATCATATTTTTGTCATAAATGAAAGCGAGTCGTAAGAATATTCTCTACAATTGGGCTTTGATTCGCAGGTGTAGCCTATAAATACTAATCAAATACGGAGGCAGGGCCAGGCCTTGATGCAGCACCAAAGGCCGAAGCCCTTGCATGCAGCTTTAAAGTACACAACCATAATAAAAGCATAGAATAGAATTAGGGTGCTAATTGAGTTTAGCAGCTCGCAAGCAGTTTGAGTTAGATTTGGTCAACGCTTGACTTGAATTGATTAGACTTGAATTTGAGTTAGACTAGAGATCTTAATAACTTGAGTCGAGTATGGCCCAATTCGATTCGATAAGTTCACAAGTTGTTCGTTAATTTATTTTATAATTTTTTATGTTTTTTGTGGTAGCTTAAAAAATTATGTTTCGAGAAGTTTGAATACTAGTTGAAAACTCTAGTAAAGTTCAGTGGCTTACTAAAGTAATTTACACGCAAAAAAATTAGAGTTCAAATTTCCAAAACTTTTTGTATTACCGAGCCTAATGAGCAACAAGTTTTTTAATGAGCATGTGTCGAGCAAAATTTCATCAAAACTATTGAGTATTGAGTCGATTCGAACACGAGTCAAACACTTTTCAAGTTGAGTCGAGCACTACTTAACTTACGATCCACTATATCAATAAGCATCGTGTATAGAACCGAAGCATATCTGTACAACATAATATAAAGGGTAAAGTACACCAACGGTAACCGAACTTTTAAAATTTTTATTGTGGTCATTCAACTTTTATTTCGCTTTCATTTTGGTCCCTTCCGTTGCTTTCCGTTAAAAAATACTGACGTCACCCGTTAATTTTCCTTTGGGCCCCACATGAAGCTTTTCTTTCTTCTTTTTCTTCTTCAAATTCCACTTTAGGTCCCACATATACTCGTCTATTTCTTCTTCTTCATTTTTCAGTGGTTATGACAGCTGCTCCTGAGGTGATTTGCATTACAAAAATTTGAACATATTTTAGGCTTTTCCATGGTTGTTACTAATGTTTTTGTTGACTGTTGTTATTTCTATTGCAGGTCGTAAAAGCTGTTATGAAGAAAGATTCCAACCTAAATTATGCTCTGGCTGTTGACATATGGAGCTTGAGTTGCACCATCATTGAGATGCTTAATGGTAAACTTGTAACACCCTCTACCCCGGCTAGTAGCAAACCGGCTCGAGAACGTTACTTAAGCAAAGACAAGGACGAGGCAAACAAGCAATACAAGGATAGACAAGAACAAGGCAAGGATTGATAACTCATCCTTATTAGATGAGTTACTTAACTATCAAACAACCAAACATACTTACTTAACAAACAAGCAAACTCACATTGACTTCAAGTCATTATAGGCATTCGAACAAATCACTAAATTGTTTCCTATTATAGTTACATTATAGGTTACTATGTTATAAATACAATTTACTTCATTTTAAACCCTATTATTCGAATGGCCCTAGGTGTAACATGCTTCCATTTCAATTCAATGTTCCTTAGTTTGTATACATTTAAAAATCTCATATCTAAATTGCCAACAGGATTCTTGATCATTCAATTTACATGTAACTAGTTTCTATTCAAGCCATACTCTATTCCTATGCATTCGGCAATCATCATGCTAATACCAAAGCACATACATCATGGTATATACACATACACAAGTGACCATATAGTTCCCAAGGCATTCGATTGGAATACAAGCAACATGGTTCATCTCATACTACTTTCATTTCAAGCATACACATATACATAAACAAGGCATTTGAATGCTCCAAGATAAACTATACCAAACATTAGATCATTTAAATTTATCATCATATGCGCAGCAACATCATTTACATTACAAGTACTTTAAGTTCATTACATGATTCATAATGTCATCCAAGATCATGACATAGTAGGCCCATACAAGAACAATATATACAAATACCAAAATGCATGATCAAGCTAACTATATACATTCTAGTGCCACCATTCTAGGAGATATACAAGACAAGTATGAAACCATACTTAGGCAATGCTTGTGTGACTTGCTTCTAGCTCAAGGTAGCAGGCTTCAAGATCAAGCAACAATCGTATCCTTTATCCTATAAGTTGGGAAGAATGAAAACGAGAGTGATAAGTACAAGAATGTACTTAGTGAGGTAGTAACTAGTTCTAACCATTTGTTATATCAAGTTTTGTGCCATTTAATCAAGTATAGTCCTAGCTAAGGATTTCAAGCATTAAGATAGTCTTAGCTAAAGCTTTCAAGCTTTAGAGTAATCCTAACTAAGGATTCAAGCATTCAACTATCAAGGAACAAGAACATGGAATCATACTTCATGTATTAATATCAAGAATCAAGCACATCACGCTTACACAACAAGTAATCAAGAAAGTCATGCTTACATGACAAGTAACATACTATTCATAGTTTTCAAGACAAGTCACATGTGTTTTAGGATTGTTATTACATTTGTTATCAATTAAACAACCCATTTGGTACTTAGTTTGTATAGGTAATCGAGTCTCAAACCAACTGTCACCACAAGATGCACCGTAGTGCTGGTCAACCTCCTACTGTCGCCAAAGACCATATACGTACCCTCCGTCTGTCGCCAAATAGGGCCTTAGCCATGGACCGCAGTCCAACCTGACACAATGAGCTCTAGACTCTAAGGCAAGCCCTTCTACCTAGTCTAACTAGCTACCAAGGTTGTTCGATTTACCATTTATTCAAGTGTTTCAAGATCAAGATCATGTCAAGCAAGTTCATTTCATATTAGGCCCTTAGGCTATTTGAGCCATCACTCACATTTCATGTAATTTTCATATTTCATTTCATCAAGATGAGAAGATATCTCAAGCAAGTCTTTAGCATTCGATCACATGCATCATGACACATACAAGAACCAATGTACCATTTAAACATGCTTAGCATTCAAATAAAACATGTATTCAAGATGTGATCAAATTTCATGCATTACTAGTCATTCTTCCCTTATTAAGTCAAGTCCATGATTAGGTTCATTTAACATTTCAAGAATGTAAACAAGTATGCATTGGTTAGAACCTAGTCCTAACCCTAGAGATAACTACATTCACAATACTCCAAGCTTAGCTAGTCTTGGATCCACACTCCTTTGTTCTTGGCTTTAGGATGATCCACTCTATCATCTTCCACCAAGTTTAATCCTGGTTCTATCACATTACACAACAATTACATGTCAAAACAAGATCATATGATCATTCAATCAAGGCAATGTTACAAGCACATAACATACACAAACCTGGCAGCATGCTCATAAACATTCTCCACTACACTTAACTACATTTATCTATAATCTAGTACATGTAAAACAAGGCAAAATCAATGTCCTAAAACTGTTTACAAAATAGTTTACAAATTGCCACAAAACAGTGTGCAATTACCTATACTGCATAACTTAATTTCAATTGGTTCATACCATTGGAAAGCTAACGTAATTGTCTTTATAACCATATAAGTCTTGCATTTTAGTTCTTTTCCAATTAATACAGTTTTTAACTTAAAGACAGGGTAATTTGTTACACTGGACAATTTGCACTGTCCTTAGTGTTTCTTCTCTACATTTAATTCTACAACCAGAATTCAGTTCTGTTTTCTCCTAATGAATTTACACATATCAAGGTGTTGTCCATAAAAATTTCAGCCTTAAATTAATTTTATAAAATTTATAGTGATTTTCAAAGTTACTGCCCAGAACAGAGCATTTCTGGGCAGATTACACTAGGTTGAATTTCTAGCTTCTTAACTCATTTTAACAAGGTTCTAACATGGCAATTCCATTCATTTTCATGTTCTTACATGTCTAGGTCAATCTAATTCACCTTGCAATGAGCTTCAAATAGGGCATTATAATGTTGAACCCAATTTGATCTATTTGATCAACATTGCACATTCAATTTACCAATTGAGTAGTCCATTACCTAATTTATAACTAGTCCAATTAGGTGCTTTCACATTTCCAGCAAGTTATCTATTCAATTCAGTCTTCATTTCATCTACCAACATGATCAAAATAGGGTTCTAAATTCAATTAACATGCTTACACATTTTCTCTATCAAAACAGTCCATAATCAAGATTGTTTTCAACCATATATACATTTCATTAGCAATTTAGCTACTAGCATTCAATTTTCAAGTTCTAATTGAAGCTAGCATGACCCTAACACACATAAAAATCATCCAAATCAATTTATACAACAAGAACATCATCAATTCACTCATTCAAACAGTTTGTAACATGTAAAGTCAAGTATTATACCTTCTCCAAGCTAAATTTAATCAAGGTTGAATCACGAATCATGAATTTGGAGGTAATATATGAAGCTTTATTTCTCCGAATGGATGAGCATGGTTCGGCAAAGGTGGAGGGAGGCGGAGTGGAGAAGATGATAGAAATATGGCCACTTGGCCATGGTGTTATCACATGGCTTAGCTATTTGCCTCCACTTGGCAAATTTTGGTCTAATTGCTTCATAAATCCTTAATTACTCATCCTTATTGCATGCAATTCTACATTTATAATTTGCTGCTATTTGATCTTTCATGATTAGGCTACTTCTTTATCAATCCATCTAATTTAGTCACTAGGTTTAATTAATTCTTCAAATTTGTAAATTGTTTGTACAATTAAGCTCTAATTAGTTTATGACATGTTACTAGGCCATGATTTGAGGTATTACAATTCTCCCTCTTAAGTTAAATTCATCCTCGAATTTTTCTGAATCGAATAGGTGAGGATATTGCTTCTTCATGACTTCTTCTGATTCCCATGTTGCCTCTTCTACCTTGTGATTTCTCCACAAGACTTTGACAAGAGGAACATTCTTGTTTTGAAGTCTTATGACTTCCTTGTCAAGTATTTGAATAGGTTCTTCTTCATAAGATAAGTTGGGATTCAATTCCACCTCTTCGGGTTCAAGACCATGAGATGGATCAGACCTATATCTTCTGAGCATGGAAACATGAAAGATATTGTGGATCTTATCAAATTCACTAGGAAGTGCCAATCGATAAGCCATTGGACCAATCCTTTCAATGATTTCAAATGGTCCGATAAACCGAGGGCTGAACTTTCCTTTTCTTCCAAACCGAAGGGCTTTCTTCCAAGGAGATACTTTGAGGAAGACCTTGTGTCCAACATTGTATTGGATGTCTCTCCTTTTCAAGTCAGCATAAGCATTTTTCCTATCGAAAGCTACCTTTAATCGATCATGAATGATCTTCACTTGTTCTTCGATTTCTCTGAGCAATTGAGGTCCTAAAACCTTGTTTTCTCCCAATTCAGACCAGCACAAGGGAGTTCTAGATCTTTCGTATAAAGCTTCGAAGGGAGCCATCTGAATAAATGTCTGGTAGCTATTGTTGTAAGCAAACTTTACTAGGGGTAGAAATTTCTCCCAATTCTTTTTGAAGTCTATAACACAAGCACATAGCATATCTTCGAGCACTTGAATGATTCTTTCAGATTGTTCATCTGATTGAGGATGAAAGGCTGTACTAAGATGCACTTTAGCTCCTAGAGCCTTCTGCAAAGAATTCCCGAATCGAGAAGCAAATCTAGGGTCACGATCAGAGATTATAGTTGTAGGTACACCGTGTAATCGAATCACTTCACAGATGTATAGCTCGGCTAAGGTTTCCAAGCTCATGTTTATTCGAACATGGATGAAGTGAGTAGACTTTGTGAATCTATCAACAATTACCCATACATCATCATTCTTTCTTGGAGTGGAAGGAAGACCAGTAACGAAATCCATTGTAATCTGATCTCATTTCTACTGAGGGAATTCGATTGGTTGGAGCAATCCAGTAGGGACTTGATTCTTAGCTTTAACTATTTGACAAGTTAGGCATTTTAAAACAAAATTTGTGATAGCCGATTTCTTGCCTGGCCACTAGTATAGTAGCTTTAGATCCTTATACATCTTAGCCGATCCTAGATGAATCAAGAAAGAGCTTTGGTGAGCTTTTTGTAGCAACTTTTGTTTTAGTTCCTCGTTGTTAGGAACACATACTCTATCCTTGAAATAGAAGAGTCCATTCGACTTGAGGGAGAAGTAGAATTAGACTCAGAGTCTAGCTTGGATATGATCTTCTGAAGATCTGGATCAGTTTGCTGGAGTTCTTTGATTCTCATGATTAGACTAGATTGAACTTGAAGTTTAGACAAGAATTTTCGTCCTTTGGATAAATGAAAATGACCATTGATAGCCAATGAAGCTACAAACGAATGGACAAGATCATTAAGGAAAATTTAGAATAGTTACTTGCAAGAAGAGAAAGATCAATTCGAATGGATTACTTGTAATCCAAGAAAGATTAAATTTAAATGAATTATTCTAGGATTTAGATTTAGGGGTTTACCCGAGTATGGTCTGTGACTAAGGGCATCAGCAACCACGTTTGCTTTCCCTGGATGGTAGTCAATAACCAAATAGTAGTCTTTAAGTAATTCTAGCCATCTTCTTTGTCTCAAATTCAAATCTTTCTGAGTCATAAGGTATTTGAGACTCTTGTGGTCTGTGAACAGGTTACATTTCTCCCCGTACAAGTAATGTCTCCATATTTTGAGAGCAAACACGATAGCTGCCAATTCTAGATCGTGTGTAGGGTAGTTTGACTCGTGTGGTTTTAAATGCCTTGAAGCGTAATCTACCACTTTTCCATCTTGCATTAGGACACATCCTAGTCCTAAATGAGATGCATCCCTATAGTCAGTGAATTCTTTGCCCAATTCTGGTTGGATAAGAACCAGTGCATGAGTTAGAGCTTGTTTAAGTTGATCGAAGCTTCGTTGTTGGTTCTCTGACCAAACAAAGGGTGTGTCTTTACGAGTTAGCTTAGTCAAGCTTGCGACAATGGATGAAAATCATTTGACAAAATGTCGATAATTCCTGGCTAAACCGAGAAAGCTTCAAACCTTACCAACATTCCTCAGAGGTCTCTAATCCATGATGGATTGAATTTTGCTTGGGTCTACTTTAATTTTTTCTGCCGAGATAACATGGCCAAGGAATGAGACTTCTGATAGCCAAAATTCACACTTAGAGAAATTTGCGAACAATTGACGTTCTCTGAGAGTTTGCAATACACTTCAAAGGTGTGCGAAGTGTTTTTCCCTATTCCGAGAATACACCAGGATGTCATCGATGAAGACGACCACAAACTTGTCAAGATAGGTCTTAAATACATGGTTCATGAGGTCCATGAAAGCAGCCAGAGCATTTGACAACCCGAATGGCATTGCAAGAAATTCAAAGTGGCCATATCGAGTACGAAAGGCTGTCTTGGGTACATCTTCTTCTTTTACCCTCATTTGATAGTATCTCGATCGAAGATCGATCTTTGAGAACACTGAAGTATCCTTGAGTTGATTAAAGAGATCTTCTATCCTTGGGAGAGGATATCGATTCTTGATAATAAGCTTGTTCAATTATTTGTAATCAATACAGAGTCTTATAGTCCTGTCTTTCTTTTTCACGAACAAGACTGGGGCACCTTAGGGAAACATGCTAGGCCGAATAAAGCCTTTGTCTTGTAGCTCTTAGAGTTGCTTCTTGAGTTCTTTTAATTCAACAGGTGCCATTCGATAGGGTGTGATGGACACCGGAGTTGTTCCAGGTTGAACTTCAATCTCGAACTCTACTTCCCTGGTTGGAGGGAGACCAGGGAGTTCATCGAGAAAAGCATCAATGAATTTAGATATAATTGGCATACTAGGTAAGCCGAATTCAAGTTCATCTTGCATAGTCATGGCAACAAAGATTGAGGTCGGTTTTCTATCAATTAGGAGGATTGATTCCTTTCATAAACCCTGGAGATAAAGTCTCCTATTTTGGCAATCTATCCAGGCTTCATGTTTGCTTAACCAATCTAGTCCTAACACTAGATCGAACTCACAAGAAGGCGAGACATAAAGGTCCATGGGAAAATGCACATTTCAAATGCTTATAGGGCATTGCTTGCAAAGAAATTTAATAGGCATAATTCCTCCTATATGGTTCGAAACTACAAGGCTAGTCTTAATAAGTTTGGGTTTTAAGTTTAACTTAGCAATCATGGAAGAACATATAAAAGAGTGGGTAGATCCTGAATCAATCAAAGCATATGCATGACTTGAATTTAATTCAACAGTACCTGCGATAACATCGGATTCTTCTTCTTCCTCTTTCCCACGAATGTGGTAGATTCGAGTAGGGGCTCGAGATTCTTGGTGTGTAGGAGTATTCGAATGTTGGCCTCTACCTTTGCTTTGATTCCTGGACTGAGCTTGTCTCAGGCCCTTGTTTCGATTAGATGGAGCTGAGCTAGCATTTACAGAAGTTCGATTCGGAACCTTGTTAAGATTCTGAGGACAATCCCGAATATAATGATCGGAGGCTCCACATAAGAAACACAAATTCTGTTGAGTTCTGCATTACCCAGTGTGGTGCTTCTGACAGAACTTGCAAGTAGGATATTGAGTAGCTTTACCAGAATTCCCCGTACTATCAACAGAGATGATCGAGGCTGAAGGCTTGGTTACCGATTGAGGTCTTGGTATGTAATTGCTTTTTTGAACATAAGTGTAATTCAATGAGTGATCTTTGGAGTGTTTAGATTTCTTTGACTGCAAGTGAGGCTTGTCATCATTTTTGGATCGTTTGTCCTTCTAGGAGTTACCACTCTTGCTTTTCTCAGAGGCCTTCATCTTTGCCTCGGTTGCAATAGCTCGGTTCACCAAATTCTAGAAGTCAGTGATACCCAGGGCAGTGAAGATTGGACTCAGTTCATCATTCAGTCCATCGATGAATATCCGACATTTTTCAGCTTCAGTCTTGATGTATTCCGACCCGTACTTGCAATACTTGCAGAAATCACTCACGTATTGTTTAATGGGTCGACCACCTTGCTTGAGGTACAAGAAACATTTATGGCGCTCGGCCAGGTACTGTTCACTGATATATTTCTTCTTGAATTCCTCGAGGAAGAATTTCCAAGTTACAGCTTCAGCAGGAGCAGTCAATGTAGTGGTTTCCCACCAGCTTAGAGCTTCATCTGCCAATAGGGCTATGGCACATTCGAGCTTGTGCTCATCAGGACAAGGTAGTTGCTTGGTCAAGATTCGAGTAGTGGCATCTAACCAGTACTCAGCTACTTCGGGATTGGCTTCATCAGTGCCAGTAAAAGTATAAGCCTAGTGTTGAGCCAACTTGTCAACCGGAGCTCTATTTGGCACAGCAACAAGAGGAACAGTAGGATGATCTTGTTTCAAAGCAGTTACAAGATGATTGAACATCTTCTTCATGCTTAGGAGACATTCTTATTGCACAGGATTTATAGCGGGAGCTTCCTGTTGAGCAACAACTTCGACGCAGGTTTGAGCTTATTGTTGTGGAGGATTCTGCTCCATCCTCAAAATATCTCCTTCATTTGAGGAGCCTTCAAGACTTTCATTATCCCGGCCAAGTCTCGTTTCAGACATTCTACGTTTAAATAGAATAATTAGGTATTCAGTGTAGTAAGCAAAGACACAAGCTATACAATACAAGTCTCCTAGGTGGCATAAGTATCCTATATGATGCATGATAGCCTGGTTTAGTCCTAGAATCGACTAAACCTAAAGCTCTGATTACCAATTAAATGTAACACCCCCTACCCCGGCTAGTAGCAAATCAGCTTGGGAGCGTTACTTAAGCAAGTACAAGGACAAGGCAAGCAAGCAATACAAGGATAGACAAAAACAAGGCAATGATTGATAACTCATCCTTATTAGATGAGTTACTTAACAATCAAGCAACCAAACATACTTACTTAACAAACAAGCAAACTCACATTGACTTCAAGTCATTATAGGCATTCGAACAAGTCACAAAATTGTTTCCTATTATAGTTACATTATAGGTTACTATGTTATAAATACAATTTATTTCATTTTAAACCCTATTATTCGAATAACCCTAGGTGTAACATGCTTCCATTTCAATTCAATGTTCCTTAGTTTGTATACATTTAAAAATCTCATATCTAAATTGCCAACAGGATTCTTGATCATTCAATTTACATGTAACTAGTTTCTATTCAAGCCATACTCTATTCCTATGCATTCGGCAATCATCATGCAAATACCAAAACACATACATCATGGTATATACACATACACAAGTGACCATATAGTTCCCAAGGCATTCGATTGGAATACAAGCAACATGGTTCATCTCATACTACTTTCATTTCAAGCATACACATATACATAAACAAGGCATTTGAATGCTCCAAGATAAACTATACCAAACATTAGATCATTTAAATTTATCATCATATGCACAGAAACATCATTTACATTACAAGTACTTTAAGTTCATTACATGATTCATAATGTCATCCAAGATCATGACATAGTAGGCCCATACAAGAACAATATATACAAATACCAAAGTGAATGATCAAGCTAACTATTCTAGTGCCACCATTCTAGAAGATATACAAAACAAGTATAAAACCATACTTAGGCAATACTTGTGTGACTTGCTTCTAGCTCAAGGTAACAGGCTTCAAGATCAAGCAACAATCGTATCCTTTATCCTGTAAGTTGGGAATAATGAAAACGAGAGTGATAAGTACAAGAATACACTTAGTGAGGTAGTAACTAGTTCTAACCATTTATTATATCAAGTTTTGTGTCATTTAATCAAGTATAGTCCTAGCTATGGATTTCAAGCGTTAAGATATTCCTAGCTAAGGCTTTCAAGCTTTAGAGTAATCCTAACTAAGGATTCAAGCATTCGGCTATCAAGGAACAAGAACATGGAATCATACGTCATGTATTCATATCAAGAATCAAGCACATCATGCTTACAAAACAAGTAATCAAGAAAGTCATGCTTACATGACAAGTAACATACTATTCATATCTTTCAAGACAAGTCACATGTGTTTTAGGATTATTATTACATTTGTTATCAATTAAACAACCCCCTTGGTACTTAGTTTGTATAGGTAATCGAGTCTCCAACCAACTGTCGCCACAAGATGCACCGTAGTACTGGTCAACCCTCCTACTGTCGCCAAAGACCACATACGTACCCTCTGTCTATCACCAAATAGATGCCTTAGCCCTAGATCGTATTCCACCCTAACACAATAAGCTCTAGACTCTAAGGCATGCCCTTCTACCTAGTCCAACTATCTACCAAGGTTGTTCGATTTACCATTTATTCAAATGTTTCAAGATCAAGATCATGTCAAGCAAGTTCATTTCATATTAGGCCCTTAGGCCATTTGAGCCATGGCTCACATTTCATGTAATTTTCATGTTTCAATTCATCAAGATGAGATGATATCTCAAGCAAATCTTTAGCATTCGATCACATGCATCATGACACATACAAGCACCAGTGTACCATTTAAACATGCTTAGCATTCAAATAAAACATGTATTCAAGATGTGATCAAATTTCATCCATTACTAGTCATTCTTCCCTTATTAAGTCAAGTCCATGATTAGATTCATTTAACATTTCAATAATGTAAACAAGTATGCATTGGTTAGGACCTAGTCCTAACCCTAGAGATAATTCACTCACAATACTCCAAGCTTAGCTAGTCTTGGATCCACACTCCTTTGTTCTTGGCTTTAGGATGATCCACTCTATCCTCTTCCACCAAGTTTACTCCTGGTTCTATCACATTACACAACAATTACATGTCAAAACAAGATCATATGATCATTAAATCAAGGCAATGTTACAAGCACATAACATACACAAACCTGGCAGCATGCTCATATACGTTCTCCACTACACTTAACTACACTTATCTATACTCTAGTTCATGTAAAACAAGGCAGAATCAATGTCCTAAAACTGTTTACAAAACAGTTTACAAATTACCACAAAACAGTGTGCAATTACCTATACTGTTGTTGCCAGGCAGCTTGCACTCCAGTCACTTAATCATGCATAACTTTCATTCCGTACGTCATAATTTCAATTGGTTTATACCGTTGGAAAGCTAACGTAATTTTATTTGTAACCATATAAGTCTTGCATTTTAGTTCTTTGCCAATCAATACAGTTTTTAACTTAAAGACAGGGTAATTTGTTACATTGGACAGTTTGCACTGTCCCTAGTGTTTCTTCTCTACATTTCATTATACAACCCAGAATTCAGGTCTGTTTTCTCCTAATGAATTTAGACATGTCAAGGTGTTGGCCATAAAAATTTCAGCCTTAAATTCATTTTATAAAATTTATAGTGATTTTTCAAAGTTACTGCCCAGAACAGAGCATTTCTGGGCAGATTACACTAGGTTGAATTTCTAGCTTCTTAACTCATTTTAACAAGGTTCTAACATGGCAATTCCATTCATTTTCATGTTCTTACATGTCTAGGTCAATCTAATTCACCTTGCAATGAGCTTAAAATAGGGCATTATCATGTTGAACACAATTTGATCTATTTGATCAACATTGCACATTCAATTTACCAATTGAGCAGTCCATTACCTAATTTAACTAGTCTAATTAGGTGCTTTCACACTTCCAGCAAGTTGTCTATTCAGTTCAGTCTTTATTTCATCTACCAACATGATCAAAATAGGGTTCTAAATTCAATTAACATGCTTACACATTTTCTCTATCAAAACAGTCCATAATCAAGACTGTTTTCAACCATATATACATTTCATTAGCAATTTAGCTACTAGCATTCAATTTTCAAGTTCTAATTGAAGCTAGCATTACCCTAACACACATAACAATCATCCAAATCAATTTATACAACAAGAACATCATCAATTCACTCATTCAAACAATCTATAACATGTAAAGTCAAGTATTATACCTTCTCCAAGCTAAATTTAATCAAGGTTGAATCAAGAAGCATGAATTTGGAGGTAATCTATGAAGCTTTCTTTCTCCTAATGGATGAGCATGGTTCGAACAAGGTGGAGGGAGGTGGAGTGGAGAAGATGATAAAAAGATGGCCACTTGGCCATGGTGTTATCACATGGCTTAGCTATTTGCCTCCACTTGGCAAATTTTGGTCTAATTACTTCATAAATCCTTAATTACTCATCTTTATTGCATGCAATTCTACATTTACAATTTGTTACTTTTTGATCCTTCATGATTAGGCTACTTCTTTATCAATCCATCTAATTTAGTCACTAGGTTTAATTAATTCTTTAAATTTGTAAATTGTTTGTACAATTAAGCTCTAATTAGTTTATAACATGTTACTAGGCCATGATTTGGGGTATTACAAAACCTGCGTGGAGGTAAGCACATTTTCAAACTTTGTTGTCATGCCTATCTTTGAACTTCATCTTTTAAAATAAACTTTTCAGTTTTCACACAGTTTAGATTAGATTGTTTTCATACTTAATGTAACAAAAAATATGTTTTCACAAAGGAAGTTACATTATTGTTTTGATTGTCAATCTTATCAATCAGCCTCAAGTATTGTTCAAGGTTCTGAACCAAAACTCACCTGTACCAGAAGCATTATCTCCTGAAGGGAAGGATTTTCTACATTGTTGCTTTCAAAGAAATCCAGCAGAGCGGCCATCTGCAGCTATGCTACTTGAGAATCATTTTGTACGAAATTCGGCAGATCAAAATGGACCATCCCTCATGCAGGCTTTTTCTAGAATGAATATAACAGTAAGCATCAACCAGATTTTTTTTTTGGAACCATTAGTTTGCTCTCCAAATAACATTGTCTTTACTTAAATGAAATTTTGATTACACTGATATCATATCTATGTTCACACCACATAGTCAAAGAATAGAAATGATGTCAACTTTGCCGGCAACAAAGGGAAAATTGACTTCTACCAGGTAACGATATGCATGTTCACTGATGTGGAATGAGTTTGATCCTGCAGAACCATTCATCCCACTTTAGACTTTGCATGATTAGTTTTGCTCCTCAATGATATTTGATTATGATTTATGCTTTGTTCTAATTATCTTCCTCAGTGAGAATGACCAATCAAGCTATGCCAGAAACAATAATTACGTTGCGGCTTCACATCATCATCTCGACTCCGCCCTCGAGGTCTCCCCTTACACATCTGCAGCAAGAGTGATTCATGGCTCTCATAGTTTCAGCCCTTCTTCGCATGTTTCAAGCAATATGCCACTTGATGCAGTGAACAACCACCCATTTGTTGTGGCAAGGAAGTCCAGCACATCTGAAACTTGTTTGGGTTTCAGATGGATAAAGTATAAGAGCAAGGGTCCTACATACAACTTTGAGAAACTCGCAATTACTTAGGGCATTGTTTTAGTGCAGATTTTTGCAACTGTCGTCTAAGGGTTTCATGACTCCCTTGTTTAGCAGATGTTCATTTTCATGGTTCTGGTAAACACGTATTGTAAATACAGGGTTTCTTAATTTTTAGTCGTTAAATCTTTAGTTATTTGATTCTTTACATGTGTTTCAAAAATGTCTTAAGCAAATGGCCAACCATTATTATAAACAGAAAAAAGTAACTTAAACAAAAGGGAAAAGTATACTAACACTCCCTAAACTATGATTATTTGATTGTTTTTCCTAAACTATGATTATTTGTCTTAAGTAATGGGGTTTATGTGGGACACAAAGTAGAATTTGGAGAAGAAACAGAAGGTTCATGTGGGACCCAAAAAATTAACGGGCCACGTCAGCATCTTTTAACGGGATGGGCCAAAATGAAAGCGAAATAAAAGTTGAGTGACCGCAATAAAAATTTTAAAAGTTCAGTGACCATCGATATACTTTACCCTTATATAAAACAGTCTGCGTGTAATGAGGAGTTTCAATGGTGGGAATGAGGTGGGAATATCCGAAAATCGTGGGGGTCCGAACCGACGGAGGATGGAGAATAACCGAAACTTTCACTCATGGGGACGAGGACGAGGGAAATTTTGTCAGCGAAACACAAATGGGGATAGGGACAGGGATTGCTATATCGAACCATTGGGATAACTAAACCGTAAACGTATAAATAACTGTGGGACTCCCCGAAAATATCCGCAAGGATCCCGATATTTTACATTTTTTAATATATATATATATATATATATAATTAACTCTTATTTACTTGTATAGTACCTATCTTATTATTAATATTCCAATCCATCAAAATATTTGTGTCTTTTATTTAAAATTATTAAATTTGGGTGACCTCTCTAGTAATTTATCCTTTTTTGTTAATTAAGAGTATATAATTTATTTATATCCCTATTTATGTCGTTCATGTTATGCAAAAACTTTGTTCCCCTTCAATCATATGTTTAAGTCTATTGAGTATATGACTTATAAATTGAAATTGACCATATAGTTTAGTTAGTGAAATAGTAAATTTTGATTAACTTTTTGGGATGGGGATTCCCCGAAACCCGTAGAGATCTGATGGATATGAGGAGGAAAAATCACCGAAACATGTAATAAAAATTACCTGAAATCGTACCCGCAAGTGTTAGGGACGAAGTGAAGAATGCAAAATAATTTTCATCCCTAATTATGTAGTTTTCCATAGACTAGTAGTAATTTCAATGTATTCGAAACACAATTAGTGAAAATATTTGACAAATAGTTTCAAGCCTTGTTTATAATATTACTTTTAGAAAGTGCTTTTGAGTCAAAAGCACTTTTGGGGATCAACAATGCTAAACAGATAATGTTTGAAGAAAAAATTGTTTGAAAAGTGTTTTTTAACTAAAACGTAAAAGCTAAAAATTCTAATTTTTACAGTTGAAAAATTACTTTTAGGAGCTAAATTACAATTTTAACTTTTATTTTTTATTGTGTTTATTTATAATTTATATTTTTTACGAAGACATAATTATATGATTAATAAATTATTTTTTAGTTTGAAAAATATTTATTAATTAAAAATTTTATATTTTTTATAATTTGAGTTGATATATCTTATATATTATAACATTAAAAAATTTGGATATCAATTTTAGAGTTTAGAGTTTAGTGTTTTAGGTTAGGATTTAGGGTGTAGAATTTAAGGTGTATGGTTATAATTTAAAGTTTAGAATTTAAAGTTTAGGTTTTAGGGTATTAATGTTTGGGATTTAGGTTTTAAATTTTATAGAAGGGTTGTGTAATTTTTTACACAGTTTGTATATCAAAATATAACTCATCATTTAAATATATATTTTTTAACTAACAATAATGATTATTTATATTAAATACTTAAATCTCAAATTCAAAAATCCAAAAGTATTTTTGAAGTACTTTTCAAAAGCAATACTAAACTAATCCTTGAAATTACGACATCAAACGTTATGATTATTTATTTTTAAAATTTTTGAAAAAGACATTTGTCATCATATTAATATTGTTTGTAAAATAATTTTTTACTAGCATCGTGTCAAATAAAAACGTTTAAAAATCAAACAATTTCATTACAAAATAGTTTATGAGTTAAAATGTTTTAATATTGATATTTAATAAACGGATGAGGATTAATTAAGGGTAGTGAAAGGGACAACACATGGAGCAGATAAAGTGAAAGGGACAATGATGAGGGCCCTTTATGGCTAAGCCCAAGCAGACAGCCCACACGGTTTAGCTTTCATTCTTTCAATGAAGACAATGACTCCTTGAAAACCATCTCCATGTTTCACTCATTTAAAACTTATTTTTTCCCGTTATTCAATTTATTCTTTTAAAGAAATTATGTTAAATCTAATAAATTTATTTTTAATTAATGAATTTTATTTTTTTATTTAAATTAATGAATTTATATAATTTGGACTGAATGTGATTGTTGGATGTTGGATATGGGGAGAATGTATTTTCTTTCTATTAATTATGGCCATTGTTTTGGCTAGTTGAGAAGTAAATCATGATAGATGTCCCGTACTTTTTGTTTAGAAATATCAATGTTGATTTATTATTTTTATGAATTTAATATTTTTAAATAATTTTTTAACATATGATTAGTACAAGTCTATACTACCCAAATCTCTCTCTACTTATTAATTAGAAGATATTGATCGTTTAAGTAAGCCTGATCTCATCCCTTCATGTATATTGTTTTGGTAACAATGTCAATCAAACTAAGCTCAATCGACCCTTTTAAATAAAATTTGAAGTTCAAATCTTATTGATGAAAAAGCAACATTAAGATTGTTTGACCACTCATTTAGGGATCCAATCCAACTCAACTTCAAATACAATCAGAATTTATACGGATACTAACTATCATCAATCTCGTACCCAATTTTCTTTTCTTATTTTGAAGATATAGTATGAAACTATTTATTTTAGATTCAAGTATAATTAAATTAATCATATTATACATTGTTATGTTTCTCCTTTTAAAGAAAGAAGAAAATCAAATCCTAACAAAATAGAGTAAATATTTAAGTTTTTTTTTGTAGAGGAATGGAATTCATAATATGAACAAAAGTGAAGCCTATTTCTATAATCATTTAATTTTAAGAATATAATTTTGGCAGAAGAGGCAGGAAATTGGAGCTTTGATTTCAGTAGCCAACAAATGAATTCAGCCCCATGAGTGATTCGGTATCCAAACAAGTGGCTACCTTAACCTTTTTTAGCATTTGAATAAGACCATTGCTTCTTTATTTAATAATTCAAAACACCCAAAGAGACAAAAACCTTATTGTCTTAATAATTACCCAAAAGAAAAAACAAAGCCATATGTCTTCCTATTTTATAGGATTCATCCCTCATAATTCAAGCACTCCATGGACTTGCTCCATCTCCCTCCAGCACAAGAAAAAAAAAAAAAAAAAGGTCCAATCTGAATAAATAACTGGTAAAATTTGATCCAGTTGAGTTGAGTTCAATCGAATTCGAATTTGTACATAATTTAAGTTAGGGACAAGTCTAAAAGAAAAGAAGAATGATCATACTCGTGTTAAATATAGTCATATTTTATTGCTTAAATAACATGGTTTAATGGTAAAAGAAACCATTGAAGAAGTTTCCATTTACAATTCAACCCCTACAACTCCAAAAATTCATTCCCCCACATTCCAAGTTAAGCATACAAGTTTCCTATAAACAGAAGATTAACTATAGCTTCTTTGATATTTCAAAAATCTAATAAAACAAAACCAAAAGTACTTTTAGATAATATTAATTAAAAAAACCAATTGAATTAACAAATAAACAAAGGGCTTAGTCAGGATTCTTACAAGCACACATGACCAATGAGAACTCATCTCTTTCCTTGATCTTCTGTTCTTCAAACTGGCTGTTTTTTTCTTCCAACCAAAGCCTGCAATCTAGTCCACTCCTTGTCCTAAACATGAACACGGCACACCCTGATGTCTGGTTAAACAGCCAATCATGCAAATCCCACATCATATCTATCAACAATCCGTCCAAAAAGATGATCTGATTCCCTCTGAAATTCCACCTCAATCGCTTCACTTGGAACATCTTCTTCTCGTCAATGGTGACTGTCAATTCAGGGTTTCTAAACCCTGTTTGTTTGCCACCTTCTTCGTTGCATTTGATTAATATGTCGTGAGCCAACCCTTTGTCACAGAATTGTGCCTTTGTCGAGTAAACGCTGGTGGTGCCTACGAAAACTTCACTCCTCGAAACCAATGTAAATTTGGGTGTTGGGTTTTGTTGTTCATTCATATGGATCATGCTTATATCCCCGAGAGATAAACAGAGCTGCGTATCGACTAAAACGACGACCGAAAACTCGGAACTCGGTTCAGGTCCATTGATGTACCGAGCATTGGAAACATCCCAAGTGACTTCAATCTCTGAATTGCAGGCTTTGAACGTTTTGCTGCCTTTGATCTTTCCTAGACGGTGTGAGTTGGGGTCGAGTTTCGACGCGGTTTCCCCGACGTTGATCGTTAGGCCGTGACCGAGGCAATTGCTGGACCATGTGAGCGTGATGAGGAGGTGTCTATGAGAGGAGATTCTAGCTTTGTATATACATTTCACGGTGTTTGGGGTAGAAGGGGTAATGTTTGGGGAGAGATAGGGCTGGTTCGAAGGTTCGGAACAATAAGAATCCGACACTTCGATGGCATGTTCATTGTAACAAGATGCTATGCTCCTCATTGTTAGAGAAAAAAATCCCAGAAAAGAATATGAAAAAAGATGATGGAAAATTTGAGACTTCTTTTTTTCCCCACTTCGATTGGAATATATGCTGGTTAAAGAAACAAGGCTTTTAACTCTTCTTTGCCTCTACCACAAGAAAATTGACTCATTCGTCACTTTATTCTTCCTTGTACTATATTAAAATTCAGGATTTAATCCTCGTACTTTAATTTGGTCTACATTTCCACCAATGGATTGATATGTAAATTTTCAAAAACTTATTTGAAAATAAAATTTGGGGTCAATTTAGAATACAGACTGTAATAGGAGGACAATTAATGCAATTAACTCCAATAAATAAAATAAGTTGAAAGAGTGTAATTATGAAGTTTTTTAACGGAATTTTTTGTTAAAGAAATGGAAGAGGGAAGGTGACAAAGGAATTACTACAGTCTGTGTTTCCCCATGTGGACTGTCTTTTATTTGCTTATTTTTTTGTCATTTTTTTATTTATTTGCTAGTGGGAAAATGAAACAATCTGACTGGGTGAAGCCAGGCATGTACATTAATTACGTTTCTTAATTCAGAATTAAAAACCATGACCATTTCTTCTTCTTCTTCTTTAGCTTCGTGTGCCCGCTCATCACAATGATTAAGAATCTAATTAAATTAACATGGATTAAACTTTTGACTTTGCCCCACTACTACTAGAAAAATAAACTTAAAATTCTCAACAAATAAAAATGTAGAACTCAATATAATATTTGGATGAATGATGAGCACAAGCCATTAGGTAAAACAGAGAGGAGTTTGGTTAACACGTGCTATTTGGTAACATTAGGACTCAATGTGATGGATCGACTCTGATTCGGATTCAATTTTTTTTGACAAATTCGGATTTAGATTTAATTCTAGTTCAATTCACTGTTTAAATTTGAAATCGATTCAAAAAAATTTAAGTTCAATTTAGCTCGATCACGAACTAATATAACATATTCGACTTAGAGATATAGCCTCAATTGATGAGGATGAAGAAGAATGGATGATAGTGATTTCCTTGGTCCTACGAATTAAAATCTGTCTTGAGATTCACCTACTAAAAGCTAAAGAGTAAAGACAACAATGGGGGAAGGATCCCCCTACTAGTCCACAACCCCTAGCTATTTAGTATTTAGTATCGACTCCCACACCATCACTTATTACAAAAAATAAACCTAAACTATTACGTGTCCTTAACTCCCCATTCATTGTAATAATAATGGTTAAATGCTAACCAATTTCTTAAAGTGAAACTGACGTGATTAATCCAGACACTGAAGGAAAAAGATGGTTGTCTTCTCTGGGGATCTAATTCATCAAAGTTTTGAAACGGCCAATTGAGAAACGTTTTTATTAGAGAGTTAAGAAGGAAAGCCACCCTATTTAAGCAATTAAAGACACGACAGATGGGCAATATGAGCCTGGACATGCTTACTGATTGGACATTGGACAAACCCTGAAGACAAATAAGAAGCATGAGCTTGTGGTGCTGTTCGGTTTTTCAAGCAGAACTGTAGGTTATGTGAAGTTTGAGATATGGGATTCTGCAATTGGAGTTTGATAATGTTGTTATAGTCCATGTACTTTGAAACATAATTTTGACACAATTATTATTTTTTTGAACAATTCTTACTTATGTGGGAGTAAATTTGCTCATGATAAATATTGAACTCACAACTTAAGAAAGAGAGAACGATCTCAACTGAAAGCTTTTAATCATTTGCTCCAGATATTATTGACGACACTTAGTTATTTGAGTGTGTTACGATTTTGAAAAATGATATTAATAAAAGTCGTGAAATGTGTGAGTCCAACATATTTATCAAGAGCGAAATATTGTTGGATCAGTTGGCGGCACTAGATGTAAGTTATGTTGTTGGAGACACTAGTGATAAGCTGCTTGACGAGGATATGGAGAGACTGAAAACGTCTCATGTTGTAAGGATATAACTTGTTTTTTTTTTTTCTTCTCATATTATGAAAAATAAGAAACATAAGCTCTTTTTTGTGGGGATGGTGGGATGATAATTGCATGCATCGAAACTTAATCGTTATTTTTATATATATTTTAAAAACATCGTAAGTGTTATCGAGATTCAATATTAAGTTGATAATTTTATCTAAACCCCTATTTGATTTCTTTTCTTTTCAAATTAATATCTTAATTCGGGAAAAATTATATATGTGTTCACGCGTTAAAATATGATTTGTGGTCGAAATGTTTTGTTAAAATCAAATATTAATTTGAGTATTTTTTTAAGGGTAAACTACTGCAATAGTCACTTGTGTTCTCGATGAGTACAGTTTTGGTTATCGATTTTTAAATTCGATCAATAAGGTCACTTACGTTTTTTATCTATAAACTTTTAGTCACTGAGACGTTTTTTGTCGTTAAACGTTAACGGCTTACTGATCTGGCAGCAGAAAAAATAAGGGTAAATTACTGCAATGGTCACTTACGTCTAGTCACTGCAAACTTTTGGTAACCGATTTCAAAATTGAACGTTTTGGTCAATTACGTTTTCGTTGTGTAAACTTTTGGTTACTCGAACATTTGTTTTTGTTACTCCGATGATGTACACGTTAATAAAAAATATTTATTTTTAATTTCACCCTGAATTTTTAAAAGTTCTTTTTTCACCCAAAAAGAAAAAGACGTTACTCCCTTTCAAGGCACCAACTTCAGGCCACCACCGTCCGACCGACCTAGCCTCCGGCGAATTCACACCCGACTTCTCGCCTCTTTTTTCTTCTTCCAATTCTCTAGATGCTCTTGCCAACACTCTTATCGGACTTTTGCCAACACATAATCTCTTGTTGCTAACTATTTTCATATGAATTTATTTAAGTAGGTTGGCAGACCTTCTGCCACCCTCTCATCGTATTATACATGCAAATGCAAGGTTTTGCTAATGGAAAAAATGCACGTGGGAAAGCTCCAAAACTAGAACATCAATCATTAATGGTAAAGGGATTTTACAATTAAAATGATGGAAAAACTCCATGAGAAACCAGTAAAAAAATTAAAGGTTTTGGTGAGCTGAGATTGTTTGAAAATCAATTTATTTTGAAATTAAGGAGGGTCTTGAAAACTTTCATAAGAGAGGTAAGTGCGACAAAAATACAGATCATCATTGTTATCTTACCATTCTTTTTTTATGTATTCATCGCAATCCATCCCTCTCAGGTTTTACAGAGATTCTATAGACCATCATTAAATTATTTAAGGTAAGCTACAAATCAGAATGTAAAAATAAAAGGGACCTAGGTCTTGGAGGAAGAACCAATACGAGCATTGGCAAGAGCACTTAAAGGATTGGAGGAAGAAGAGCCAGGAAGTCGGGTGTGGGTTCGTCGAAGGCTAGGTCGGACAGACGGCGTTGGCTTGAAAGAGATTAAGGTTTTTTTTAGGTGAAAAATAAACTTTAAAAAAATTAGGGGTGAAATTAAAAATAAACATTTTTATTAACGTGCATGTCATCGGGGTAACAGAAACAAACGTTCGAGTGACCAAAAGTTTACACAACGAAAACGTAAGTGACCAAAACGATCAATTTTTGAAACCGGTGACCAAAAGTTTACACTGACTAAACGTAAGTGACTATTGCATTAGTTTATCCTTATTTTTTCCACTGGCAGATCAGCAAGCCGTTAACGTTTAATAGCAACAAACGTCTCAGTGACCAAAAGTTTACAGATCGAAAACGTAAGTTACCTTATCGGTCGAATTTAAAAATCGGTGACTAAAATTGTACTTAGCGAAAACATAAGTGACCATTGCAGTAGTTAACTCTTTTTTCAAATATAAATATCAATTTTAGAGAAAAAAAATTATATACCAATTTTAAAGTATCATAAACCTTGAATATTAATTTGTATAATAATCCAAGACCAAAAATTCTCTTAAAAAGCGATTGATAAAGTGACAATAGAGAACTTAGAAATTTAATCTTGAGGGTCCGGGTAAAAAGAGCAAATTATATATATATAGGAAAATTTTAAAATGGACGACGCACTTAGTTACAACCACTAACACAATACATCACACCACAGTGCACACCATTAACCTTTTAATGTTTTTAAATTATTTATTAAAAATTTCAAGCGATGAACATACAATTAATCATATTTTAAAATAAACCTTAATTCTTAAGTACTCAAACCCTAATCTCAAATCTCAAACTATAATCCTAAAATCCCCAAATTTTAAAATCACAATTTTCAAATCTCAAAACTCTAACATCCACATAACTAAAATATAATCCTAAATTTGGTGAGATCAACATTTGCTGAGATCGATCACTTATTAAGTCGGTACTCTAATTGGGTTAGTGCATTAGATTTGATTAATTATGTGTAAATGTTAAACAGGTTGTAAGTGGTGCAAATGTTAAAATATGGTTAATTATGTGTTCGGTCCTAGAGATTTTTAATAATAATTTAAAAGTCATTGAAAATTTGATGGTGTGCAGCGGTGTGTTGCGTTAGTGGTGTGCAGCAGTGTGCGTCACCCGTCCTAGACGCATCCCATTTTTTATTACTTTGAACTAAAAAAATTTAAATATTTAACAATAATCGGAAAGAAAAAGGAGGTCGTCGGCCATGTCTCTGCCGGAGGGATTTGCAGGTGAATGTTGAAGAAAGACAATACTTTTAATATAAACGTATCGAGTTCGAGAATAATAAGATGGAGTAAATGGAATGGCTTGTTTCAATGAGGAAAGTTTGTTAGATTCTTGAAGCAGGTTTTAGGAGAAAGGTGCTTCAATACAGGGGAAAGGAATATGCACAGTTGTTGAAGATAAGCCTGGATTAATCCCAACAACAATTCAGACAAAATCTATTAAAGTTTTCAAACATGTAAGAGCTTATGTACACATTATCTCACTTTTGCATACTAATCCACAAAATTCCCCCACATAATCACACATGAATTGTGATCAACTTGTTGGGGGGACAATATTTGGTTTCATGGTTCAGCATAGGAAGCTATCCTTCCAATTTTTTTCATTGAATATATATAATCTACTGTTTTTTTCCTTTCAGATTTAATACGATTAGACTTATTCAAAAATCGGATTATCTGTTCGGACCGATAGACCGAACCCGGCTGTGGACATCTGTACTTGTGAATGGAAATTTCAAGATTTACTTAAAGAATTGGATGGTCCCCATGAGGGGATGAAGGAGTTCAATAGGAAGAAAGGAATATTTTTCCCAGTTGGCTTTTTATTTGCTCTTTCTAGTTGCTAATGATACGCAATGAATATGAAATGGGTGTTTGCTGACACACGGCAATGGCATGCTGTGATTTTCTACATTCAAATTATTTTATAGTATAGATTTAATACATTCAAATTGTTGATTTTTTAAAGTTAAATTGAAATTAGATTGAACGTAAATTAGAATCAAAACCGATCAGTCACCCTTTACGAATAGAAGTTTGTGTGTATTAAATTGTGAGGCAGTTTGGCGATGGAATATTGGGGGGGGGGGTCCAAAACTTGTAGACTTAAAGCCAAGAAGTATGTTAAAACTTGTTGCACTGCAGGCCACCATGGATTTGGTGTTCCTATTATTATTAGTGTTATGTCTTGGTCCAAATGACTAACATTGTTAAAATTGCAGGGACGAAAAGTATGATTAAACCAATAAATCTGTAACTTTCTGGCAGGAGGTGAAGTATTAAAGTAATGGAGACAGATGAGCATTCTCTATGATTTTGGAGTTTTGGGATTTATTCTGCCATCTTACCTCCAACAACTTGACCTGAAATGGTTAACATATAAATTGGTTTTTTACATTATACACGTTTCCTAAACAATTTGATCATCCATTTTTTTATTATATAAAAGGCTAGCTATGGTTATCGTTAGATAAATAGGGTTAAATTCAAAATAATTTAATATTAAACGGAAGAAAAGAAAAACAGAAATTATAAAAATAAAAACAAGATTCGGAATAACATAAAATAAGTTTGAAAGAATCGAAAATATAGTTGTTGAGGCCTGCATGAACACAGTTTCTTTAAGACAAATTCGACAGCTCGTCGGTCTCCCAGAATACAACAACAGATGATTATCTTCAGCAGCACAACTGAGTAATCACGAACAAACGCGAGCCTTCGACTATCACCAAAATAATGCAGATTTTCTGGGAGAGAAATGCAGATTTTTCGTGTATTAAAAACTGGAAAAAATCATGTATTTATAGGGAAAAACTAGGTTAAACGTGACTAGACCAAAATTTCAAAAATCCTATAATTTCGGAATAATAATATGCTTGTCACAAAAGGAAAAAATAATTCGAAGTGACAAAATATCGGCAAGCCTCTGCAAGGCCCGACTAGTCTAGACATTTGCATTGCCCATGTCGTGCGAGTTCGCCCCTACCCGAATGGGATTGGATTCGCACACCCCTTACATGCAAGGCACAAATTCAACTCAAGTCATTCAATGACTACAATGTAAGTGTATATAAACATTTCACATTCCATTTATCCCGTCAACTTGGGTTTCTATTTCCTTTTCTCGATTCACACCTCTTTACTTTGAGCATTAATTTCTCATTCACTATTCATCTGTTTTGAGCATATGAGATACCTTTGTAAATGTCTCATGGAGTAGAATAAGATCTAATCGAATCCTTATTCGAATTTTCACCTTTACCCATTATAAAGTTACCATCCTATCACGTTTTTCCAACATCTATTAGAAATTTCGTCGATTTAAATTTGAGTCAATCTATCAAAAAACTCTAGAGTATATGGTTAAAGTTTTCAGTTGAGTAAGAACAAAATTCTCCTTCCCCTTTTCTCTAAGTAGAAATTATTCAAAAAAAGTCTTTTATATTTTATTTAAATTTTAAAAGAATTATTCAAATTTAAATTAACGTAAATTTGAAACTTATCGATGCGAAAATTTAAGTTTTAAAATTGAATTATCCAAACATAATATGTTTCATTTTAACTCGAAATGATTCAATCTAATATTAATTCTAACACAAAATAATTCAAATTGAAACGACCTAAAATTTTCACAACTTAATTTGATTTGATCTAAATTAATATGATCTAAAATTAACCCAACTTACAATTATTTTCTAAATGCTAGTTCCCTTAAACAAGATCGAGAGTTTGAATCATGACGTTGTGAATAAAGTAAATTGAATTGTAAAAATCACTTCATAATATACCTTTGTAGTATTCAATCAAGACTAATTGGCCAACGAATTGGATACCAATGTTTATACCATTTCTTTTCTAAATGCTTAATTTAGTGTTATTTTTTCTGAAAAAAATAATAATTTTGTTAGTATGTAGAGGAAAATTTTATTTTTGCACACCCATTTGAAAAAATATATTTTAGACCTCTATTCTTGAATTTCTAGATTCGCCATCAGCTACATACTTTAGCTTAGAACATATATGCTAATCAATTAAGTAACGTAAGCATTTTATGTAACACCGTTAAATTTTTTTTGACAAATCTTAATTATAATCCTATCTAAAAAGAAAGGGGAGACTCTAGAGAAAGGAATGTGGTGCTTCTAGAACCTACGACTTAAGAGAATTTGAGGGGACAAAGATGAGTAGCTTGGTAAACCGGCTAAATGTGCTTACTCGTAACACCGTTAAATTATGTTAGGTTATTATGTTTTACTTAAATAAATCGGTCAAAACTTTGTTAAGTTTAGCAAAAAATTTAGATTGTTTTTTATGTTCCTTTCGATTTTAAAATTAGGTAAATTACTTTTAGAACAGGGATCAAACTAATATAATATATAAACATTGAAAGTTACATTTGTTATCATGTCGATATGTAAAATTATATAAAATTGACAAAAAAAAACATTAAAACCGAGATGGGTTGTCTTTAATTGCCCACTTTCAAAACTAATAGGAACTAAATATGCTGCTGCTCGTATTTGAAAGGGGCCAATTTATCTAATTCTAAAATTAAATGGGACTTGAGAGGTGGTTTAGCCAAAAGTTACGAGGAGAAAGAAAGCAACCGTCAACCTGTCTTACAATGATAAAGTTGGGTGCCCAACTTATCAAATAAATAGACCATCTCAACTACTTTGAAACCATTTGTGGCACAAGTGTGTTCCAATTCCTACATTTGTGTTTCCTTAGGAATTATTACGAAAATGTTGATTTTAGGACTCGACATTTAAATCGTCGTTTTTCTTATTTTGCACTCTAAATCATTTTTTTCAATTTATTTTTTAAACTATTACAACATTTCAATTTGTTTCAAAATAAAAGACGGTCAATAAGCACACAATACATAGCATGTTTTTATTGGATGTCGGTAATTTTTTAGACAAAATGAAACTTAAACTATAATTTAAAGGACAAAGCGAGGAAAAAACTAATTGAGGGTGCAAATTAAAAGAAAATTATATTTTAAGAGGAAAAATCATGAATTAAGCCGAAATCAAATGTCATTATGTAACCAATCATATAGATCAACCAAAGGACTACTTGAAATTGATAACTGAAAACTTAATCTACCACCTTTAATGTTACTTAAGGTGCTTTAAGACAAAAAGAAAGATCAAAGGTAAAATTATGGTTTTAGCCCTTGTACTATATATAAGTTGAAGATTTAGTACTCTATGTACTTTAATTTGATCCTAATGTGTAATGTTTAAGTCCAAACCAGTCCTTATATCATTTAGAAATGATTATTTTTCTGCTTATTTATCATTTTAGTATTGTTATTTATTTGAACTAAGACGTAACATTAACGATAGTAGAAATATCAAATTATGACAAATTAAAGTATCGAAACAGAATTTCGGTGTTTCTTTCGGGCAGACATGTGGTATCATATTTGCATACAATCAAATGATAAATGTGGTAAAAGGGCAAAAACACTAGAAGAACAGTGATGGTTCATTTCATCATTCTTGGAGCAATTTCTTACATGCGAGGCTCAGCAAAACTAGCAGTTTGGGTCTGAGAAAAAACAAGTGGATTTAAATGAAGAAAACAGCCTTGGCCAAAAAGCAATTGGTATCCCAACTTGTACTGCCATCCCCACTCTTCTACCATCTTAGGAAATTGTCGAAGGAACAAGGACGGACATGTGATTTTATGTAAGCTATAGTAGAAATATAAGGGTGCGAAATTATATTATCAATAGAAAATATAAAAAATATATAAATTATAAGATAATTTAAAATTTTTAAGGAATGTAGTTGACCCAACACCTCTCGATCCATCCCGAAAAAGAAACATTTCTCCGATTAAAAAAAGTCATGAGAACAGTTCTTCGAACGCATTCGAGGAAATGGTCAGCTGCATAGGACATCATCTATTCTCGCGTGCTTTCCTACTTCATATATATGTTGATCTTTGTGTATTATTAATAAAATTAGAAAGACTGCATGTCATTCGTACCCCCGCCATTTAAAAATGCTTAAGTTTAATTAATTTGAATCAAAATTCGATTCGATTTAACTTGATTATAGAAATTCACAATCTTAACCTAAAATGATCCGAATCAGGAATGAAAAAATCCTAGCTATTTACTTTCAAAATCTTTGCATCATCAATTGATGAATTGTTTTGGATGGACAGCATTTTTGGCAATAATTTCAAACTTGTGAAAGCCATGATTGAAGAAGAGACAAGGGTCAAACTGTGACGGGTTTGGTTCAAGGGAAAGCAAAAGAAAAAAGGGTGGTGAAAACAGATAATGAAACAAAGAATATGCAGGTTTCTAGGTCAATATGTAAAGCAGGAAGAGAGAATGATGACAAAATATGATGTTCGATTATGAACCCATTCCGCAATAGTCCCTCCAAATTTGATCCCGTTTATTAAGATATATTATTCGCCTTTTAAGAATATGTGATGCCGCCTTTATTTTTGTCTACCATGTTGTCTTTATTTTTGTTGGTTTTAATCCTTTTATTGTACTCGAGTTTGGGATTTGGTCACTATGTGTTAATTAGTATAAAAACACATCTTTTAGCCAATGGTGATTTAAAAAACTTTATTTAAAGATTGTCCAACAATAATTCTTGGTTTACATGTAAAGAAGGATAAAAATTCGATGTTCCTTTCTATGCATCAACGCTACAAAACACTAAAAAATTAAATTCTAAGTCATAACCCTAAATTCTAAATCTTAAACCTTACACCCTATACCCTAAAAAATACACCCTACCCTAAATTTCCTAAACCTATTTTTTAGTGTTGGGGCATAAATAGGAGCACCGAAAAAGGACAGATGATTTTTGTTCTGGTTCTTAGTACCCGATTAATCAATGATATTAACTCAATCAATATACTATAAATACAAAAAGTGATCAAATCAAAGAAAAATCCCTAATTTGAAGATAGTAGAAGGATGGAAACGAATTTTGACCTTCTCAATTCTTATTTTTTTGACAAACCTTTTTAATACTATTCTTTCTAATAAAAAATGACATAATAAAAATGAACGTTGACCAAATTATGTCCTGATAGATGGACTAAAACTGAATTCCGTTACCATTTTGTTACTATCTGCAATTATAAGAAGGAAAAAGTTCCTCAAAATAATTACAAGGAAAAAGTAATGAAGTTGAGAATGGGATTTGAACCAACGCCCTTTTCGGACCGGAACTTTAATCTGGCGCCTTAGACCAACCCGGCCATCTCAACCATTTAATCTGAAATTCAAAATTATTAATATATAACAGATTATGTATTTGACCTACGCATTATTTGTCCATAACATTCAATTTTTGAAGCCAAATTAACAACCATATTGACCTTTCGGGACCAAATCTGGCCATAGTCGACTCACTTTTGCACTCTAAGACGGTAAGACACCCACATTTGGCCCCCTTTAGTTCATTACTTTTGGCACCATTCATGACTTCACTTGCCTAAATCTATACAAGTACA
This sequence comes from Hibiscus mutabilis, assembly GCA_019671005.1. Classification (NCBI taxonomy): domain Eukaryota; kingdom Viridiplantae; phylum Streptophyta; class Magnoliopsida; order Malvales; family Malvaceae; genus Hibiscus; species Hibiscus mutabilis. Next base: position 75,104,137 of record CM033715.1, on the reverse strand, counting down.
ATCTTCAAACAGAAAGACATGAAAAAGCCGAGTTGCTTCTCATTTAATTAATCTCAGTCACAATCTTTTCATACAGAACTATGAGGGAAAAGAATACATATATGATGCAACTTCCGTAACTGCATGTGTTATTTCCATGAAAAAAGAATCTGGTAAGTCCCATGTTAGGAATTGGCTATTCGGAACATACATGAACAACCACTACGACAAACAATCAAACAAACGCGAATAATAATATTATCCCAAGGTCTTTCCCGTTAACATGATAATTTTCGTAAACAATGAAAGAGAGTATGCATGTGCATATATGTCGGCATAAGTGTGCGTGTTTGTGCACGGATTGACGAGCACCGTAAACATGACAAGGAGAGACGATGAAGTTCCATCCAGTAACATTATACACCCTCGAGCTTTTGCTGGTTGTGAAAACCTCTCTCACGAAGAAGCCAACTATGACCTCGTTATTGAAAAGAATCCAACAGAGGACAGTACGCGGATGATTCTGAAGCATTTAAAAGTGTGTACCTTAGACTACCTAACAGCATGAATCCCTCCATCTCATATAATGTCAAAAAGAATGCTTTATTATGTGCAAGAAGACAACTTCGTAGGAGTTCCAACCATTCAGGTAAGCAATGGCATGTCAGCACGCCCTGGTTGAGGGGTAGAAGGCTTATTAATCAGTGACTTCAACCGTTCCATGATATTGGAAAATGACGGACGCTTCCTGGGTTCACTGCATTCAAAATCGACGACAATGAAGAAACAGGGAAATTTGCTTAGCAAGCTCCACATCACAAAAGCTTTTTAGACTTACTTGGCCCAGCAATCCTCGATTATGGCAGCCACTTGAGGACTCAAATCCCGAGGAATGTCAAGCCTTTTGCCCTTAAAACCAACAGCTGCTACTACCTGCAAAACAATTTAGATTGGGATATGTTTGTCAGAAATTAAACTCCAGAAGATAATATTGCGTGACAATATGTAAGTTTACGAAATAGTAAAACAACAAAGTTCAATGGCAATAAATTAGACAAAAAAGCAGATACATCAATAGTTAATGTTCAATGAGGGGTATGTTGATCCACAAAGTGCAAAACCTTTAGCTAAGGTCATACAACTCGCTCTTCTCTCAAAAAAAATCATAAAACTCGCTCATTCAAAGTGCTTATAAAAAGTGGTTTGTTCCTCTTCAAGGGAGCTTTTAGTTGCCATCAGATTATTATTTCCTTTTAAAGAAAGGTTCAATATGTGCCTTGTCCAGCATATTAAAGCTAAATCATCAGCAAAATGAGACAACATTTGATGGGACAAACTATAATTCATTAAAAAACCTGTGCTGGATTTAAGTTGCCCCATGGTAGTTGCAATGTTGCAAGCTCCCACAAAATTACACCAAAACTGTATACATCAGACTTCTCGTTTGATGGCTCGTCGCGGAGAACTTCTGGAGCCATCCACTCAGGCTAATATAAAAATAAATGTATTTGTTAAGATTTTGCAGCATAAACAGTGATCGATGGTAACTCAAATAGAAATGCCAAGAATATTGTTAAAAATTAGTGTAACATACAGTTCCAGCTGCTGATTTGGATGAAAGAAATGTGTTTGCCTTCAAACGAGAAAGCCCAAAATCACAAACCTGAATGTACAGACCAGGAAAGGGAGGAAAAATTATGTGAAGTAACTTGTGAGAGAAATTTGCATTAAGAGGGCAATGAATATAATTACAAAGAAAGCAACAAATTAAAGTAAACGAGGTTGGCTCCAACTATATACAATGCTGGATATGATAACAAAAAAGTACTTGAAAACCACTTCCAATAGTAAAAACCTGTGGCTGGCTATATTTAACAAATTCAAAGACATTATGAGGCTTGAGAACTATCTAGAATCCATTATCAGTTAAGAACAAAGAAGCCAATCACCTGGCTTTTAGACATTGAAAAAATAAGTAAATGAAAAAAGCAAAATGTTTAGGCTTCGTATGACAGGATCATTAGGGGAAAACACTATGCTCTTTGAGGCACAGAAGAAACATTCCGGGACTTACCTTCACAGTGTATTTCTTGTCTACCAAAAGGTTTGGTGATTTCAAATCTCTATGAACAATAGGGGGATTGCGTCTATGAAGATAATTCATTCCCTTTGCCTGTGCACAAAGTTAAAAGATGGTAATAGACCATAACATTAACAAAACATAAGGTAGATGCATAAGAAATTGGAAAATAAAAAACAAACAGAAAGTAAACCATTTGAAACCCACCACATCATAAGCCATACTCAAGCGACGCCTCTCATCCAACACATCTCTTACACCGGGCTTACGCAAAAGCCTATACAAGCTACCTCTGCAAATTAGAGTCAAGGTTTTAATCCACTTAACAATTCAAACCTCTAAAAGTAGTAATAAGAAGTAAACAAAGCATTTTCCCCGTCTTCTTTATCCATATGGAATGCAAACAGAGGGGCATTTCCCTTCTTCCCCGACCCCAAAAATAAATAAACAAAAAGCAACAAACCTTGATAAGTATTCTGTGACTATGGACAAGTTGGGGGGCTGAGTAACAGCTCCCATAAAAAGAACAATATTTGGATGTCGTAGACGTTTCATAATTGCAACCTAACAAAAAATTGAGGTGAAAATACAATCAAACCAAGAACATGAAGGAAAAACCGACTTTTCTTAATCACAGGAACAAAAGTGTTCAAAATGTCATCCAACTCATACCTCACTCAAAAATTCTTTATAACGCTCACCATGCAAATCCTGCTCCATGAGAATTTTCACAGCAACATCCTGTAATTAAAAAAAGATTATATGGAGAAAGAGGAATCTTCAGCTGCACTTGTAAAATTTAACTGTTGTATCGTTCATTCCCTTCAGAATTAGTTGCAACCAAAGAAAATTTATTTGGTTCATAAATTCTGGTGGTAGGTTGTTTAGTCCCCAGTAAGCCCAATATGTGTCTTACCAGAGAGAGATGATGCATTCTAGATTACTGTCAACAAGGGGAAATGTAGGACTCTAACTCGAGACTACTTTTATCAAGGCAAACAAACTCACCAATTGAGTCAACATCTTTATTAATTTTAGTTAGCTCAAAACAGAGAACATGAACATCAAGAAAATTTATTCAATGAGGAACTTCAGCTCAAAAGCAGTGAATACTTTTAAGTAAAAATATATCAAAGATGGACCAAACTCCAAAAATATATCAAAGATAGAAGTACAGAAGGTCCACTCTTACAATGAAACAGTACCAAACAGGTGAGAGAAAGATATCTACAAATGTAGATAATTGAAATAACAATTTCTTCCCATGATAATTGAAATAAGTTGTCAGAAATTTATCGAAAATTTATATTGTACTTTGCATATATAGTGAACTATGACTGCATATGAACCAAGGTGAATTGCTCGAATTACCATACTCAAAAACCCTTATCATTTACAGACATGTCTAAAGAGAAATAGCATGTGACAAAATAGATTGACTGCTGGTTTAGAAAGGTTATAAAATAAAAGGGTTTGACACTAGAACATACATTAATAGTGTCAAGATTAATATTCAGAACTGAAAATTAAGCTTTGATGGTCAATTGATCTGAGCTGAAGGGAACTTCAAGCAGGATAAGATTTGGAACTGCAAGAATATTGTGCAGAAACTGATTCAGATAGGAGATAAAAGATTACCTAGACCTTGCACCTAACTTCAGCAGATGCCACCCTAAATCGAATGCATATATACGACATTATAGAAAAACTACAAATACAACTCCTAAAATCAAAGACACATAAAACAAATTCTGCAACTTCAGAAATACTAATACATCTCATTAACGAATCTATCTACAAACATTTATGATATATATATATATATATATATATATATATATCAATAATTGTTGACATTTTCTCATTCACAAGGAACAGCACAAACGAAATAGGCCCCAGAATCTCCATTAGATGATTAGAATACGACATACAAGAAAGCAGTGGTAACAATTGTCAAAAGCCATGAATTTTATTGTATTTCTCTCTCACATAACATACAGGAAACTTTCAAATAAATATACAAGCCTATGTCTTAACTTAGGTAACTTCTAAACTAGGAAAGAGACTAATTCTAGTAAAAACAATCCCTTAGAGATAGGGATCCTAACATATAAAAGATATTTACAAATCTTACTCAATCTCCTTAATTTAGGAATCTAATCTCTGACACTCCCCTCAAGCTGGGGCATGGATGTCTTCCATCCTCAACTTGTCTGTTAACTTCTGAAAACACTTACCAGGTAGTCCCTTGGTATGTATATCTGCAACTTGATCTCCAGTGGTCACATAGGGAGTACAGATCAAGCCACTATCAAGTTTCTCTTTTATGAAATGTCTATCCACTTCAACATGTTTTGTTCTGTCATGTTGAACTGGATTATGAGCAATGTTGATTGTTGACTTGTTGTCACAGTATAGCTTCATTGGTCCATTCCATTTTACCTTCAAGTCCTCTAAAATCATCTTCAGCCATAATAATTCACAAATTCCCAATGCCATGGCTCGAAATTCAGCTTCTGCACTGGATCTAGCCACCACATTCTGTTTTTTGCTTCTCCAAGTAACTAAGTTTCCTCCAAAGAAAGTACAGTAGCCTAAGGTTGACCTTCTATCACTTATGGATCCTGCATAGTCTGCATCTGTGTATGCTTCCAGAGTCAAGTTCCCCCCTCTTCTAAACATAATTCCTTTGCCTGGTGTGCCCTTCAAGTACCTCAAAATTTGGACTACAGCCCTTAGGTGTGATTCCTTAGGATTGTGCATGAATTGGCTCACAACTCCAACAACATATGCTATGCATGGTCTGGTGTGTGACAAATAGATAAGCCTTCTCACGAGTCTCTGAAATGAACTTCTGTCAACTGCCATATCATCCTCCTTTGTCTCTCCAAGCTTGTGATTGACTTCTATAGGAGTTTCTGTTGGTTTACATCCTAATTTTCCAGTTTCCTTCAGCAAGTCCAAAGTATACTTCTGCTGAGATATAAAAATTCCTTGCTGTGAGTGTGCCACCTCAATACCAAGGAAGTATTTTAATCTTCCAAGCTCCTTCACCTCAAACTCTTTTATAAGATACTTCTTTAAACTATCAATTCCTTCAGAATCGTTTCCTGTAACAATTATATCATCCACATACACCAATAGTACGATTACTCCCCTGAAGGAGAGTGTTTCACTGAAGCAGTATGGTCACCCCGACTTTGTTTGAAACCTTGTCTTAGCATTACTTTAGTAAACCTTCCAAACCAAGCTCTTGGAGACTGCTTTAGTCCATATAGAGCTTTCTTCAATCTGCAAACTGCATCATCAAAGATTCGAACCAAATCCGGTGGAATATCCATGTACACTTCCTCTTCAAGGTCCCCCATGCAAGAAGGCATTCTTAATGTCAAACGGTTGCGCAAACTCCATCCTGAATAGCTGCTAAGGAAAGTAGGACCCTCATTGTGTTCATCTTTGCAACCGGGGCAAATGTTTCAAGATAGTCGATTCCATAGGTTTGAGAGCACCCCTTTGCCACCAATCTTGCTTTGTACCTTTTCCAAGAACCATCCGAATTATACTTGACTTGAAGAAACACCCATTGCATCCTCTTGTTTTCTTCCCTTACAGCGGCTTCACTAAATCCCATGTATTATTCTTCTCCAGTGCCTCCATTTCTTCTTTCATAGCCTTTTTCCAGTTCTCATTTTCTAATGCCTCGGATACTGTTTTAGGAGTAGTAATGTCATTTAGGCTAGTAAGAAAGGCTCTGTGATTAGGAGATAGGTTTTTGTAGGTTATAAACAAATAGGAGGGGTGTTTGGTGGTGCAGGTTCTTTTTCCTTTTCTAATAACAATGGGAAATTCAAAATCAGAAGCAGATATAGCATTTTCAGCCTCATTTTGTTTAGAGGGAGTTTCAGAATATACCTCAAATTGTATAGGAGTAGGAGTAGGAGTAGGAGTAGGAGTAGGAGTAGGAGTAGGAGTAGGAGCAAGAGAAGGGGATGATTGAATCTGCATAGGTGTCTTCCTCCTCGAATAGGTCCTTAGGGGACAAGTAGTGCCTTGAATATTGGGCTGTGGGGTATTAATGTTTGTTTGAAGAGTTTGAGGAGTAGGAGTTTTAGGTTCTGACTGAGGAGAAGATGGAGTAGGATATATAGGGGTAGGAGTATGAGTAGAAAGATCAATAAGGGGCTGAAGTAAAAACAAATCTGCATCCTTATCTTCCCTAAAAGATATCTCCCCCTAAAGATAAGGGACTGTAAAATAACTCTCTTTTTCAACAAAAATGACATCGGCAGAGGTGTAGTATTTCCTTGTAGGTGGGTGGTAGCACTTGTAGCCCTTTTGAGTTGAGGAATAGCCAATGAATATACATTTCATAGCCCTTGGATCAAGTTTACCTCGGCTTTGAGAATGGATGTGAACAAAAGCAACACACCCAAATGCCCTCAGTTTTAGGTTAAAAGATGGACTGAAATTGGGAAAGAAATTTGTAAGGGTTTGAAGGGGACTTTGGGATGCAAGGACTTTAGTGGGTAGTCATTTATTATGTAAGTGGCGATTAACACAACCTCCCCCAGTACCTTTTAGGGACCTTGTTTTGAAATAAAAGAGCTCTAGTCATGGCAAGAAGATGTCCATTTTTTTCTTTTTGCTACCCCATTTCTGTTGGGGAGTATTTACACAAGAGGATTCGTGGATTATACCTTTTCTAAGAAATAAGGGGATAGGACTTGGTTAAAGTAGTCCTTGGCATTGTCGATCTGATTCTCTTTACTTGATCCCAAACTGAGTCTTAACCATGGTGTAGAAATTTTTAAAGGTAGAGGTAACATCGATTTTTGTTTTGATGAGGTAAATCCAAGTAACCCTAGTACAATCATCTATAAAAGACACAAACCATCTAGCTCCGGTTATGTCGGGGATAGTAGAAGGCCCCCAAACATCACTTTGTGAATAAGAGTAAAGGGATTTGTTGGTCCAGTTATTACTTGTTGGGAAAGAAGAACGTTTATGCTTTGCAAGTTCACAAACTTCACAATGAAATTCTTCAATATTTAAGGATTTACACAAGGAGGGAAACATAGTTTTTAAAAGTCTAAAGGTGGGTGACCAAGGCGAAAATGATGTAGCAGATTTGGTCTTTATTGGTTGTAGATTCGGATAAAAAGACAATGGTTGAGTAATCAAAACTCTAGTTGGTCCACCAAGATCTTCAAGGTAGTATAGGCCATTTATTTCCCTAGCACGCCCAATCATCCTCTTCGTTTCTTGCTCTGAAAAATGCATTGTGTAGGATGAAACAAAACACTATGATTAGTATCTTTGATAAGCTTGGAATAGAAATAAGGCTAATAAATAGTTTTGGCACATGTAGGACATTTTTAAGCAATAGGGTTTTACTAATGGCTATATCTCCTTGACAAAGAATCTGTCACCATAGTACCATCTGCAATCTGTGATTTTCTTGTTGCTAGGGGGAGTGTGTAGGTGAGGAATTTTAGTGATGAATTAGTCATATGATCGGTGGCTCTGAGTCAATTACCCGGGAGTTTTGGGTGGGCATGTGGGTGGATGATTCCAAGGCATTAGAGTCTGAGAAAAGGAAGAAGAATATACGAAAAAACCAGATTGCATGTACTGTAGAGGATGGTTTTTCTAAAGATTCGATGAGGTTCTTCAATTTTTCTACTTCTTCTCGGTTGAACTCAACAGATTGTTCATCGACTCCTTAGCCACTGTTTGATTGCATAAGCTCTGCTCTGTCCCCTTGCAAAGCTTTATTTCTCTGTGAAGTTCTTACTTTGACCGAGGCTTCCCATGTAACCTCCAAAGATTTTTCTTTGGTGTGGCAAGGTTTTTTTGCAGTAAGTACACCATAAAGAGTCCTTGTTCACAGCCCTTGTTGCTTACAGTCCGCCTTCAATATTTTGTTGTTCCGACGTGTTGGTCCTTCAGAACCGCCCTAGTAACCATGGTGAACTTTCTATCTAATTGTTTTCAACCACCATCACTCCTCTTCTTCCTTCTTCAAAGACGAATGATAGAAATAGTTTCATTTAATGATGGCGGATCTTCTTTTCCTAGAATCGGACTCTCTTTGCATCAAATTCTATATTTAGTCCAAAGACGTAAATCCTATCTTTTTCGACAAACCTCTTTAGAATTGCTACATCCTCACTGCATTTCATCTGAATAAATTGATAGTGGTCCATTTCCTGCCAAAGATTCTGCAGCAGATTAGAATATTTTGTAATTGATTTGTTTCCCTGTTTGGTGGCTGAAATCTTGCTCTTGATTTCATAAATCTGGGCAGCATCTTGAACCTTCGAATAGGTTTGTTTTACAGCCTCCCATATCTCATGGGCTGTTCTAAGAAACATGCAGGTATCACTAATTTCAGGCACCATTGAATTCCATAACCAAGACATAACTAATGAGTCTTGTTCATCCCAAGCCTCGAATCTGGGATCTTCTTTAGGACCCGTTCCAAGGAGATGACTGAGTTACCCCTTCCTTTTAGGAAGGTTCGAACCAATTGTGACCACTTAAGGTAGTTCTTACCATTTAATCTATAGGCAGCTTGTATGTTTTGTAAGTCACCTATCGGATTAGAGTGACTTCCCTCACTCATTGTGCTTCCTTGAGCAGTTTCAGTACTACTGTAATCAACCCCATCGACCATATTTTGTCAATCAAATACCCTACTCTCTCAAGGGATGATATGAACTAAAAGAAACTGTTTAACAAGAGAATTAAGACCCAAAAACGAGTGGCTCTAATACCATGTCAAAAGCCATGAATTTTAATGTATTTCTCTCTCACATAACATACAGGAAACTTTCAAATAAATATACAAGCCTATGTCTTAACTTAGGTAACTTCTAAACTAGGAAAGAGACTAATTCTAGTAAAAACAATCCCTTAGAGATAGGGATCCTAACATATAAAAGATATTTACAAATCTTACTCAATCTCCTTAATTTAGGAATCTAATCTCTGACAACAATAAACAAGATGCAGAACAAAAGATATCAAAAATAAAATTTTCATAACATTTAACTTTATCCTTATGACAATAATTCATAAACAGATTCTTACTGAGCCATTCCATTCGGCACGATGAACAGTTCCAAAAGAACCTGAAAAGAACCAAGTCCAAAACAAAACATGAATTATGACCAAGAATATGGTCTCTCCGTAGTATATTTTGTGAAAATAGAATTCTTAAAGACAGACGAGAAAATACCAGAACCAATTCTCTCTCTTAAAACGAGATCACTCCATGGAATGTCCAAATCATCAACTTCAAGGACAAGTTCTCTACTTCTTTTACCAGGAACAAGTTTATTACCCTTAGCAAACCTTGAATCCTTAGTAGAACCCCCCATTGGGCCAGCCAATACTAGATCTGGGACATCTCTATGCTCAGGAGGAGGGATGTGCTTTAAAGGATCTCTAATGATGTTCTTTGAGCTTATTATAGACTGTGAATACTGGGAATCTTTATCATGAGCAGGTGGCTTAGCACTATTACGTAGGGATAACTGTGAGACATCATTCAGATTGCTTGACATCTGAACAAGGTTATTTCTGTCTGTGCCAATGTTACCAAGTTTCTTTTCTTCATCCATGAAAGTACCTGAAATGACAGACAACTATAGCTTACTTGCATACCAGATGAATTACAGATATAGAAATGGCAGCCTCAACAATGTTATGGAAGTGCAATTAACAATAACAAAACCAGATTAAGATCTATTTAGGAATACTTGTCCACGTAAAATTTCCAGGGTTGCTTTTCTGGTTTTCCCTTGTAGTTTGAAACAGTAGGACATCTTCATTTGAGTCCAGGATGAAAAAAAAAGCCACAATTGAAAGCCAGTGCAAAAAAATTTAGCGGCAAGATTCATAACTGTTAAGTTAGAGAAGTAATTATCTATTGCTTTCATCAGTGCAGATGCTGAAAAATTTTTATACGAACTTGAAACAATACAATTCATCTTTGAATAACATTGTACTCAATAAGGCACTTCACAAAATATGAAATGTGGGGCAAATTAGCAAAAGAAACTACATACTTCAAACAAATGAAAGACTTGAGCTTGAAATCTAAAAGCAGATAAGGGACATTCAGTAAAGCTTTTTATATAGATAGTGACAGAAAATATACCTGTTGTAGTATCATCAAATACAAGATTAAGTGATTCACAATCTGAAAAGTACTGTTTGGCCAATGACCTGAAATCAGTGGCAGGTATAGCTGGTTTGAGATGATGAAAGCGCAATGGGGAAGAAAATGAGATGGAAGAAGGACCATTGAGCAAGGAATCAGGCTCGCATAAGTAACCTGGGTTCCCAATTAGATCAACAAGATACTCCCTGAAATCACAAACACTGCGAAGTAGGACGAGTTCTCCAGAATAATAATAATAATATCCAACTCAATATCAAATTCGTTCAAGAATCAAAGCCCAATCTCTAAAAACTATGAAACCTAAGTATATAAGCTTCAGAAAGGTCATGAGAAAATAAAGCCCGTCTACACTAGTGAATTAAACCCTTCTAGAATTATGTCTAGCATAGACATTCTTCCATAACTTGGAAGGTTCTCCATCAGATTGGCTTCATGAGATTATTCTTGAATATAGAAAACTTTAACCAACGTAAGACAAGACAGTTTTTCACAAACCGTTGACCAAGATGGGAAGAACGAACCACAACAAGCAAATGCACTGCTACCAAGCAAGTGGAGTCGCAGGTGGAATTAAGCAAAATATAGTTTCAAAAAGGATGTTCAGTTTCCGCTTAACAAACAACAACATCAATTAAAAATGTAGGGTTCTTTTGTCAGCAAAACATTGTAATTTAGAAAGAAATCACTAAAAGAATGACAACTTCAGAATTCAAAGGAAATAGGTTGTAAATCAGAAACAAAACAAACATAACTAACACCAAACAAAACCAAAATTTCACGGCGCTGATATAAAATACCTGTCAAGCCCAAAGCGAACAAGGCAAGAGGAAGCATCATCTCTTTTACAATATTTGCATCCCTTTGCAATTCGACAAGGTAGGTCAATTGTGTCAGCTAGCACCTGCATAAGTCATGTTTGAAATGTGAAAGAAACCCCTTCTCTTCAAAGGGGAAAACGTTTTATAACAGAAAACTTGCTCCACAAGTAGTGAAGGCATACAAAGTTAACTATAACTAAGCAAAAAGTCATCCCAAAACCTCAGGTGAAATGAGAACACTATAAACTAAGGACCTTACCTTGAATAGTAAAGCTCGATGTCTACAAAGGCCAGCTGACAGGCTACCTATGGGAACCACAACTGAACCTAAGCAATCCTTTAAATCATCACTGCAGTCCCTCCAATATGAAACCAAGTTATCCTCTTCAGTTGCAAATGAACCCCTTCGGTTTGAAATAAAACAATTCATCACCAAGGTGAATAAAATGGTATAAATTTTGAAATTTTGTGCATTAATGGTATAGGTAACTCACCCCATGCGACCGCAGACAAGCTGTGCTAACTTATCAACAACTTCTTTTTTGGTTATGCAGCCATGTGAAATGTTATAGACTCTATTTTGGAGTTCCTTTAAGCCGAGATCACTTCTTCGGTCAACCAATACCACTTCTAGTGGTGAGCCAACCGCATGATCAACAGATCTTAGAGAGTCGATTGATGGAATTCGACCATACTCATGCAGATCAGTGCACATAGTCCAGACATATGGATTAACTCCATGAATTAAATAAAACCCATCAGGAAGCTTTTCGAAATATGAGAAGCAGCCACTCACCTGAAGCACATAACATTGAAAAGGCAGAATATTCAAATGCCCAATCTTTTATCAACCAAATCCTGAAACTTAACTAAACCCTAGTTTGCACATGACCTGTATTCTAGATGTTGTGCAGCTATAGACTCCCATTGTATCCACATTCATGCCAATTGCCAAATATCAGAATAGTAACTAAACCCTAGTTTTCACATGGCATGTATTCCAGATGCTGTGCAGCTATGTACTTCCATTGTATACACATTTATACCAAAGATCATAATAGTAAATGTCGCCATTCACAAAATTCAGAATAATGATAAAAAAATCCTCACCCCAAAAGTTCAGATTGATATAACCCTGAACAAATGGAAAACTACCGTTGTGACAAACCATCTTTTCACTTCACAACAAAATGTAAGAGCTCGTGCACTTACATCCAGTTTATCTAATTACCGATCTTTAAAACCGTCTAAAAAATAAATCCAATCACTATAACGATGGTTATATTCACCTAGGCATATTTGTTCAATCTCCTAGCCTTACTAAGCATTAAGTAAATTTAACCTAGACGAATAGTGCAATGAACATATAAATCTACAAGAAACATACCCAGAACCGATGGGAAACTATCTCAGCATAGCTGGAGCTAGTTGTTATGGAATCATCCGAAACCAGACCCAAAAAATTTGGGTCATCGGCACAGGTAGCTTCGGAAGAAAGCCTCAAAGCTAACGCTAGCTGCAACTGATAACTCTCCTCCGTTTGCTGCGCCCAGCTTTTCCCCGAAGAAGAACCCCCAATTTTCGTCCTCAAATCCACAAGCTCAGAGATCCCATCGTGACCATAAGCGAACGCATCAATCTCGTTGGCAGCCGTCGTAGAAAGGGTAGGCGCATAATAATCTCCCGACAGAGAGCTCTCACCGAAGCTACTCCCGCTCGATTGCCGTTGAAGACCGATCGACGCAGCAAAAGTATTCCCCCCTCCTCCCCCACCGCCGCCACCACAGATTCGATTCGCTTGTAGCGGGGCGTGGTTTTGACTCTGACTCTGATCCCAATCAGTCAAACCTCTCTCTAATTTCACTCTGTTCTTGCTACTCGTGGCTTCGCTTGAAATCGATTCGTAATACGGAGGCAGAGCTCCCGATATGGACACCGAGTACTGGTCGTCGGGATATTGACTAAGCAGAGAGTAATTGGATCTTCTCCCGGGCACTTCCATTGAAGCTCTAAAGGAATTGCCGTTCACAAAACCCTAGAAACCCTATGAACCGCCGCCATTGATGAATATTTGAAGCTTTTCAGCTTTTTTTTTTAATTTTTCCTTCCTATAAATATTTTTCTCTTTCCTGAACTTTTTTTCTCTTTCTACAATTCTATTGTTGGAAAGAGAAGGAAAAGGTTCCATTTTTATTCGGTGGGCGTAATTGCAATATTCTTTTCTTATGTTGATTTTTTAATGCGTAAATTCATAAATGATCACTGATTTTTGAATAAATGTTCGATTTAGCCACTAATAGTTCGAAAGTTATTTAACATTATCACTGATTTTTAAGTAAAGTTATTTTTAAGCAAATGATCACTGATTTGGTTGCTCTCTCAATTTTTTAGAGTTTTATTATAAATAATTCAGATTGACTTACGTTGCATACCTGAGTGAGTTCATTTTCTATATACATAAAGTCTAAAACTCGAAACATGCTTAAGCAATACCAAATGTTTATTTTCTGCATGCACAAAGTCTAAAACTCAATATCTGTTTAAGCGATACTAAATGTTTATCACTTGGACCAACTCTATTAGTTAAATGATAAGAGAATTTAGGATTCGTGCTTTAAATAAAATTGGATTGCAAATATAAATATAAAACAATAGAGTCAAAAAATTAATTGAAAACTGTTTTGGGTTCTACTTCTAGGTGCCATCGACTTATTGCAAGGAAATCTCTATTGCACACATCTCGCCCGTCATCCAACAAAATCTTAATAGGGCTCAACAGGAGCACGGAAGCTTGCCCCAGCATAAACTAGCATCTGCGCCCAGCTCCTCCTCAATACGCAAAAGCTGGATTGCAAAAACAATATAACAATCAGACAAACGAAAGGCTGGATTCCAAATGATAATAATTGAGAACAATCAGACAAAGCTTTGGCATAATCTTCGCTTGTTTCCAAGGTTGTTAACAGCTAGATTTTGAATGTTGTTCTTAAACTCAATAATCGGGCTCAAATACTCCGAATTCAATTTAATTAACAATGTGAACTTTCTCAAACCAAACACGAAACAACTCAAACTCAAAACCAACATGCCCAATTGACAGATATATTCCCGGTTAACGACGGCATAATCGTTCAAAGATATACTCTCGCTTAGGAGGTGAGGCTGTTTAACCTGATTGTACTTACCAAGACGCTCAGACCTGCATGGAGCTCCGGTTTTGATTTGACCCTGTTTTGATTTAAAAGAAAACATGTTAAAAACCATTTGTTCAAAAGAAAGAACCAAAGCTGGATTGCTTTGCTAGATAATAAATTCACAACAATGGGAATTCTTTTAAGGTTTCAATTGTTTTATTACCATAGCCAGACCCACAGAAAGATCAGCGATGAAAGTATCCTCAGTTTCACTACTGCAAGAAAAATAAATTTAAAACATTCTGTGAGTGACTGGAGATTGGATTCTATAAATCAAATAAAAAATTGTTAGCATTTAAATGTTGACATTCGAACCTGCGGTGGCTGGCCATCACGCCCCATCCAGCTTTCTTTGACATTTTGATAGCTTCGATGCTTCCAGTAACCTATCCAATTTGGTTAACCTGTTATCCGGTCATCAGCAAAGTATTTAGGTTAATAACAATTCAAAGGATGGCCGGAAAAAAAATAAACAACCTTCTCGGGGAAAGAACCAAGTAGTACCATGAGAAGAAGGGCATTGCAAGTGGTGGATTGACCTGGATATTAGGAGCAAAACCACCTTCATCACCGACATTTGTTGCATCTTGACCATACAAATTGTAAAATTCAACATAGCGTATCGATACAGCCTATAGTGTATCGGTACAGTGTCAATTAATTTTGTCAAAAGGCTTGAGAAGCAGTTTAAAAGAATACAAATTGGTCACTAATAATTATATGGCTCAAATGGATAGGTTAAAAATATCTGATAACAACGAAACTTCTCAGGTTAATAATTGGAGAGTCTAATTATAGGTTGGTAATCAAGATTTCGGATTAAGGTCGCTAATTTGTAACGTTTGTTGCTATTTAATCTTTCTAGTTTGAAAAGTTTTAAATTAACCCCAATTTCAATTCAGATCCTCAAATCCGCTTTCCGATAACACTTTTCGACTTGGTTCTCTACCAGACCGAGAAGGGGGTGTTACAAAGCCCGCGTGATATAGTTGGAGACTATAATAGAAATCATTTTCAAATTCACGGATCAATACTTAAAAACAAACGTGTGTCTACAGAAAAGAGGGGAAAAGTAAAAAATGAAGTTCAATAGGCCAGAATGTACCTTGTAAAGATGAATGTTCTTGACTTCGGCTCCAGCTTTGCAAATAGCAAGGGACACTGCAGGAATGGCATTTGTGCTGAGCTAGAGGGAAAATAACAAAAGAAAAAAACACAACACCATAAAACGAAGGTAAACCTCATAATGAAGTCATTAGGAAGACATTAAAGAAGAAATTAGTCAAGTTACCTTTTGTTTGCACCAACCCCATTCATTTTGAGTTCCATCTAGTTGTTGAACCATGAAATTGTCAATGGCAGTCTATTCGGTTGGGTCCTAAATAAATCAATTAAAAAAATAACGACACACTTTAGAACTAAGTATACAGTGAATTATTTCCTTAAGTTCACCGCAATTAACTTGTGCTCCTTCATTTAGTTCTGAATGCAGTAATGCGTGATTCTACATAGTACACACATAATATATACTCAACTTTCATGGAAGCCAAAAGACAAATAATAACCCAATGGAGTTTCAAAGACATCAAAAGTTAATTAAAACAACAAGACCAGCTCATAAAGCGAAAAAAAACATTACGAACGTGAAACCAAAGCTGAAAACAAGTTTAGGCATAAACATTTCCGATAAACGCAAGGTAGCAACATGTCACACCCGCCAACATTCACCAAGGTGAACCGAGGCAATTTCATCATCCTTGGGCGTTTTTGTAGCAAGCAAGCACCAATGAAGCATCTAGAAGGGCCTAGAGTGGCCTACATCGATCTTGAAAGGTTTCCACAACGTTCTAGGTGGTTCCAGAACGTTCTACCCAAGTCTACACACATCCAGAATGCCTTAGAAGACCCTGAAAGATTTTGGAAAAGTTGGGACAAGTCTATAAGACTCTAGAACCTTTTGGATAGTTAGGGACATATGTAGATACTTGTAAAATTATCTAGAGTTCTCAACACTTGTACTTATCTAGGGAGATCTAGAATAATCCCTTATGGAGGTGGAAGCCTATAAATAGGACCACCCCTTCATTTGTAAGCCATCCAAGAAATCACAAGAGTTCTCAAGCATTATAAAGCTTTCTCTCAAAGCTTAGTACAAAGGTTCCCTTCAAAGTCCTTCTTGCCTTCTCAAGTTCTCTTTTCTAGCCATTGCGTTTTTGTGAAGTTAAGGCTTGTTAGCATAGTTCGGGAGTGCTAACGCCACACGGATAGCTTGGAGAAAATAAGTCTATGATAGTTGGTATCAGAGACAAGTTAGAGACATGGAAAAAACCGGCAAGAATCAAGTTGTTAGCTCATCCGAGATGGAGATCACGCAAGAGCAATGAGGGCTCTAGGTGATGGTCGATCCTAGTATGGCAAGGCTACGAGCCAAGTCCAAGGATCTAATCTATAGCTTTGAGTCACGTATGACCCACGTGGACGAAAACGTGGGTAGCATAGGTGCCCAAGTGGATGACCTTTACTAGTGGGTAGGAGGCCTCGAGGCATAGGGTGCCGAGATCCACATGGCTATGAAGGACATGATAATCAAGCTAGAGGAGACCATGCGAGCAGAGATAGGGGAGATCTACGACATGCTCATGGGGGAGCTCTTGAAATGTGCGATTCCTTCCAACGCGAGATTGACAACACTCATGCCCAACTTGAGACATTACAATGCAATGTTGCCTTGTGCAAACGTGTCTTGGCAGCAAGGCCAAACACTACGGTCGAGGCTAGAAATGTCAATGTGCCCAAGCCAAAGACCTTTTTGGGATCACGCAACGCCAAAGATGTAGATAACTTCTTATATAGCTTAGAACAATACCTTGGAGCTGTCGGCATTGTGGAGGAGCCTCCAAGATTCAAACCTCAACCCTATATCTCACTGACACCGCCATGCTTTGGTGGAGGATAAGGTGCAGTGAAGTTAAGAAAGGTATGTGCACTATCTCTACCTTTGATGACTTTAGAAATGAGCTTAAACGGTAATTCTATCTAGAGAATGTCGAGGACGAGGTAAGAGCCCGCTTGCGTAGACTAAAACAATCGGGGAGCATTCGCGAATATGTCAAAGAGTTCACCACTTGAGATCCCCGATCTCTCCGAGAAGGACTCACTCTTTAATTTCATGGATGGACTCCAACAATGGGCCAAAGCCGAGCTAAGGCATCATGGGGTACAAAACCTTGCTGATACCATAGTCGTAGCCGAGAGTCTCATCGACTACACTAGTCACAAAGAGTCCACCGCAAAGCCAAATGATAAGAAGAGTGGTCAAGCCAAAGATGGGGATATAAAAGCCAACGCAATGAGGGACACCAAGAGGACAACCCTTTAAGCATAAAGAATCATCCTCATAAAAGGGTAAGGACAAAGGAAAATCCAATGACTCTCAAGGCTTGAGAATACCATAGTCTAATAAGTGCTTCATTTGCAACGGTGATCATTGGGTTTGAGAGTGCCCACAACGCCAAGCCCTCAACTCGCTCCTAGCAAAGCATCAAGAAAGTAGTGATGTCGATAGAGGTGAAGGTGCATACATGGGATCCATGCAACTAATCAATGTCATTCAATCCGCCTCAAAGACTGAAGCCAAATGGTTGCTCTATATGGACATCACCATCAATGGAAAGACAACAAAGGCCATGCTAGATACAGGTGGGTCTTATAACTTTGTTTCTCTTGAATAAGCAAATAGGCTCGGTCTTAGAGCTTTGGGGAAGGATCTATCATGGCAGTCAACTTTGTCGTATGAACCATCCATGGTATCGCTCAAGGGGTCAATACCAATGTTGGAGTATGGTCTGGCCATATGGACTTCTCAATAGTGCCAATGGACGACTTCAAACTTGTTATGAGACTCGAGTTCCTTGATCAAGTTAAGGCAATCCTGATGCTATTTGCCAACAGCATGTGCATCATGGGTGACAACCAGACTTGTGTGGTACCAACAACTAGGGCCACCAAGCAAGAGACTAAAGTGCTCTCGATACTTTAGTTCAAAAAGGGCATCAAGAGGAATAAGAAAAAGTACTTGGCTATCTTTAGTGAATATGATGACGATGAGTTAAAGCCCGACGAAGACCTACCAAAGGAGGTAACCCAAGTCCTAGAAAAATTCAAGGATGTTGCACCTCTAGAGTTGACAAAGAGGAGAGAGGTGGACCGCAAGAACGAGTTATAACCAGGCATAAAGCCACCAGCCATGAGTGCCTATCGTATGGCGCCACCTGAGTTGGAGGAACTTAAGAAGCAACTCAAAGAATTGCTCGATGCAGGGTTCATCTGGCCCTCCAAAGCACCTTTTGGGGCATCAATCCTATTCCAAAAGAAGAATGACGGGTCATTAAGGATGTGCATCGACTACTGAGCACTTAACAAGATCACCATCAAGAACAAGTATCCAATTCATTTGATCTCAGATCTCTTCGATCAACTCGACCATGCACATTATTTTTCAAAACTAGATCTTCTTTCGGGGTACTACCAAGTGCGCATAGCAGAAGGTGACGTGCCCAAAACAATATGCGTCATGAAGTACAATTCTTATAAATTCCTAGTCATGCCCTATGGACTGACTAATACACCAACAACATTTTGTACTTTGATGAACAAGCTATTCCATCCATACCTCGATCAGTTTGTGGTCGTCAACCTTGACGACATTGTGGTGTATAACAATACCTTGGGGGACCATGTCGAGCACCTAAAGGAAGTCCTTAAGGTTCTACAGGAGAACAAGCTATACATCAAGAAGGAAAAGCATTCATTCGCCAAGCCCAAAGTAATGTTCTTAGGGCATAAGATCAGGGATAGAAAGCTCATGATGGAAGATGGCAAGGTGCGTGCCATCCAAGAATGGGAGCCACCCACCAAAGTACATGAGCTAAGATCTTTTATGGGGTTGGTAAACTACTATCGTCGCTTCATCAAAGGATATTCGGCGAGAGTTACACCACTAATGGAGCTTTTAAAGAAGAACAAGCCATGGGTATAGACATGGAGTTGTCAAGAGGCCTTTGAGGATTTGAAAATGGCCATCTGCAAAGAGCCGGTGCTTATCATACCCGACCACTACAATACTTACGAAGTGCACACTGATGCTTCAGACTTCGCTATCATGAGAGTTTTTATGCAAGATGGGCATCCGATTGTTTACGAAAGTTGGAAGCTCAACGATACCGAGATGCGCTACAACGTTCAAGAAAAAGAGATTAGTACCATTATTCATTGCTTTAGAGTGTGGCGACACTATCTCATTGGGTCCATATTTTTAATCCTGACAGACAACGTAGCCACAAGTTACTTCCAGACCCAGAAAAAACTAAGTCCAAAGCTGGCTCGGTGGCAAGATTTCTTAGCCGAATTTGACTATGTCATGCAAAATAAGCTTGGCAAGGAAAATGTAGTCGCCGATATGTTAAGTCGAAAAACGAAGCTCGCGAACATTAGTCAAGTCATCAGCCCACTACTCGAAAGGGTCAAAAAAGGCTTGCAACAATAGCCACTTGCCCAAAGTATTATGACCTTGGTAAATGAGGGCAAGACAAGACAGTTTTGGCTAATTGATAGCCTACTCTACACCAAGGGCAACTGTCTTTATGTACCAAAATGGGGTAATTTGCGAAAGAATCTGATCAAGGAGTGTCATAACTCCTTGTGGGCAACCTACCCAGGTATGTGACGAACGTTCACACTCTTAAAGTCTACTTACTATTGGCCTCAAATGCAAGATGCAGTAGAAGAGTATGTGTGGACATGTCTTGTATGCCAACAAGACAAGGTGTCCAACATCAACCAAGAGGGCTCCTAGACCCATTACCCATACCGGAGAAGCCTTGGGAGAGCGTCTCTATGGACTTCATCACTTGCCTACTGAAGTTCAACGGGTTCGGAAGCATTATAGTTGTGATGGATCGATTCAGCAAGTATGTTGCATTCATTGCTGCACCAACCGACTACACTGCAAAGGAGGCATCAACACTATTTCTTCACAATGTGGTCAAGCTATAGGGGCATTCCAACCAGCATCATAAATGATCGAGATCCGCGCTTCACAGGAAGGTTTTGGATCGAACTATTCAAGATGCTCGGTTCTGACCTAAACTTTTTAACAAGCTTTCATCCTCAGAGTGATGGACAAACGGAGCGCGTCAATGCTCTCTTGGAGCTCTACTTGAGGCATTATGTGAGTGCCAACCAATGGGATTGGGCCAAGCTATTGGACGTGGCACAATTCTCTTATAACTTATAACAAAGCGAGGCCACCAACCGAAGTCCCTTTGAGATTGTCATGGAACAACAACCAAACACCCTAATCTCCCTTGCCACGCACTACGAAGGGAAAAGTCTGGCAACCTTCAAGTTTGCCAAGTCGTGGCACGAGCAAAATGAGTTAGCTCGAGCGGCGCTACACAAGGCTGCCAAAAGGATTGAAAAAATTAGCAGACAGGAAGCGAAGGCACTTAGAGTTTAAGGAAGGTGATTAAGTCATGTTAAAACTCTTGCCCCAACAGTTCAAGACCTTGTGAAAGGTGCACAAGGGTCTAGTCCGCAAGTACGAAGGACCATTTTCGGTAATCAAGTGAGTAGGCATAGTATCCTACAAACTCCAACTATCGCCAAACTTAAGATTCATCCCACCGTCCATGTAAGTTTGTTGAAGCCATATCATGAAGACATAGATGATCCCACACTGGGAGTTTCCAAGAGAGCGCCCACAGTCGTAGTCACTTCATTCGACAAAGAAGTAGAGGAAATACTAACGGATCGAGTAATTTGAAGGAGGGGCGTACCAAGTTATAAGGAGTAATTTATCAAATGGAAGGGTCTGTCCATCACAGAAGCAAGCTGGGAGTCAGAGGAAGTACTTTGCCAATTTAAAGACCAACTTCAGCTATTCAACGAATGCGCGACGAGGGCATCGCGAGCTTAGGTGGGGGAGAATGTCACACCCCGCCAACATTCACCAAGGTGAACCGAGGCAATTTCATCATCCTTGGGCTTTTTTGTAGCAAGCAAGCACCAATGAAGCATCTAGAATGACCTAAAGTGGCCTACATCTATCTTTAAAGGTTTCCACAACGTTCTAGGAGGTTCTACCCAAGTCTACACACATCCATAATGCCTTAGAAGACCCTGGAAGACTTTGGAAAAGTCGGGACAAGTCTAGAAGACTCTAAAACCTTTTGGATAGTTAGGGATATATGTAGATACTTGTAGAATTATCTAGAGTTCTCTACACTTGTACTTATCTAGGGAGATCTAGAATAATCCCTTATGGAGGTGGAAGCCTATAAATAGGACCACCCCCTTCATTTGTAAGCCATCCAAGAAATCACAAGAGTTCTCAAGCATTATAAAGCTTTCTCTCAAAGCTTAGTACAAAGGTTTCTTTCAAAGTTCTGTTTGCCTTCTCAAGTTCTCTTTTCTAGCCATTGCGTTTGTGTGAAGTTAAGGCTTGTTAGCATAGTTCGGGAGTGCTAACGCAGCACAGATAGCTTGGAGAAGATAAGTCTGTGGCAAACAGCCTGCATGTTATTGTAAATAACATAAGTTGCTAATAAAATTAATTATTGAAAACAAAATGCGAGAAAAAGTACAAAGATAAAATCGAACCTTTGAAACACCTTTACCAAGGTAATCGGCACCTCCATCTCTCAACTCAAGAGCCTCGTAAATTCCTAAAACAAATTAAAATAAATGAACAAAATGAGAAATTAACCACTTAGATAATTATTACTAGATAAATTAATGTACCAGTGGATGCCCCGCTAGGAACCGCGACTCTGACCTTTTTACCATTCGATGTTTCCACATCAACCTATATCATATTTAATAAAAAAAATCCGTTAAAATCAAATTGAAAGTTTTCATAAATTTGAAGACATTAAAAATAACTTAAAAACAACTAACGAAATAGAGATTATTCCATGCAATCAGCAGAAAACTATTAGATAGACTCAGCCAGTCGACCTATTCGACTGGTTGAGTCATAAAAATTAAGCACGAATGGATCACGAAATGAGCGACGGAGATGTTAAATGTACAGATCGGTGACATGACAAAGCATGAAAAGGGAGTGAAAATGAAGAGAGAAGATAGGATGAAACGAACCTCGACTGTTGGATTTCCACGGTTGTCGAAGATCTGCCTAGCTTTGATGGAGACGATGGTGGCCGCCATGAAGATTAACGCCTTTTCAGAACTCGAAAGAGAATATATGGTAAAGGGGACGTTAGAAGAAAGCTTTTGAGTGAACACTTGGAGTGAGGGGTTTATAACTTTACGAAGAGGATTCTGAGGTAGTAATAACCGTTGATTTTAACGAAATTGAAGTTATGGCCGTTAGATACTGAGCTTGTTAGGATTTGCACGTGACTGTATGTAGCCCAACTCAAATTTGATCTATTTTAGTTAGAGTTGAATCTGAATTTTGTTGCTTGTTTTGTTAGTATTTTTAATATAATTTTATAGTAATATTTATTTTATTTTTAATTTTTGATAAAAAATTAAGATAAAATTATTCGAACTCAATCTTTTAAAAAATATTATTTTTTCTCACCAAATTCAAAATAAAATTTAAATTATTTTAGTTTAATTAAAGGATAATTATATCATGCACTAGCAATGAAAAGATTTTGTTTTCACAAATATTCTAATTTTAGGGGTTAGGGATTTAGTTTATGGTTCATAGTTTGGGGTTTAGGTTTATGTGCTTAGAATTTAGGGGTTGTTGTTGAATTTAGAGTTTAGGGTTAGAATTTAGGGGTTATAGATAAAAACCTAAAACCCTACAATATTACCCTAAAACATAAACTCTAACATCTAAGCCTTGAACCCTAAAAACCCCTAAACCTAACTCCTAAACTATAAACCCTAAACTAGATCTCTAACCCTTAAAATTAAAACAGTTGTGAAAATAAAATGTTTTTACCACTAGTACATTATATATTTTGCCTTAATTAAATCTGTTTATATACCTAAATACTTAAATTCTACGTACATTTTTTTGGAAGAGTGATGATTTAACAGTATAACATTAAATAAACATTAAAAATATCTTAATAGAAAAGCGCATCATGTTTATTTTAGGAAACTCAAGTTTAAATCGTTTTGTCTGCAAGTAGTGACAGAACTACATGGGGTGAGAGTGAGAAGGGGTTAATTGCACCCCACCTTCAAAAAAAAAATTACCTTTGACCTCTATATAATTTTTTTTTAAATAGTTTATTTATAAATTTATCATACTTTCAAACATTTATGTTTTGTCCTCTAACCTCAAATCATGGCTTCGTCCCCTGTCTGCAAGGTGTGTGCATTGTCGAAAGGTTAAGAATATCTATGAATAGATATTTATGTTTTGTTTCTTAACTCTAAATACTGACTTTGTACCTGTCTGCAAGGTGTGTACATTGCCAAAATGTTAAAAATATCTATGAACAAATATTTATATTTTGTTCCCTACTTTCAAAATACTGACTTCGTCTTTATCTGTAAGGAGTGTGTGCATTGTCAAAAGATTAAGAATATTTATAAAACGATACTATATTATAAATACTTTAAAACTATTAAAAACATTAAATTTATTAAATGTTCAAAATGTCACGTGAGAAGTTCGGGGTTAAACTGTCCATCTTCGTCCTGCGCTGCGCACGCCGCATGGTTTTCGGTGAATTGTCAAAAAGGGCCCCAACGAGGTTGGTGGTGAATTGTCAAAATGGGCCCACAAGTTTGGTGTGTTTTTATGAGTCAAAGGATGCATGGGGGTATCATACCTTTTCTTCATGGAAAAGATACTCATGCTTTAATTCAAAGAAATGCTAATAGCTTCATATTTTTTTAACAGATAGCTTCACATTTTAAATAAGGGTAAAGTATAGCAACGGTCACTGAATTTTTAGAACGCTTTTATTTTGGTCACTAAACTTTTAATTTTTTTTGTTGGGTTACCCAACTTTTATTTCGTTTTTATTTTGGTCCATCTTATTACCTTCCGTTAAAAAATTTGGCATGCCCACTAGTTTTCCTTTTTTCAAGGGTACACTATATAAATGGTTACTGAACTTTTAAAACGCTTTCATTTTAGTCACCAAAATTTTAAAATTTTTATTTGAGTCACACAACTTTTGTTTTGCTTTAAAGCAACCTTGTTGGTTTAAGAAAAAACCTCTTTTAATGTATAAAAAACAAAAGTAAGAAGTAGATTTTACCTAGAGATTATTGATGAACAATATTTAAAGTTGTGTAGATTGATGTATTTACCAACATAAAATATTTTTTATATATCTTGTTCTTGAAAATTGTCTCTAATGTAAACCTATTTTTTGATCTATTGATCATATTGTATGCAACCTCATCTTCAAGCTACTTCAAGGTTAATAAGTACAAGAGAGATAAAAAGACATTAAGGTTAATTATTGACCAAGAGTATATCATTTTAGCTTACTTCTGAAAGTTGTATCCAAAAGTTGTACCACAAATTTCCTAAAATATGCAAGCAAAATTGATGCACCCCATGTTTAAGTTCAAACATTAATTTACTTTGCCATTAGAGACGGAGTTAGGATCAAACATTAGGAGGGGGAAGAGTATTGAACCTTTAAATATAAAAATGGGAGGGACAAAAATCTTATTTGATTAGTATTTAAACTAATAAAGGACCTAAAATACTATTATACCTAAAATCGGGAGAGGCAACCCATACATTCGTTCGTTCTTGTTCGCCATCATGTTCGGTGTTGTTTTGATAGATGTCTTTGTGTTGGGTGACTCTAATGAAAGTTTTAAAATTCTTGTGACCAAAATAAAAGCATTTTAAAAGTTCAGTGACCATTTATATAATTTACCCTTGAAGAAAAGGAAAACTGAAGGGACCAAAATGAAAGTGAAATAAAAGTTGGGTGACCCCAATGAAAATTTTAAAAGTTCAATGACCAAAATGAAAGTACCCTAAAAGTTCGGTGACTATTGGTGTACTTTACCCTTTAAATAAAGATAATAAGGGTAAAAAAATGCGCCCACAACTAGTTGGTCAAATGAAACTAGACCGTAAATCTTTAAATAAGTATAAGCGCTCAAATTTAACATTGTGAATAAATCAAAGAGTAAACTACCCCAGTGACCACCGAACTAATTGGGGGTACCTATTTTAACCATTGAACTATCGAAATCGTGAATCAGACCACCAAACTTATTAAATTGACCTATTTTGACCATAGCCGTTAAAAACTTAACGGAAGGGTGACGTGGCAGTTAATAAATTTTTGTAAAATTACACATTTAGTCCCTATTATTTACCTGTTATATCAATTTGATCCTAATTTTAATTTAATTAAATAAAATTAGTTAGTCAATCAGATAATGACACGTGTCATCACCTAATTGGATAAATTTAATCAAATTTTAATTTATTTTAATTAATATTTAATATATATTTTTTCCTCCAACCAGGTGGTGACACGTGTCACCACTTGGTTAAAGGAAAATTAACAAATTTGGAAGAATAGCTCTAGGGAGATTTGAACCTAGGACAAACTCACACCTTTACCACTACACCAAAACCTCTCTCAATAACATGAATTCCACCATTTAATAAATATATATGTTATAATGCAGTAAATGTTAGGGAAAAAAAGAAGTAAACATGGTTGAAAGGGGATTCGAACCTAGATCACTTGGGATGCGTATAATCATACAAACATTCGATTTAATTTAAATCTGAAAATTATTAAATATTCAATTTTAAAAAATATTCTATTTAAAAGAAAAGAAATTCGATTTAAAATATTCGAATATTTTTTCTTTTTCATATTTAAATTAAATCGAATATTTATTAAAATATAAATATTTGGTTTAAAAAATATTTTATTTAAAAGAAAAGAAATTTGATTTAAAAATATTCGAATATTTTAAATCTAATTTCTTTTCTTTTAAATCGAATATTTTTTAAAATCGAATATTTAATAATTTTCAGATTTAAATTAAATCAAATGTTTGTGTGATTATACACATCTCAAGTGATCTAGGTTCGAATTCCCTTTTCAACCATGTTTACTTCTTTTTCCCTAATATTTACTGCATTATAACATATATATATATATTAAATGGTGTAATTCATGTCATCGAGAGAGGCTTGGTGCAGTGGTATGGTAAACTTGACCCGAGACCCGAAAATCGAACCGATTTACCCGAAATCGACCTGAACACGATGACCCAAATTTGATCCGAAACCTGAAATAAACCGAACCGAAATCGAACCGAATTTCAGTTGAACCAAAAATGGACCCTGACCGAATTTCAGTTGAACCGAAAATGGAACCGAACCGATTTCACCCGAACCGGAAGCAACCCAAACCGAAGGCAACCCGAAATAAAAAAATATATTAAAATAAATAAATAAATATGAGATTTGAATTGTCGCACAACACGCCGAAAAGCCAAATATACAGGCTATATAAAGTTATATATAGGGTGGAAAAACCTAACATGGACTGAAAATCCGATTAAAACGATCGATCTCCTATTAACCCGATATTGACCCAACCCGAAATCAACCGACCCGAAATCAACCGAACCGAAATCAACCGAACCGAAAGTTAACCGAACCGAAAATCAACCGAACTAAAGTCTTGACCCGATACCCGAACCAAAATCACCATAGACCCGAACTAAAACCGAACCGGACCCAAATCGAACTGAATTTAATCCGAATATAGTTAGAATCGAAATGACCCGAATCGAAACCGAAC
The DNA here is from genome assembly GCA_019671005.1 of Hibiscus mutabilis. NCBI lineage: Eukaryota > Viridiplantae > Streptophyta > Magnoliopsida > Malvales > Malvaceae > Hibiscus > Hibiscus mutabilis. Next base: position 75,077,087 of record CM033715.1, on the reverse strand, counting down.
CGAATGACCCATTTGCCACCTCTTTTAAATCTCCTTAGAGCCATTTTTCCAAATTTGTTAATTTTCCTTTAACCATGTGGTGTCACCACCTAGTTGGAGGGGAAAATATATTAAATATTAATTAAAATAAATTAAAATTTGAGTAAATTTACCCAATTGGGTGATGACACGTCACCTCTCTGTGGTGTCATCACCCAATTGGTTGATTGATTTTATTTAATTAAAATAAAATTAGGATCAAATTGATTTAATAAGTAAATAAAATGGACTAAATGTGTAATTTGACAATTTTTTGTTAACTGCCACGTCATCTCTCCGTTAGTTTTTTAACGGCGGTGGTCAAAATAGTCAATTTAATAAGTTTCGTTGTCTGATTGACGATTTTGATAGTTTGATAGTCAAAATAGATATTCACAATTAGTTCGGTGGTCACTGAGGTAGTTTACCTTAAATCAAATTAAATAGGGAAGGTTGTTCCCATAATAATTCTATGCACTATTCCATTAAATTAAAAAATTTGATATTAGCGATTATAAAAAAAATCAGTATTACTTTTTGATATGATTTATAATCGTTCTACGATTCACGTGGACGGTTTATAATTGTCTATTTGAATTAAAGTTTGAAAATTAATATAATTTGTGGTTATATTTGAAAATATTTTATAAATTTACAAAAAAATACTAAAAACATTCGTCGTTAAAGACTCTAATGTGATGCATGTGCTCATAAATTAATCGAAGTTAACCCCAAAAATTTGAAGTTTAAATATTTTTTGTTGATAGGAAGTTTAAATAATTTGAATAACGAGTGAATTGAATTCAAATATTATTAGTTAAATGTGACAACTTTATTCCACTATTATTTTTTTCTGAAGTGGTTATTATTAGCTTTTTTAAAAAAAATTTATCAATTTTTTTCAACGTTAATCGTCGTACCGTCGGTCGATTTTTAATATTTATACTAGTTGTAGATAAATAAGATTTTTCTCTTTCGACGAAGAATTATTTGTTTCTTCTTAATTTCGTTTTTCTTTTATTTTACTTTGCCAGAAGTCATTTTACATCTACTTTTTTGATTATTTTTTGTCTGCTTGTATGATAGTTTGTTTGTCTGCTTTTGCCAGGATTTATCTGTCTTTGTGACAGTATTGTCTAATGTTACGGCAATTTAGTGTTCAGATAACAAGTATTATCGAGCATTTTAAGTCACAAGATAATTGGCAGTCTGTTATTTTTCGAATTCCCTTGTAGTAGTTTGTCAATGTGCCAAGAACTCGCAGCCGAAAATAATATTTGATACATTGAGCTTTTTGGTTAAAGTTATCTTTGCTGAAATTTTATTTGGAAGATGAAACAAGTTTTCTTAAGAAAGAATGTGTTTAATTTTATCTTTCACGCTCTTTGATTTACTGATATTTTTAATCTCTATAGATATTAGATTGTGTTATACTTTATAATTTTTCCGCATTTTGTAATTCCATATCTAAAAGTCAAAAGCTATTTTTTTAGCTTTTTATAAATGTTGTTTAAAAAGTAAAAATAAATTAAGTTGTATGATATCTAAATGTTATTTTGTAATTTCATATTCAAAAGTCAAAAGCTAGTTTTTTAGCATTTATAAAAGTTGTTTGAAAAGTATTTTTTATTGCAAAAACTATTTCTAACCTTATATTTTTTAATTTTTAGTATTAAAATTGTTTTTTATTCTAAAAGTTATTTTTTAATAGGTTTATGAGTAATTTTTGCCACGTTTATAAGACCGACCAATAAAAATCACTCGGTACTGTGAAATATTTAAAATATTTAAGATATTTGACACCCCTACTTTTAAAAATGTTTTTCTTAAATATGATTTTAAGTATTGTAAAAATATTATTGAAAAGCATGATTTTGAATTTAAGTGTTTCACATTAATTTCAAAAAGTGTTGTGAAATATTTAAAATGCCTATTTTTTGTTTAGTAAAGAGACCAAGGCTTACAATTTGGTTCCCTCGGTACTTTTGATGACAAGATCTTTTACTCTCACGAGGAAAGAAGCCTGTTTTCGGATAGAGTTTTCGCAAAAGTATTGACTAATTGAGCTGTTGATTAATTTATATGTTTGGGTCCGTCTTGTGACCTTTATGTTTCTTCTATGTTTTCTTGCTAGGTGTGGTGTGTGCACTATTCCTTTTGTTTTGCTTCAGTCTGTGGTTACATAATCGAATACTTGCTTGTCTTTAGAACCCTATATTTATGGTTGCTTTATGAATGAATGAACCCTTTCTTATTGATAAAAAAAGAGACAAAGGCCTTTTCTGTCAAAAAAGAAAAGAAAAGAGAGTCTAAGACTTAGAGGTCCTCGTGCAACACAATCATTGTAATATCAGGTGGGGCGACAAATAAGAATAAAAATTATCTGTATTTTAATACTAAAAAAATATTAAAAAATTAAATTTTAAGTACTAACCATAAATTTTAAATCATAAATTTTACACCCTAAAAAACACACCATACTCCAAATGTCTTAAACCTTAACTTTAAGCACTAAACTCTAAACCTAATTTTTAGTATAGGGCATAAATAAAATCATCGAAAAGGGTAAAAAATTTCTATCCGAGTGAACACAATTTCCCCAGCTGGTTGCCCTCGATTCATCTTGACGAGCGAACCAGCAACTTTGTTCTGAGTGCGACTTATTAAATGAAGCTGCACAATCCAATTCCTGGATTTTATCCAGGATAGCATTGCCTTGTAACGCCAATGATCTCCCACAAGTATCCGATATGCATTCATGTCATCTGTCTCTTATTTCATGTGTCGAAAACCATTTCTCCATGCATGAGTAAGAACATCATGGATTTCCCATAGTTCTGCGAATAATACAGAGCATCGACCCAAGCTTCGAGTGAAACCAATGCACCAATTACCATCACCGTCACGAATTACCCCAGTACACGCCGCCTCTCCATCATGAATCCGAACGGCACCATATGCATTGGCTTTCACCCATCCTTGAGGCGGTTTCGACCATCTTGCATCAGGCGTTGCACTCAACTTAATTGACCTGCAACTCGAAAATATTTTGTTCTGGCCTGCTGCAAATCAGATTCCATTCGTATACACTCACCCAACAGTGCTGTTTCAGGGTTCACATTCTATCCGATTATCCTCAAAGATTCTTTTGTTCGTCCGCGTCCAAAAAATCCAACAAATCGATGAGAATCTAGCAGCCCAACCTTCAGTGTTCCTGACAAATCTTTCCGGGTGTATAATGTTGTTAAAGAACCAATCCTTAACCTCCATGCCAATTAACTCAGCTAGCCTTGCTGGAATAATTAATTGTCTTTACACCTGCATTGCACTCGGACAGGGTCGGAGAATACGGGCAACATTCTCTGGGATAGTGCGACAGAATGGGCAATTTTCATCCAATGTTAAATGACGTCGTACCCGTTCTTTGTTGGTATGAAGAATTAACAATAAGTTGAACCCATTGAGGGGTAAAGGGTGAAATATTTTTACTAGGTGAGTCAAATTTGAGTAGCATAGTATACAAGTGTATACAATTTTTGGAATATTAACACAAATATCTGGTATGATTACACTATATTATATGTTTATTAATCTTAGCTTTTTTAATAATGCACGTACTGCTTGAACTGATGTCACTTAAAGTCAGAAACATTATAAGACAAAAAAAATTTAAATAATAATAAAGAGAAGACCGAAAATATCTCTATCAAAAAAGCACGAATACCGTCGGGAGGAGCGTCATAAGATACCAAACCATCATTGGGAGAAACAGCAAGCTTCGCAAGGAAATCTGCACGCATATTATCAGCGCGAGGAATCCACAATTGAATTCGACCATCCAACCTCTAACAAATGATATTGGGTTCATAAAGTGTTTATATGCAGTTTTAGCAATCAAAATCGCAATCACCTTTGCGATTTGCAAATAAAAATGTAATAAGCAAACAACAATTAAAGAAAATGTTACCAACACAAAATAAATTATCATAAATCTGTCTAAATTAAGTGAAGTTAAGTTCCATCTATCAAAACATCAGATACAAATTCTAGAAACTAATTATGCATCTAAATACTATGTCTAATTGTTGCAATCCAAATGCATACCAAAAAAAATAATTTCAATTGAGTTCCATTTATCTTGTCAGTGTTCTCTGAGACTCTAAAGAAACTAAACCTTAAACGAAGAATTTTTCAAGGGTTAATTACCCTATTCACTAGGCACTGACACGTTAATATCGGGCGATGGCCGATGGGTCGAGGCCGGCTCCGAGCCATTATTCCAACCGGAAATGATGGAGGTTGGTGCAGTGGTTGCTATGTTTCTATGACCAGTTAAGTTATTACTCACTTCCCCAAGGGTGACAAGTTGAAATGGCGATGGTTGATTCATATTGTTTTCGCCGTCGGGTTTTGCTTGTGAGATGATCGGCCTTGTTTCACCCGCCATCACCGTAGCTGAAGGGATGGCAGCAACCGTGGAAGCTGCCACCGTGTGCTGCCCACGGTAAGGCTTCCGTTTATGCAGTTTGTAGCCATTTGGCATGAAGCTTCCCACCACAATCTATCGAAAGAAATACAGAGACAAAATCATGATTTTACAGTAATGTTGGTATAACTATATTAAATTATGTGAAGGAAATAGACAAATATTTTCGCAGAAATGAAGGGTTGTGAATATTTATATGATAACAAAGAGCATAGGACTTACTTGTATAGGGCTAGCAGCCAACAATGTACCAGCAAGTCCACCACCTATTACCCGACCGTCCGGTCCAGCCAATGAAACACTTAAACCACCGGTTCTATTCTTTGCACCACCGTTGTCACTCAATGTAAATGAGCCGGTTAAAGACAATATCTCAAACCGGCCCTGCCATGTAAAATAATTACAAATTTCAACTTAAGTGGTGCTGAAAATCATAAAAAAAAATAACTAAAAGAAAATACACTGTTGGAAAACTGAATAACCAGTGCAACATAAAATTGTTGAACAAATCAACAAAGTGTTTGTTGTATTTGCTTTTCTAATAAATATTTACGATACACCAATTTAAACTAGTCGACTAATATATTAATTATTGACGATTATATAAAGAAATCGAAACGGTAAAGAAGAGCAAAAGGTAGAAAAATCATACCTCGAATGTTAAAATGCCACCAGATGAACCAGGTTGTCGGATGGTAACATTAGAAACAGCTCCATTTGCTGATAGAATGCAAATCCCACGAGGACCATTTTGTGATAACGAAAGAATTTTCCCTGCAACATCCTGCATTTTCAATAGATTAAAAATTATATGCTTATTTTTCTATTTAAAACTCTAATCTATTAATTAACAATAATATTATTAATATTTTCCGTCAAAAATTTTCAACTTTACATGTTTGATAGTTTTTTTTTGTCGATCATATGAGGATAGCCTAATCAGTATGCCAAGGACCAAGGTACTTAATCGTTAACTTTTTAAAGCATAAGATTAAGCCTTTATTTTTTTGTTGCATTTTGCAACTCTGCTCCTGTTGCCGTCACGTAAAACAAGAATTGGTTTGGCCTGAACGGACGTTTGTTTACCGCCATTTAGTGTCTAAACAAGCGTTTGCTGGAACCTGAAAACTCTAACTTTTGCCAACTCCCGTTTTCATCCCAACGACCGTCTGCCACTCCAATGACAAAGGGAGCCTAAATCTCAAATTTTATCAAAGTGTTTTAGCCTGCCTAAATATTTACAAACTCTCAGTTAGCTAACATTTGGAGAAATTACCTCTCCAGTATTAACTTTGACCACATGTGCAGTGAAGTCCCCTCCAGCCGTACTAGCAAACAATTCACCTGTCCAAATTTAATATATAAAATGAGTAAAAATAATACGTAAAATTACAACAACACATATTTAAATAGATGCGTACACTATTTTTAAAAATATATGACTTAAACTATATTAATAATTTAATATATCGATATAGGTCTATATATTTAACTATTTTCAATGCAAATTAATTAAAAGAAACAATTCATGAAAATAAAAGTGAACCCAAAATTCTTGGTAGTTTTTTGGCCAACAAAAAACTACCAACTTAGGATATTTTTCTCCAGAGTTAAATTGTAAGGTTAATAGATATAATATTAAAAATTTTAGGTAATGCATTGAAATGGTGAATAATAAAGTGATCACCTTATCAATGCATTAATTAATCTTAAACTTAAATGAGTATCTTTTTACAGATACATGCTTAAATTTGTAGCAAATATACTAATGGACAAACACGGAAAAAAAGAAAGTTAATTTTATTATTACAATTCCCAAAGAAAGCATGAATCAACCACCCACAATGAGTTGGGTGAGAAATGAAGAAACTAAAAATACTAAAGAAAGGAACAATAAAGAAATATTTCCATGTCCCATTAGAGATTTACCCCATAAAATAACAATAAAAATGCAATGCAAGCAACCCCTAATTTTTCTCTGCACTTTCTCGGGAACCAAACATCATAAAACAACTCTTTATCTTTAATGAACTTTAACAGTGTTTTATATGAACTTTACCTAGAGGAGCAAGAAGATGCCAGTTCCCGGCGGAACCGGGAGAAGACCTTACTTTACCTCGCTTGGACGAGTTGAACACAGTAGGAGAAGAAGGTGATAAAGTGAAACCAGGAGGCGGTGCAGCCGTCACTATCTGATATGGTAACCTAAGGTTCCCATCCGCGTCGTATTTTCTAGGTCTCCCTCTTTTTTTCTTCCCCAAGGAATCACCCACCGTTCCTCCTCCGCCTGTGACTGGACTTGCGGTTGTTGTGGTTATCGCCGTCGCTGCTGTGTTGACGATCATTGGCTGAGGCAACACTTGCAGGCTACTCACTGGTGCAGGTGGTGAGTCAGTGTCGGAGTTGCCTAGTGACCCGGATATCGTACTTTCCTTTTCTTCCATTCTCGAAAATGGCAAACCGGAATCGGAGACAAAATAGAGTTTTTGTTTTTAAAAGAGAAGGAAAAACTTGGTTCGAAGTGGAGAGGGAAAATGTAGATTTTTATAAACTTGGCTCCATGAATGGGGGAACGAAAAGGAAGAGTGGGAAACAAAGGTCTTTTTTTTCTTCTTGTATTGTATTTGCACTCCATACAGGTTAAAAACAGGGTCAATCACTTGAATGCTTTTGGTTCATTCTCATTCCCAATTTGCCCTTGAAGTTTATATAATTGATTTCTTCTTATTTTATCATTAAATCATTTTTGCTTGTTCACTCAAGTTTATAGTTTTCTCGTTTTAGTCACTCGACTATAAAAGATTCGATTTTATTGCTAAACTTTTTGAATTGATTTTTTTGTTTATTATGTTATTAAATGAATTACCCATATATTAATAATAGATAGAAAAATATTAGACAATGGTACATCCAAATAAAGATAATAGCCCAATGGGGTCCAAAAAAGAAATTGAAGGGTAGATTCGGTAGTTTAAGATCTCAATCCCTTCAATGTTTTTAAAAGGAAGAGGTAATTTAAAAGTTGGATTTTAAAAGTTCTCAAAACTTGGAAAGATTAGATTAAAAATGCAGTCAAACCGGCCTTAAAAGCAATAAATCGTGACGATATATATAAACAATTTTCTATAAAACTAAAAAATTACAATTCCTTGGAATCTGAATTTTCAATTTGTTTTCATTTCCTAAGAAGCTTTGTGATTTGAGCACCTCAATTTGATATTTAAACCACTGCAATCGTTAAATAGCAAATAAACTCCATCTAAGTTTGTTTCCTTTTTCACCAAAAAATACAAGTTTGGACCTAATTTTCACATTTTCTCTTTATTACGTTGAACTATTTGTAATCACCTTTACTTAGACTATTCAAAAAAAATGTGTACATTGAACCAAACAAATAGTTTCTGTGACGGAATTTGATGAAAGAATTTGGGGTCAACTTAATTTTTTTAAAATAAAGTTTTAAATTGTTTTTTTAAAATGATGGATTTAATTTACATTTTTTTAGAAATTCATTCTAGGTCTAAGTAAAATTTTTGAAATTTTGAGAGACATAATGAGATTTTTTTAAAATTATAGGAGGAATTTAATTAAATATATTATTTTTTAAAGTTTAATATGATTTTTTAAAATTTGTGGGGTTTAAATTATATTTTTTTAATTTTGAAAGGCTAAATGATAAAATTTTCAAATTTTGGGGGTCGTGGCCCCACTAGCCTCTATGACGTTCCACCTCTGATGGTTCCACTAGAAAAATAAATGTCATTCTTTCTAAGAAATATAAAGTTAAACAATTTTATTTGTAAAGTGTGCATGACGTTATTACGAACTAAAAAAATAAAATAAAAACTATCATGAGACAACATTATGAATATATATTCATAGTATGTGATACTATTAATATTACAATATCTTCGAGCCCATATAACAAGCATGTTTAAATGTAAAAATACTATTTAATTTAATAAATTATGGTTGAATATACTTTGGATATTATATATATTACAAACCATAACCCTTCACAACTTAATTCATGAAACATCTTAAAAAGCTTATCTTGGAAAATTTTAAAGATTCAATAAAGAGTAAATATTTGATGTACTTGTTAGACCATGAATTCAAAATCTTGAAATATAAACCTTAAATTCTAAACTAAATTTATCATAAAGTAAACTCGTTTGTGGAAAATAAAATTTTTTATTATCAGTGCATGAAATCTAGTAACTTGTAATTATCGAGTTAATTTGAATTCTAAAAGACACCTATTTCAATGGAGTTTAAATTCACTAGAACTTTTCTCTCAAACAAAAATATTACAACTTTATCTTTTAGATCGATTTGAATATTAGTCCTTGATGTAATTTCCAAGTTTCAATTTAGGCATTCATATCAATTTTTAGCATTAACTAGTTTGCTTGGATTAGTGAATGTTTTTAAACACACTAAACCGAAGTTAACATTTAACTTCAAAGCTAATCGTTAAATCGAAGAAATGATTTAATTGAGAATGTCTTGAAGTTTAGGAATAATTTAAAATATGATACACCATTTAGGGACGTCCAATTGAACCAACCCATAACTGAAATAAAAACAATAATTATCTTCATTTAGTATTTATTTTGGATACAATAACTTCTTTTAGTCTATGAACTTGACAATAATCTTTAAACTTTGTTTTGATCTATATTAATACGAGAATTTGAGATTTATTTATTTATTTTAGAGTGTTACATTATTAAAATGACTAAAAATAATAAAAATCACAAGTTTAAGGATCAGCTCAAAAGAATTTAGAGACAAAATTGAGAAAACTTGCCAAATCAAGGGACTAAATGTTGCTTTATTTTTTCTCTCCCTAAAGTAGTGTGCCCTCCTATCATTTATCTCCTTCGTCTTAATGTGTGTTAAATAAATAAATAATAAAAAGAAAGAAGAAAAAAAACCCATTTTTCTAACACTGCAAAAAGTGAAACAGTGATAAAACAGCTGTCGGTAAGACCGTTGACGGCCCGGACAAAACTCGCAATTCTTTGCAACACTATTAAACTAATAGTGAATCATATATATATATATATAATTTACTTATAGCATCTTTTGATTTTTTATTGAAATTTTAATCATAAATTTAGTTGAAAATATATCAATCAAATCATTGTATTTGGAAATGTAGTTAATAGTGTAGTAATTTACATCATTATGTAAGTACCAAAAAATCGATTCATTAATTGATTAACAAAATGAAATAAGATGCATTTTATAAGATTCCGATTAAATATAAATAAAAAACAGTGTTTATGACTAATTACACGTATAATTTCTTTAATTATTGTAAGAAGTGAAAAATATAATCATAATCTATAATAGGTTAAACCCAACAAGTGTCTCAGTAAAAAAGTAGATGGTGTTCATTCTAAGAGACAAGGGTTCAAATCGCTTTGTCTACAAGGTGTATGTGCATTTTCAAAGGATTAAGAATATGTATGAACATATACTATTTTATAATCACCTTTAGAATATTTAAAATTTTTTATAATAAATTATATTTTGATACACAAACTGTGTAAAAAAATTACACAATCATTCTATATAATTTAAAACCTAAATCTCAAACCCTAAAATCCTAAACTCTAAATTATAATCATAGACCTTAAATTTTACACCCTACACACTAAACTGCTAAACTATAAACCCTAACCTACAACCCTAAACCTTAAAATTGAAAGGCAAAATATTTTCCATCTATAATAACAACAATTTATTGAGATTCACAAATTATAATAAAATGTTATGCATGGAGGCTTATGTTGTTTCATCTTATATGTATTCGAATCATAGAAATTATCTTAGAAATTTAAATATCTCTCTACTTAATTAAATAATAATAATAATATGAACATGTCATGTATATTTATAAAGGAAAAATATTTTGATACACGAGCCTTTTAATTTTAGAGTTTAAGGGTTTGGTGTGTAAGGTGTAGAATTTAAAGTTTATGGTTAGAATTTAGGATTTACGGTTAAGGTTTATGGGTGCTAGGGTTTGAGATTTATGTTTTAACTTTTATAGAAGAGTTGTCTATTTTTTACACATCTTGTGTACCAAAATATCTCAATTTTAAATTATGGAAAATATTTTGATACATTACACAAACCTTTCAATTTTAGGGTTTAGGAATTTAGTGTGTAGTATGTAAAATTTAAGGTTTATGGTTAGAATTTAGAGTTCAGGGTTTAAGTTTTAGAGTGTTAGGGTTTGAGATTTAAGTTTTAAATTTTATAAAAGGATTGTGTAAATTATTTTTACACAGATTGTGTATCAAAATATAACCCATAAATTATTATATTCAAATTCAATTACTTGAGTAAGTTTTTAAACATAATAACGAATTATTTTTCCATATATTATTATCATAAAATAGTAAAAGTAAATTAATATCTTAATAGGTAATCTAAAGCTTGTTTCCCTAAAAATAAAAGCAACTTCTTAAATTCGTAAGAAAAAGCATCTTCTTAAAATAAAAGAGTATTGCTTTCAAAGATATGGACGCAAAATTCAAGATCTTCCCCATAATTATCTGTACACTAAAATGCATTTTCCTCTAAAGCGTATTCACCAATTTTTTCCATTAGATTAGATATACTTAATTAATTTAAATTGCGGTTTCAATATAATTATCAGTATTTGATTTATTGGTAGATTAATTTATATAAGCTATTTAGAGGTTTATTGTGAGGGTGACCATTTCAACTCAATTTACTATATTCATAATATCAATATTTAAACTTACAACCTTACTCAAAGAATTTAATACATTATTCTGCTAAACTAATTATTTTAAAATATATTAGCTTAGTTAAAAACAAAACAAAAATTAAAATTTTTAAAATTAAAATAAAGATGTGTACTCACTAAAAATATTAAAATTTCATATATTTTGAAGTATTTTATCTGTTGTAATAATTTATTATATTGTCTTCAAAATATATTTTATATTAATGTAAATACAAGTAAAATAAAATAAAAAATGATTCTAGAAAAGGTGGATTCTACATAGTGATAAGCATGTGGGGATTAAGAGTTAATTTCAAGGCAGCCCATATGCTATTTATTTATTTATTTAATTTATCACCTACTGTCCATTGTGCGGCCTTTCGGATAATTAAAACAAATATGTTTGGGTTTCCAATAATAAAAGACAATGATGACTTGAAAAAATTAACTGCATTTGATAATTTATTATTATTTACTATATTTTATGTTTCCGATGTTAAAATAATTTCAATAATACTATATTCAAAATTTAAATCAGGCTTTACAAAAAAAATTAGTAAAAAAGTATTTTATATTTATCTCAAATTTGAATTCAGGCTTTATAATTTTTTTTAGTGAGATGAGATACTAGATCTTTTAAGTAATGTTAGAGGTTCGAATTCTAACATTATGAATAGAGTAATTGGGTTAGGAAGGTCGTCCCCGTAATGAGACTCTATAATACTCAATCTAAATTAATCAATCAATATCTTTTACATCGACGATTAAACCAAAAAAATATAAAAATAAACAATCAAAAACATTTAATCAGTACTTTATTGAAAATTATTAAAAAAATGTGAAATGATGAAACAAATTTGAAAGAGTGATTAAAGTTGGATAAGAACCAAAAACCCAGTTTCACTGCATGCTTATTGCATAATCTTAATTATTTATAAATTAATTTACATCAGCCTGCCCTGTACGGAGCTACCATTTTCCCTTTCTTTTTGACAACCTATTCATCATTTATTTATTTTCCAGTTTTATGATTATTTAATTATCATCATCATTTTATTATTTTAGACTATACTTTAATCATAAAACCATTTTTTGAGGGTAATTCTTACGTATGCTGATGGTAAAAATTAAAATTTTCTATAAGCGCCTTAATTTTAGAGTTTAGACATTCAATTTAAGATGTATGGTATAGAGGTTTAGAATTTAGGGGGGGTGTGATTAGAATTCATGGTCTATAAGTTAAAACCCAAATCTCTCACCATATTACACTAAAGCTTAACATCTAAACTCTAAATTATAGCCCTAAATCCTAATTTCTAAACCATTAAACTCTAAATCCTAAAATAAATCCCTAAACTTTAAAACTAAAACAATTGTAAAATTTTTCACTGTCGATGTATTGAATATATATATATATATATATATTTGAATTATTTAGAGTTTATTTATCGTTGTTATCGTGTCCACATATATACTATGTAATGTATAGTAGACCATGTTGTACAGTTATATTAGAATATGGCGTATTTATAATTTAGATTAACAATGATAACTTTTTTTTACTGTTAAATAGATATCGGTTTTGTTTAAAATTAAAAACTATTGAATAGAAATGAACTAAATAAAAATAAATAGAATAATAAGTAGTTTATAAATAGTAAATTTGTCTTTTTATATGGAATTAAACTAATTAATGGACCTTAGGGGGTTTAGTGAATTTTTCATCAAATTTTAGGAGGGTGAGTGGCCATTTTTTAGGAGAGTGATGTGCTAAATTAATAATAAAAATTCTCAAGGGGTTGTTTTTTGTTTTAAAAGTAACATACGATTAAAAGGGGATAAATCACACATCTTGGATCGTGTCTCGTTACAAAACTCTCTAAACTTAAACGGAGAAGAAAGAGTGCACCGATCTAACGTCATGGCAATTTAGCTGTAACTTACAGAAATTCACGATCAAAATAAGAACTAAACGATACCTATCGTTCCAAACCACTATCAAAACTAACCAACAATTTTCAACGCCAGGAGTTTGGTTATGGGCCAATTCTGGCTTTGGCATGCTTATCAGCTTCCCAATTCTTGCCTTTGTTAACCAAGCACATATGCCATACAATAATGATCTCTTTAAAAGAAAAATGAGCCGAAGAAGCGAAAGAAATTCAAGCCATTGCATTTTTGCAATCAGTTTTCACTACCATATTAGTTTCCTTTGCCCACTTCGACGATGCAAAAACTTAAAGAGCTTCCCTAATGGCCAACAATTATGCTGAAGCAGGATTCGAGACCCTAAATAGACTCATAAAATTTCTTTAGAGCCTTATCCGAATGATCCCTTAAGATACCTCCAATACCTGCAGGACCATAGCTTTCATTCACAGCCCCATCAATATTGAACTTAACCGAACCAACCGAGGAAAGGGACCAATTGTCATTCTCCTTAACATCCTTTTTCACACGCACCAAGCACCAAGCACCAAGAGCTTGATTGGCAATGAAGTCATTAATCGAGACTGACACCTCCGGCCACTTAGTTTTGTACCACCAAACCATCTGCACGAAGATTAAATCAAACAATTGATTTGCATTCAAGTTTTTACCTTAGAAAATGAGTCCATTTCGGCAAAGCCAAATAGACTATGAAGTAGCAAAAAAAAAACATTTTCCACAAGGTAGAATTCTTACCAACAGGCACAGGTTCGACCAAGATGATAGAATCCTCAAAAGGTTGTATTGTTAGTTAATATATAATTTAGCTCAAAATTACTAGTTAACGCATAAAAAACATCCTAAGTGGATGAATGCAAAATTTAGGCTTACAGGTAATTTACCGTTGTAGTAATCCCAAATTAATAACAATAACAATAACATTGTATCAATTTAGTTTACGTAGTCTTTTCAAAATCAATAATGTTGCCTATCTTTTTTAATTTCATCAATGTAGCCCTCAAACTCCCGAATCACCTGAACCTCACCCTTTGATTGTCGTTAACTAACAGAATTATTGACACCAGTCGTTCTTTTGCCATGTCAAATACTTCGTTGTTAAATAATTAATAGTGTCTGAGTTAATATGTCCATATGTCATATTTTTTTATAAATTAATGTCTCCCAATAAGATAATGACAAGTCAAATTTGTTCACATAATAGTATTGTTGACATAGATTTTTTTTTTAAAAAATTGTAATTTGAAATAAGTAATTAATTTCAAAACTTTTTATTTGTACTATCACGTCATTAAAATTAACCTATCATCATCGACATGGTAAAACAATTGGTGGTAACAATCGATGTCAATGATAATTAAAGGACGAAATTGATATAATCCAGAAATTTAATGGCTAAATTGATAAAATTAAAAATGAGCGATAACATTGCAGATTTTAAAAGATTATGAAAACTAAATCGATGTAGTTAAAAAGGACAATATTATTAATTTAAGATTACTACATGGATAAAGCTACTCCTTAAATCTAAAATATATCAAGTCAAATTTTCAATCACAAACAATAATGGAAAGTAATGGGGTTAGAGGAGTCTACTTTTTTAATTATTTCCAATTAAGTCTCATCTAAAACTTTTAAAAGTTATTCTTTAAGTTTTAATTGATAATTTTAGTTAGACCCCTAAAATTTTTAAAATTTTAATTATACCCTTTAACATTTTTAAAAAAGTACTCAAACATTCAATTTTTTAAAAATAAATAAACCCCAAATCATTTTATAGAGATCAATCACTCACCTGTTATAAATTTTTTGGTTTACTACCGAGGGAGCTGGGTGGGAAATTGGGCTTATTGATGCCATCGAATAAAAAAATGTTTAAAAAAGGAAAAAAATTGTTTATTAGCCCACTAAGGTGTCCTTTTTATATACAACTGTGAAAATAATAATATAATTTTCTTCTTTTCCATTTGTTCTTAACTGATCCAACCATTCTTTTGACAAAATTAACGCCCTGAATATTAATTGAAGACGTGTAACAATTTCTTAATTTAAAATATTTCATATCCAGTAGGTTAAATAAATATATTTTTTATTTTTCCATTACGAAATATCTTAAGTTCAATATATACACGAACAAAATATCAAAAATTATTAATTAGATTTGTTTTGATAGATAACTTTTATTAAAATAAAATAAGTATAATAAGACTCAAAATCTATGAAATATAATTATATTTTTATTTGTCTCATGTATTATACTATTAGTTCATAATTAATATTTTATTTTTTTTACCATAAGTATTTAATTTAATTTATTTTAAGTCAATATTTTGCGAGAGTTATTTGTTATCACACTCAAAGTCAGAGATGAACTCAGAAGAGACTAGAAAAGACAGTTGCCCGTATTAGAGACACGTAATTTCAAAAATTCTTATCAAAATAATATATTTTTCAAAATTCTTTTTTTAAAAGTGGTAGTAGCACCTGAGCTTTTATGAGAACAATAAATGAACAATTTAAATAAAACATACCAAAGCTGTAATCAAAAGGAAAGAAAACCAAAAGACCAAAAGCAAAGAAAAAAGAGCTCAGATAATCCAAGAGACCACTCGGTTGAGATGAAAGGGGAAACCTTTGGAGCATAGAACCAAGATAGAAAAACACAGGGAGTGAAGATCTGAAAAAATCCCTAAAAATCCAATGAAGGGTCTGATGATGGAAACCCAAGATATTGCGATGTTGACTATGGCGGATCGAGCCAGCGCCGGTCCGCAGCGGCAGTTGAGAGGGATGAGGACGGCGCGTTTTCCACCCAAAACTGATCCTCTGTTTTGCTTCTACCGGAAGAAGCCATTGCATGCGCAACCTTGTTACCATTCCTGTTGATGAAGATTCGAACAATCCTCTTCGCGTCCGCTATGATTGGTCGGATGGCCGATAGGTTGTTGGAGGGAGAGTTCAACCTCTGAATTACCGAACGAGAGTAGCCCTCCACAATGATCTCATGAAAACCCAAATCGGAAGTAAATTTGAGGCTCTGAACAGCAGAGATGGCTTTCGGCTTCAAAAACAGAAAGGACGCCAGAGTTTACGCGGTAAGCAGCCCTGAATCATTACGTATTGTAATACCTGAAACTGACTTTTTATCAAAAGAAAAAAAGCTTGTGTCAAAAATTCACCTTTACCATAGGAGCACAAGGGGCAGACCAGTGGACATCCGCTCTAGTATGGGAGTGTGCCAATTGAGAATGCAGAGATTGGAGTTCCAGCTTGTAGCTTTTTACAAAGGTAACAATGATTGCAGGATCTTGTCTTATACCTTCATACAAAAGCTTATTTCGAGAAAACCATAGAGACCATATATTTATGATGATCTCCACGTGTCTATCTCTGCTGTAATGTTTCAAAAATCCACTCAAGACAGCTCAAAAAATTCAATTGATCAACTTGAATAGACCACTGATAGCTTAGATTACTCCATACACTCGAAGCAAAAGCACACTGCCTACTGACATGGTTCACATCTTCCACACAATAAGTACATTTCAGGCACAAAGTAGAATGTGCAATACGCTTGTTGAATAAATTATGCATGGTTGGAATAAAGTTCATAGCAAATTTCCAAATAGTAATCTTTATCTTTGATGGACAGTCTAAGCTCCATAAATGTCTAAAAAAATTACCTGAATAAGCATCTTGTGTTTGAGAATTCATTAAAAGACGATAGGTACTCCTGACAGTGTAGATACCTGTCAGATTCACCCCCTAAACTATGATGTCATTTTGTCCTATAGGCGAGAGGCGTATAGACAAAATGGTAGCCGCCTCTTCAACACTGAAAGAAGAAGAAACAAGAGGGACATTCCATGTTCTATTCACAGGGTCAATTAGATCTCCCACAAAGTAAAGCCCATCAACCCGAGGGGATAAAATCATGCGCGAAAGATGGGCCAGCAACCAGATGTCATTCCAAATAGAAATCGACTTGTCCAAGTCAACCTTCCAGTAAAGCCCCATTTCTAAAGTCTTCCGTGAAACCCAAATGCTTCTCCAAACATATAAAAGATTCAACTCAATGTTCAAGTTTAAAAAGTAAGTCCTTGGGAAATACTTTACTTTCAATAGGCGGGGCCACAAGGGAACTAGGGTTAGCCAAAATTTGCCATCACTGGTTTGCTAAAAGTGCAATATTGAACATCCCCATATCGCAAAAACTCATGCCACCATTTTCTTTTGGCAGACACAACATTTGCCAAGTGCACCAATAAATTCCTCTTTTACCATCAATATCGAGTGAACTTAGCCTCTAACTCCCTATAAAGAATTTGAGGTAGAAGGAAAACATACATTGCATACAAGGGCAATGCTTGTAAAACGGACTTTATGTAAACTTCTTTACCTCCCAAGGATAGCAAACGAGGAGTCCAAGTTGAGAGGCTCTTCAAACACTTTTCAGACAAGAAAGTTAGAACGCTTCTTACTTCTCCCTACTATAGAAGGCAAGCCAAGATAGGCATCGGGGCATGTTTGAATGAGAACTGCAAGGATTCCTTCTACATTATGTTTGTTTTCATCAATCACGTTTGAGCTGAAGAAAAGGCTGGACTTTTCAAAATTTACTCATTGCCCCGAACATTCTGAGTAGTGGGCTAAAAGGCTCTTGATATTCATTGCATCCAATGCAGTTGTATCCCCAAAAATTATGATGTCATCAACGAAGAGGAGATGGGAGACTACCGGGGATCCTCTATCAGTTCGAGCCCTTTGAATAGACCATTGTGACATGGCTGTGCACAAAAGGGCTGATAGTCTTTCACTACAAATGAGATAAAGGTACGGACTTAGGGGGTCCCCTGTCAAAGTCACATAGTTGGATTAAAACTTTCACCGATGTACCCATTAATAGCCACCGAGTATTTTACCGAGCCAATACAATCAAGGATGCGTGAGATGATGCCATCCGCAAAACCTCCTAATCATGGCTTCAAGAAAGGACCATTCAACTTTATCATACGTTTTGCTCATATCGAGCTTCAAAGCAAAGGAGCCCTTTTTTTCCCGTACGTCGATTCTTGAAAGAGTGTAAGATTTCATATGCCGCAATAATGTTGTCTGAGATAAGCCGGCCTAGAGGAAGGCACGCTGCGGTTCGTCAATATAAGAAGGAAGGGCCAACTACAGTCGATTTGCTAACATCTTCGCAATAATCTTATAAAAGCACACTGCAGAGGCTTATAGGTCGATAATGAGTCATATTCAGAGGGTCATCAATCTTGGGGATCAGAATAATGAGCCGTGTTCACTTCTGAAACAGGTTGGTTTCCCTTCAAGACATCTATATAATAATCAGAAACTTCAAGGCCAACAATATGCCAAAACCGTTGGTAGAACACAACACCAAGGCCATCTTCCCCTGATGCTTTCATAGGACCCATCGAACGAAGTGCAACAAGAACTTCTTCAGCAGTGAAATCGGCCAGTAACATAGAATTCAAATATGCGAAAACACATCGGTCAACCCCATCTAAGAGGGCCATGGGGTCACAAGAACCTAGGGACGTATAAATATCATGAAAATAAGCCACTGCAACTCGAGAAATATCATCATCCGAATCCACAAATGTATCGTTTTTGCCTCGGAGCTTATGGATTCGATTACGTCGCCTTCGATGTGAAGCGAAATTGTGAAAGTATCCAGTATTCTGATCCCCATTTTTGAGCCAGTTTGCTCTAGCCCTTTGCTCCCAATAAAGCTCCTCCCGGTTAGCTTCCATATCCAGGGCAATTTTGGTGTTCAGGATTTCACCAATATTTGTATTAGTCGGCTACAAGTCATTGAGCTCATTCAAACGCTTTTGTACGCCATCTTTTGTAATCTTTTTGGCTTTCTTAAGGTTTCGAAACCATAAGTCTAATCCTTCTCCAACAAATTTCAGTCTGGAAGGAGTAGATCCAACAGAAATGTTCCATAGATGAGCAACTTCTAATTCACATGTATCCTTCAACAGCCAGGCAGCTTCAAAACGGAATTTTGTTGGAGAAGGATTAGACTTATGGTGTAAGAGTTGAAAAATTGATTTTATTATTTAAGATACATTAATTTGAGTCAAAGTAACTGAAACATGTAATTCAATATATGGATGGATATGTATATATTAACGGTTAATTGCATACATGTTTTCATTGTGACGGGTAAATTTTCAAATTAAATTTTGAAATCAAACTGCTGTTTCAATCAAAATCTTCATGGCTCTAAACGAACCAAATGTTCAGTGAACCGTTCGTGAACCGTTCAGCAGAAAGTTCGTTTATGTTCGTTTATTTATTAGATGAACGAACATAAACAAGATTTTTTGTTCGTTTAATTAATTGAACGAACACAAACAAAGGACTCGTTCGTTCATTTACGTTCGTGAAAATTCGATAATCCGTTCGTTTAAATTTATTCACATATGTCCATTTATATTTATTATTTCCATAAAAAAAGTATTATATTTAAAAAAATTATTCATATATGTTCGTTCGTTTATATTCGTTTAAATTTATTTGCATATATCCTTTTATGTTTGTTTGTTTGTGTTCGTTAAAATGTTAAACGAACAAACACGAACAAGCTACAATCCTTAACAAACGAACACGAACAAGCTACATTCCTTAACAAACGAACACGAACAAGAAATTATGTTCGTTTAGTTGTTCGTGTTCGTTTAGTTGTTCGTATTCGTTCATTTGTTTGGTTAAAAATAAACAAACGAACATGAACAAACCCTCGTTCGTGTTTGTTTGGTTCGTTTACAAGTCTATCCGTCAATTTAATTGTTAGTTGTAATATTAAATGTTAAATGATTTTTAAGGAATATATATATATATATATATATATATATATATGAAAAATACTTTGATACACAAGTTTGTGTAGTTTACACAAACCTTTGAATTTTAGGGTTTTAGGTTAGGATTTAGGGGTTTAATGTGTAAGGTATAGAATTTAAAGTTTATGGTTAAAATTTAGAGTCTAGAGCTTAATGTTTAAGTTTTAGGGTGCTATAGTTTGAGATTTAGATTTTAAATTTTATAGAAGGATTGTGTATCAAAATATAACCATACATACAGTGAACCTTAGGCCTTTTTGGGTATGGCCCAATTGCTAACATTAGGCCTTTTTGGGAACCTTCCTTTGATCCAATGTCACTGCTCTCGCCCTCCAATCTCGGTCCATCAAAATCTGCTTAAGAAAAAAAGCAGATGAATAAACCTATAATTTGTAAAACGTATTACATATATATTTGATGCTCATTTGTTTTATTTAAACCTCAAACTTTGATTTTTAATTGACATAATAAGATGATACTTACTTAATTTCCCCCAGGCTATTTAATTAATTTTTTCTTCATGTTTTTTGTGACACTATTAACAAGTTGAAAAAACATTCAGATTACTATCGGATTGTTGTGACACTTATATTTTACAAAATAAGATGTTAAGAAAAAAAATAAGGCTAACGAGTATCACTTTGGTGTAGAAGGAATTCAAAAGCTATTGTTGTTCTAAAACGAGATCAACTCCATTGAAAATGTATTTGATGAACGACAATAATTTAGGTTTGTAAGAGGTAATAAAAAGACTTATTCAGTAAAGGCGTTTAAAACATTTTATAATTTTTTATTTGAAACTATTTTTTATATATTTTTTGTGTTTTTAAAATATTTATTATAAATAATTTTATAAACTTTTATAAGTTTATTGTTTTTTTAACATTTTTAGTAAAATATTTTTAATAAACGTTTATAATTTTTGCTTAAGGGTCAAATACATCATCAGACTTTAAAAAATCAATCAATTATTTTTGTCATATCATCATTCACATGTGGATTGTCATGTGAACAAGTTTAACAATCACATTAGAATGGTAACGTTGGTGAATTTCATTAATTTTTTTGTTCAACCATT